>CAMXCT020001282.1:0-163862 GCA_947184155.2 Cladocopium goreaui | reverse complement strand
AAAGATATCCATTTGGCACCCGAGGAATTACCCAGTCCTTTCTGGTAGGAGGTGTCGATGGCCTTGGCTTCGAAGGTGGAGCCTTCGGTGGTGGTGCGCTCCCAGCTGCAGAGCTGGAACCATCGCGTCCACCGGCGGTGGAACTGCTGCGCATCGGCTTCCCTTTGCTGCTTGTCGTTCATCATTCTGATTGGTGACGGATCCCAAGCTGGATGATCTGGTTGACATGGAGGGTTTCTGCCGTCCTTCGGCATCAGCGGGATGTCCCAGCCATCGATGTGGGAGACTTCCGTGGCCCCTTGGCCCATCTGGGTGGTGGCTGTGGTCGTCACATAGTCGCGAATACAGGAGAATGTCCTGTTTCGTTTCTCCACCTCCTCAAACATGCCCTGGTCGGCCCTTTCAATGTTGTAGCCCCCCAACTCCCACAGGTCGTCACGAAGGTCAATGGCCTGCTTCATTCTGACCAGATCAGTCTTGATGATCCCGCTCAAGTATGACATGGATGTGAAGTTCTCCAATCTTGTCATCCACTCATGTAGCATCTTGGAAACCATGAGGATGGTTTGTAGATGGACAACGGCTGCCGTCCGCTCCAAACTGAGATCATAACTCATCGACATCCAGTCCTCCAGGACGTTCTGAACGATGATGGTCTTACCCTGACTGCTGGTCGCTCTGGCGTTGTGGCGTCGGAGTGCGTAGCCCAGGCTATAGCTCTCCTCGTACATGATGTTGACCAGATACTTGATGCGGTGTTCAACTTCACTTGGCTCAGGTTCCTCTCTCCGCATCGCTTCGAATGACCAGCTTTCCCACTTCCGACGGGCAATCTCCTCGAAGTTCGTCCTCTTCCGGATTTGGTAACATGAACTTCCGTAAGGAGGGTATGTCTGATTCAAAGATCCAAGGTTCGTTGGGCTTGTATTCGCGATCTTGTCACGCAATTCCTTAACCGTGATCGCCTTGTTAATCATGCTGTTCTGCCCGGTGTAGTGGTCTTTGAGGGTATCCCACAATTCATCTATTCTAATCGCACCTTCGAAGGTGCACAAGAGCTGCATGATGCTTTGCTCATCTGGATTTCTGGCGGCCCCTTCCACCAACTTTGATAATCGGGCCCCTTTGTCAATGAAGCTAGTGACGGACATCCTCAACTCATTCTCGTTGGTCACTTTTGACAACATTTTCATGAGCAACCTGATTGCATGAGTTACGAATGTTCTGCCACTTCTGTCCATGACAAAGGCTAAGGCCACAACGACGGGAGGAGAAATCTTCACTCGATTCAACCATTCGTCAATGGCCTTGTCCCTGCAACCCCTGAAGTTTGTCTCCTCGTAGGTGGAGAATGGAGCGGGAAGGTTGTGCTCTTGGCTCTTCTCCTTGATGAGGGACAAAGTTGATTTCAGTGAACCAATACCTTTGGCCGCTGATGGGATCACAAGGTCGACTCCAGCCATTGCGAAGACCGAAATGAGGCAAGGAGAATCCGGATCCGTCAAGGCGCACCCACGACGCAGGTAGCAGCCTAACTTCACCTTCAATCTACCTCTAACGGGATGCGGATCCGCCAATAGCGATCCACGACGTGGATACAGCCTCAGCTTCACCTTCACACCGCCTCGTTGGGTGATGAAGTTAATGAATAGTTGTTCATGGATGGTCTTCTCATTAACATTGCATTCAAAGTCGTTCGCAATGACACATGCACATGACTTCGGCTCATGGTGATCTACCTCATCTAATACCTTTGGTCGATATCTCCTTCCATAAGCGTTGTTGATCAACATTTGATTTGTGACACCCCGAAGAATACATCTGACAATCTTCTCGGTGTATAATTGTGTTGCACGTGTTTCTCTACCCGCACATTGACCGTGGATGTGTGAGCCATCACATTTCGCATGCAAGTCAAAGAACTCGACCCCCCACGATACGATTCTCCATGGTTTCTTGATGGCGGTCCCAACATCTTTGAATTTTGATGTCAAACCATACATGCATCCATCAAAGTCATGCACAGTTGATTGGGTCCCACTAATCAGAAACTTCATTCTCTCGTCATTCCAATAGTCGCATCCCCGAGGTAGTTCCAACAATGCCATAGCATGCAAGACATGTACACGTTGCAGACACAATGTGAACTCTTCCCATAGCTCCCAATACAGAAATGCTTTCATTCTGATGTTGTGTGCTGTGACCTCACTCACGTTTTTGTTCAAACGATTCCACGGTGAACCACCGGTGCAAGGTCCCGCAAAGAACACGCAGTCACTAGGGCCCCTGATGCAACGTCTCCATTTCGCCCTTCCGTAGTTAGACATCAGGTTGTCATCTTCGGTAATTGTGACCACATGCATCATCTTGAACCGACTTTGTCTGTGAATCTTTGTGATGATACTTTGCGTTTCAGCACACATGAGGAGCAAACATGGGACATCATCTTTCATCTCATAGAGGTCGAGTGATATGACAATGTCATCGAGTACTTTTCCGAGAAAATCAGCATAAGATTGCTTGAAATGGTACGTCAGAGTCTTACCATTCTTTCGGTGGAGTGTCATCTGAATATCCCAATCATTTTGTTTTCTGGTCTCATGCTTCAGCTTGTAATGATGGGCTATAAACATGTCATCCAAAGGAATGATTTTCATGTTTCCATCAAGGATACAGGTGACCACGGTGTCCTGGCACGATGCCCTGTCCTCCACATCAGACCCGCTGTCCATCACATCTTTGATGTCTGCGTTGGATATGATCTTGAAGGTAGTGGTCCCTGTCCAAAATTCATTTCTTTTATTGGTCTTCTCGATGTTATTCCCCGCCAATCTCCATGAGTCATGGATTAACCTCCCACTTGACTGAAACACTTGGTTGGTTTCCCGTTCATCTTTAAACCGTCTCAGCTTACAAGGTAGGAAGTCAGCCTCTTTGGGGGTAAACATCTTTCTTCTCGGTACTTTGTGCACTCTCGTCAATGTAGTTTCGTCCTTCCATATCCATTCGTCTTGATCACATTCACTTTTGGATATTTTCTTTCCCTTTCTTGATGACGTTGTGGGGTTATAGGCTTTGTCCCTTGATACCCTACCAGCAATCACGTCACCACCGGCAAAGATAATTCGTCGTCGATTGGGATCTTTGTTTTCTGTAGGATATGAATCATCATTGGGGTCCCCCGACGGAGGAAATCCCATTGGAAGACTACCCCATCCAGAACTCCCCCCATGAACAACTCGAAGAAGCGTGTTGATCACCCGAGCAGTACCACAAGGAGCTGCATGAATGGTTGTGGGTTCATTTCCATGGGATTGATGACAAAATAGTTGACCCACCCCCACAGTTAACTGCGGATACTTCAGGACTGGAGTCTGACGAGTCGGCACCGCGGCAGCATGGAGCCCCTGTCGTGCTGTTGACGCCGGGTGTCCCGGTGAGACAATGCCGGCTGATTGCCTAGTAATCACCGACGGCGATATACTAGGTTGACACGGATGGTATTGGAAACAAGCTCGTTCTACCCATTGATCGAAACGGTCTTGTTGCTGAACTGGTGGAACTCGATCCTCAACCTTGATCCATTTGCCATGAGAAAGTATCCAGGTACTTCTCAAACAATCATGGGGCAATGATACACCAGGTGGTCGTTTTCTAAAGAAGGTTGGCGTCTTAACAACCAGTATGGGATCCATGCCAGGTAGTTGTTGTACTTGTTCTTTACCAGAAAGACCCTTCTGATACACCTCAGGTGGTAGAATGGGTATTTCGGTATATGGAAAATTTGGAACATCTTGAGTTTTGGTTTGAAACACTTGTCGGACAGTGGTATCGACATCCGTGGTGGGTGAGACCATATCGAGCAGATCTTTCGTACCGATGTCACCAGGGTCCAACAGGTTGATGAGCATACATGCTCTTTTCCATGCCAACGGATTCTTGAAACCTTTGGTGTGAATGTCAGCGGCCATTTTCGAGGTCACCTCATACATGAGTACGTAGTTCTCCCGAGTAAAATGTTCATGGAGGGAAGTAATGGCTATGCCATGGGTCCTCTCAAGATGCCGCATAGTGGGGTTACGACCCGACCTGACTACACCTATCATGCCCTGATTGTCATCATGGAACAATAATTTGGGCGATTTTCCCGTCAGCGTTTCCCAAATGCTCATAGCGGGTAAACCCATAGTACGGAGGGTGACATCGGCTGCCACGATTTCAGCCTCAGGCGTTGAATGGCTTACGCATCCTTGCCGTTTGCTGCCCCCGGACAAAGGAAACCGTGTGTGGTTACCCTGAATATGCATATGAGACCCTGAAGTAGATCTCAAAGACTGGGCACACCCTGCAAAATCAGCATCAGCAAATAAAGACAATGTCAATTCATTGAAGTTATCCCCAACCCATCCGGTCATTCTTTTAGATAGGCTGGAATTCACGTAGCACATCAAGTGATACAACTTTGCATCGTCATCAATGGTCCACTTTGTTACATTCCTGGCCAGGGAATTAATGGAACGAAGCAGATCGAAACGAGCAATCCTCGCCGCGTACAGCAGCTTCATCAACACGCTGGCAGCGTGTGGCGCTAATGCACCTCTCTCAGACTCCCCAGGCGAGACGTCTTCCCCTTGGGTTCCTTGTTCATAAAACAATGGAGCGTCCGGATCAAATTCATGAGTGCACCATGGACATACTTTCTTGTTCTTGGGGTTCCCGGGACATGGTGCTCTAGACTTATGTTTCTTTGTTTCTTCAGGTAGACTTGGAGTGGATACGTGTTTCAGCTTCGTATCTTTTCCAACAATGTCCAAGTACTTCTCAACCGACAGTTTCAACAAACCTTCCATGTCATAGGTCATGGTTGATACCGGGGTACCATCATGAAGTTTGGTAGATCCTTTTCTCAAAACACAGCCAAGATAGAGCCCCAAGTCAGTCTCGGGCTCGATGTTGAGTTTTGATCTGAGCATCTCCCAACCCTTAGTCAGGTTCTCTTCCGGTCCTGCCAGCTTTAAGTCGTCTACATAGATGACAAGAAGTAGCTTCAGTTTCTTATGAAAATACATAGAAGGCCATTCTTCTCCAACAGGAACGAAGTCGAGTTCTCGAACTTTCCGATCACAATGTTGTTCCCACATTGTTCCCGAATCGGGGTGGCCGTACAAAGCTTTAACCAATCTTACAACTGGCCTACGGAATTTTCGAATATCGACATCGTCTGGCCAAGCATCTTCGGGTAGCTCAACCCAACATGGTGGTCCGGTTAGTTTTGCCTGAATGTATGCTTGAATAGCGTCGGCAAGTTTTACATTATGGCCCGGAAGACACCCATAGAAATCAGCCCATCTCGATGCCTCAAAAGTAGCTGGAGAATTGCCCAAGTCCTGGAAGAAAGCAGCCTCCCAGAATTGGTTCTTCACCTGATTACCCAGTAAGACACCTCGGCCTTTGAACTTTCTACTAGGGCTTCCTGCAGGGAACTGATAGTTCTTCTCAACACAAATTCCATGTACTCTGGCCATGTGAACCTCTGTCTTGTTTGCTTTTGCTTCTCGAACAACGTCATCATATTCCCTTATAACACTGAAATCATAGACTCCAGCAGCATGTTGACCTAACCATTCCTTCCTCATGGCCTTACGTGCATCATCGTTTTCCATCATTTCCTTTCGACCAACAGGCCTTGCAACTGCAGTGTTGAACATCTTGTTGATATTGATTCCATCACCATTTGAAGCTATCTTTTCTCGATGATCATCACAATGATTAATGCATGGCATGCATGGAAATGGATGGAAAACATCACTGAGGCCACGAGCGTCTTGGGGTACTTCGTCGGTGTTGTGCAAGGTCGCAGCAGCCACCACTTTCCCCTGGTTGAAGTCATACACTTTGTCGTTGTTCCAAGTAGCCTTCGGTCCCCTGCCATTCTCGATCTCAGACCATTCGTCCCACTCCATCAAGAAGTCATCATCATCAGGTACATCAGTGTCTGATAGATCTGAATTGCATGGAGCAGAGGCAGGAATCCCTCTCCCGACGGGAGAAGTGGACCCTTTTCCATATTGAAAAACTTTGCCCCTTCGAACGTAGTCTTGAGACATGGCTACTCCAGAAACATGATCGCCTTTGTCGTCTTTCTTGGAAGATTTGGCTTTCTTGGCTTCTTTCTCTTTCTTCTTTTCTTCTTTTCTCTTTGCTCGCTCTTCACTTTCCTTGATTTTCGCCTCGCTCTTCTTCTTTTCTTCTTCAGCTTCAACTTTCTTCTCTTCGGCCTTGGCGATGCCCTTTCTGACGGTCGGTGACATCTTCCTCCACTCGTCAGGGGTATATTTTGATGGCCTAGGAGTAGTTGATATTCTGCGAAAACCACGTTCGTCAATACGATATGGATGACCGCGAGCATTGAGCTTCACCCATTCACCATCGTCATTCAGGTACACGACCCCATCCCCGGCCTTTCCAACGGAGTAATGTTCTGGCCCTCCTTTAGGAATATGAAGGTCTGGATGTGCGGGCTTGTCGAGACCCGGTGGTCCCATTCTTTCAGATACTTCACCAAGGAGTCTTTCAGCTTCCAACTCCCCTTCCGTCTTTTCTTGTGGGACCCTCGACGAAGGTACACCACCACCACCATGACCATCGTCATCACCTCCATCTTCATCATCATCACCATCATCCGGAGGAGGTGGCGGTAGAATTTCCGGGTTTCCTTCAAGACGATCTTTTACTTTTAATCCCTCAATGGAAACATTAATCCTTTCATACTCTGACTTACATGGGAATTCAAGGGGTTCTTTTAGTTCTACCCTTTCGGTATAGTGCGGAGTCCTCAATTTGGCGATGGGCTTCTCCGCGTCATAGGCCAAGTTCTGTTTACTCCAATCACATAATGCCCATACCCTGTACTTTCTCGACCAATGGAGCCCGGGACCAATGGAGTATCCGGCGAACACTCCGGGAATTCCCATGGGGTCAAACTTGTGTTGTTGTTCTCGTTCACGTGAACCACTGGGCTTGAAGTACACTAGGGCACCAAAAGGTATCATCTTCCCTTTGAATTCTTCTCCATGAAGTTTGCACCAAGAACTCACCTCATCATCGTTGGGCTCGATGTTGAGCAGGTGGCTTACGCATCTGATAGCGTACATCCAAAAGCATGGTGGAATTCCTGCTTCAAGTAGGCATGTTGTGGTCGCCACGAGCACAAACTGGTTAGTTCTTTCTGCAAGTGAGTTGTGCTTGGTCTTTCCGGCCAATGATGTGTCCATTGGGATCTTCAGGATCTTCATTGCCTTGTCGAACTGCGGGGCATCATCGGAGTATGCTTCTCTAATCTTCCGACGGCCCATGAACTGTTTGACCGCCCGAATGACTGCGTCAGTATCCTTCCTAGCAGAAGGGTAAGATTGAAGCATCCCCGTAAATCTATCCCTGATGACAAAGATGGTTTTGTCGTCACCATAGTCCTGTTCAGAAATACGACGATTGTCAACGTAGTCGAATGTGACCAGGTCCCCAAACTTTGTGAGCTTACGCTGAAATGCTCCTCTGAACGTCTTCCTGTGCTTCATTTTGGCACGCACGCACGACTCACAGTATGGGTTCTTATAGCGATGAGTTAGAAGATGAACCTTTGATCTTGCCTCATTCTTCAAAGTTCCCCTCTTACTCAATCGGACTCCTCCATCTTCCTCATCGACATCAATGATATCATCGTCATCTTCACCTCCTCCATCTTCAGGAATTTCTTCAACTTCAACTTGATGATCTTCATGGATATCATCCGGTGCAATGCTGGGATCGTACCCGTCATCTTCAAACTCGGCATAGTCATCGGCATAGCACGACATTTCCTCAGCATCACCTGCATCACTTCCAACAGCTACTTCATGTTGATCACCTTTCAACTTTGCTTTCTTACGTTTCTTCATTGATTTCTTGGGAGATTCACCATCGGATCGTCCAACGGCGTCGGAAAGATCCTCAAGCTCGTCCCCACTTTCTCCATCAATAACCAAAAGGCCTTCGCCCTCTGAGGTTGAGCATTCATCATCAAGAACTGCCATGATCTTTTCCACGCAGGATGATCTTAACTTTCTCTTCTCTTGATCGACACTCACATAAGGAATGTAGTCTTTGACAGTCATCTCGATGATGTTGCCATTGGGATCTAACATGAAAGGAGTTTTCCCCGTCGGCCACACGAACGAGTAGCCAAGGTCAACGCACCGCTTACCCATTGAGATTACAGAAGGAGTGTCTTCCAGGATGTGAGCTTCTGCTGGTTCGTCGAATGCCTCGAACTTTATACTTGATCGTTTGGTCGAACATGTTACTCCGTTTGCTGTATGGAAGTTGACGACTTTATCATCATATGTTGGGAGGTCCATTCTACTTATTCGTGTGGATGAGATAAGATCATGACCACTTCCAGAACCCAATATGAATCTCTTATCTCTTTCTTCAACAGGAACAGTGATACACATTGTGTTGCCCCTTTTACCATATCGACCCTCGATATGCTGAACATAGTTCTCCACGAAGACTTCCCTGGATACCTCACCGTCCTCGATGTCGAACCTGATCAGAATGTCCAGACTGGGGCCGACGATGACTAGGACTTCATCAATGTCACTATACTCACCCTTCTCATCGATCAGGATAGCCATTGCCTTCCCTCGGCTCGATGCTAGTCTGCATGAATAAGACCATTGCTCATCTTGCCTTATCTGATTGGTGGGCTTACCAACTTTACCATGACCTTTGGGGATGGTCTGGGATTTCCGGCTGCACTTCACGAAGTCCTTCTTCACGTACGTTTGGATGCAAGTCTTGGACTCATCGAATCTGACCTTCCTCTTGACGACATTCGATGCAACCTTGTGGAATGTCCCTTCGTCATCACTCCAATCATGGACAAGTGCAGGAGTAGCCTTTGAGCTTGATGCTTCGGTGTTCGGAGCAGTGTTGAATAGATGAGGATCGTGACGTTTGTTGCATTTGTCTCCATATCGGCACTTGCCCTTAGCCCAGTGCCAGCACGGTTCATCAACCTTCTTGGTCTTGTTTGCTGGAGATTGACTTCTCGGAGTTCCTGGCTTTCGACCGTTACCTTTCGTGTTCTTGTTCGCATCAAACACCTTTTGGTCGTGACTGTATTCACAATCTTTGCCTTTTCTGCATGCTTTCTTGATGAAATGGAAGTGGCATGGGATCTTCTTCTTGGATCTAGGACTAGCACTTCGGCTGTTTGGTCGCCCGTTTCCTTTCCCTTGACCTTTTCCTTTTCCTTTTGCATGCTGTTTTGGTTGAGGTGATGGTAGAACTGGAGCTGCCTCAGCCTTGGCCTTCGCCTTAGGTGCTGCCTTCTCCTTGGGAGTGGCTTTAGGCTTCGCCTTCGGATTGGCATCTGGTGCAGCAGCAGTTGGATTTGGTGCAGGAGCAGTGGGTTTGCCGCCACCTGCAAAGTCTCTTGCGTACTTCTCTCTAGCGGCCACATGCTTGTCCTCTCTGATTCTGGAGATGTGCCTTTCGATGACGTCCAACAGATAGCGATAGCTTCGTCTTTGATCTCCTTCAATCCATGACTCGTACTGCTTGATGTCAAACATCATGAGACTCGAATTTCGAATCTTCTTGTACAAAGCGTCACGAAGCCAATCATCAGGAGGTACATCATCCGGCATCATGTTTGACACCATCTCCATCCACTTCTCGTAGAACACTTCCAGGTTGGAGTCACCGAGATACTTCATCGATACGATGTGCTCCATGGTGAAGGCTGTCTCTCGTTGACCTGGGGTCCTGAAGTGTTCCAGAATCATAGCCAAAATTTCTCGTCCCATAACATAGGTTCCTCTCCGACTATGACTCTGTGTTCTCAATCTTAGTTTAATTGCTACATGACGAGCAACATCACCGGCTTGGGCTATAACGTTCGACAATGCAATTGACAACTTGGCGTCGATTGACTGATATCGTTGCCCACCGCTATCATTCAATAGCTCGATGTCAGGATTTGGTCTTATAGCCGGCTGTAGCCACGCTTCCCACGCAGCTTTGTCTCCATCATTCGCGGCAAGAACAACACCCTTGATGAGATCTGATTGCCAAACCCCAAGGTTCTGTTGCTTCGGCCATGGGCTAACGTAGACTTTGTCAGCCTCCCGCCTTGACATTCTCGGTACTTCTTCTGCCGTGCACGCCGCTGTGGAGATATCATCTGCTGAATCACGTTGCGATCCTCGAACCGAAGGCAAACCAGGAGGTTCTGGAGGTGGTCCTGGACCGTTGGGCACGAAAGGGTCAGGAGGCCCATCAGGGTCAGGCGGACCGCCCCATCCGCTCGGAGGCTTGTAATAGTCCTTCTCAGTTCCATCGGCGATCTTGTTGTCAACTTCCTTCAGCAGATCGGTGATTCTTTTGTTCGATTGAGAAGGTTGCTGTTGAGAAGGTCCAGCATGTCCGCGATAGGATTGAGCAGCATTTGTCTCGTAGGTCAACTCCTTGTCGATCTGCGATA
Organism: Cladocopium goreaui; assembly: GCA_947184155.2. Lineage (NCBI taxonomy): Eukaryota > Dinophyceae > Suessiales > Symbiodiniaceae > Cladocopium > Cladocopium goreaui. The sequence continues at coordinate 153,334 of CAMXCT020001282.1, read as the reverse complement.
CCCAAGATTTTAGGATAGCGTTCTCAGAGTTAGCCTCACTCACCTCATTCTCCAGTTTGTCGATGACCAGTCTTGATGCGAGATCATAGTTGGGGATGCCTGCTGAATAGGGAAGTGTATCAGGGCTGACCCTAGACATAGATGTTTCAGAATCCTTGAGACTCTTTCTCAGTTCGTCTAGGTGACGTTTCATGTCAATAATCTCAGAATTCTTGATACCAATCTTTTCATCCCTATCCTGAATTTCCCCCATGAACATGCATGATCTCTCATATTGCTGAACACCACTAGCCAATTTCATTTTACGCTCACTTTCTAGTTCAGATCTTAAAGTTCGGACTTCAGCATTGGAGAAGGACGACGCCCCTACATCCGCAACTTCAGTCAATCTTTCTTTTAACAACATGTTCTCCTGTAAACATTCATGAACTTCATGGTCTAGATCCTGAACCCTGATTTGAGCAATTTTGGCTTGGTTCCGTAGTTCTTCAACAAGCATCTCATCAGGGCCACGACCGTCGGTCGTAGTGCCCTGAGTTAATGATCTTCGCAACTTCACGTTCTGCCTTTTGATCTCATCCTTCAACTCACAGTTCATCTCCTGCTCGTTGGCGTAGAGCTCTTCATAGTGCTCTGCCCTCGCGATCGAATTTGCACTCGCTTGTGATTCAAGCCTCAGGTGTGATATCGCTTCGGCCTCATGGTTCCTGTATGATGCAATTCTTCTGACAGTATCATGTTCAGTGTTTCGGTGCTTCAGATCACTTTCCAATTTGGCCTGATTTGCCTCGAAAACCTTCTTCCTAGATTCTCTAGTGATCTCTTCAATACTGCTCTCATACAACTCGGCCTGCTTACGAGACTGAACTAGACTAGAGCTTCACTCAATAGCTGATTCCGTTCAGACAATTCATGAACTGCAATTGATTGTTGTTGGCTAATCATTTCAAGTTGATTGCTTGAGAAGGATGCCATTTCGGATCGATTACGATATTCCATAATTGAGTTCTGGAAATTGTCTGCATTTCTTGACCTTCAGTGTACAATCGGTTGGCAATATCGGTAGTTAAGACATTGGTCTGATGAAGTTGTTGTAGTCTTGCCTCCGTATTATCCAATAGTCCTTGAAGGTGATGTACTTCATCCTTGTACTCTTCCTGGATCTCCATACCGCGTTGATGGATCCGTCTTGCACCATGTTCCATCAGGGCACCTCGGCGTTCAAGGTCTTGGATGCGTATTGTTGCACCTTCATCTTCCTGAGATGCTACCATTAGTTCTGCCTGATACTCTGCAACCTCATTCGCGGAACATGACAATCTATGATTGAGTGCATTGACCTCACCAAACACATTCTGGTTGTGTTCCTGAAGATATTCAGTGAATCTGATCTCGATGTCATGAATCAGTTGATCTCTCGATGCAGCATATGCTTCCATGTTGTTCAACTGATTACGTAAGGATTGACATTGTGCCCGTAGCTCTTCTATCAATTACCATAGGTTCACTAGCCACAGAAGTATCCGTTGATCTCCTCTTAACGCGAGTATCCCCGGTCCTCTCACCAATTCGGTCGGTTACGGCCCTGGTGGATCTGTCCCTTGGGGTAGTTCGTCCTCGAGATGGTCGATGCCCTTGACGGACAACATCACTTCGAGCACTGTTTCGAGAAGATCTTGGTGTACTTTGGGTGGATATTCTTCGTCTGTTTGATGTAACTTGCCATCCGGACTGTGTAGTTCGGGTAGAGCGTATCCCACCACTGTCTGCCGTGTCGCCAGGGGAGGATTGAGTGACCTCCTCGACCGGCATAGCAGTGTTCTCATTGAAGGTAAACTGCGTGTTGCGCGAGCCTCCGCTGCCGCCCTGCATCTTTGCGATGATGAGCTGATTGGTCCTTTGCGTCCACAATCTTGAGCTCAGACGGTCCGGCTACCAGCACGCAGGTACTCCTCTTCCGACGGAAGAAGTGAGCCCTTACGGCTGATAACCTGTGAACAATTTGATCCTTGTTCTGGATGTTATCTCGATCAGGTAGTACCCTTGTTACCGGTAGCCGATGATTTCCATGCAGAGTCACGCGATGCAGCCTTTTCTCCATACGCTTGAGCCAATGTATGGCGGTAATTGTCAGATTGTAGATAATACATGTTACACATGCATAACTACCTCGTTCCCTTTAACATATATATATATAATTATATATATATTAGGGGCTAGTTACACATAATGCCAACAATTGCCACTATATCAAAAAGAATATCATATCATAATGGGATGATATCATAATGGGATATTATACCAACAATAGTGGGGGGGGTTCAAAAAACCGTGACCCTAAAATTACCCAAGTTTGAAAAAACATACGCCATTTATTACGGTGGAAAGCACTACAACTTTGGGGTATCCTACCTACTTGTAACACAAGAGGTGGGAAAGCGTCACGAAGCCCAGAGGTTGGAAAAAGGCGGGAAACAAAAACTTGTGGAAGAACGAATGGCTGGACGTACAAATGCATCAATGAACATAAATGAAACGTTTGGACAACTGTTTGACTGTTTCCTGTGGGCAACATGCTTGAACAGTCAACAAACAGTGACATCTCAGTTGCTCAAAACCCCAGCATCAGAACGTTTTGTACGACCCAAGATCTGTGTGTGACACACAGTAACCCTGACACTCTGGCCAACATCCCAAAAACGAACAGAAGAAACTCCATGGGGATGTTAATGGATGTTCATCCACAACTTTTACGGCCAGCGCTTGTGCTATGCCCCAAACACTTTTTGGGATGATTGTCGGAACCCTTACAGTACTTTGTGGCCTTCCATGGCCTTCCACTATGTTGCGATGTTATAACTTGATGGCTCTGGGTTTGCGAACCCAGAGACGTCATTGATGACCATCTGCGGGGATTCGGCTGTCTCTCAAGATTGGTTTGGTTTTCGTCACTTTTTAACTTAATAAACAGGAAAAAAAACTGGAAAGACCCTAGGAGAAAAAAACAACTAAATTAACCCCACATAAACCCTAAAGAACCCCTAAATCAACCCTAAAGAAATCCTACATAAACCCCGCAAAAACTGTGTGAACATGTATATAGTAGAATACCTGTGGGCTACGCGGGAAGGGGAGTGGTTCGTATTCACCAATACGGAACCCACATCCATACATAGAACAGCGAAGTTGGTCTCTTTATGTATTGAGGCCACTCCCACATCATGGGTAACGACTCCAATTTTGCGGTGTCAATTCCTTGTGTATTGGCCAGCAAGGTCCTGACCTGCTCACTACATCCCTAGCAATCATCTCATCATCTCTTCCGGATGCGGACTTGTTTTTTCTGGGTTTCTCTCCCCATATCTGGCAAGACTTCATCAGGAATGAGATTGGATTGTGTTAGATTCACTACGCAAATTGGATATGATGTTTGATTTTATTTCGTGCTAGTGTTTTCATTGGTTCGATGAGTAGGTAGCAACTGCAAACGTTCTTGTACACAAGTCAAATCACAGGCAACAAACATATCATGCCTGGATATGCCTGACCTCAGGCAAAACGCAACTGCACAGTGCTTAGAAGCCTACAATGAGTTCCGCTGAATGAGGTAGAATAGAATAGGTAGGACTGGATTTCATAGGCACATGTATTTTGGTGATCAACTACGCCCCTCCCATCCTCCGGCACCAACACTTGCAGTCTCTCGTCGCCATGCTCCGCAATGGCTTCACGGGTCTCCTAAGCAGTGATCTTGGGAGCTAGCTGAAAAAATGATGCACCAAAGTGATACAACCATGATTTAACCATGTATTTAACTTATTTAACAGCATTTACCACTCAAGATTAGGGGGGTCCTGCGATGTCTACCGTTAACTCTAATTCTGGATAAACCTTGGCTGATTTATTGGTGAGATGTCAAACTATGCAGGGATGCTTGGCACGGTGGCACAAGATCTTGCTGGAGGGAGGGAACATGATTTAGAGGATTGGCCCCCACCCACTCTAAAAGTGCAATGGTGTGCTTAATTCATACCAACAATCATCAAACAAGTTTCTCCTTTGGGACTTAAAGTGGTAAGCCCAATAGTAAACCATTCCAGTAGCCAAAGATCCACAGGTTTTAAACATCATGCCAAAAATGGGTTTATAGCCAATAGTAAGTCCTACCAGTACTTGGGGATGCTTTATTGTTGGGTTCACCACTTCATCCCAGGGACCAATTATTCGGTGAAAATGATACTACATCATTCCACATATTCCCAAATACCGAACAAGAAACCCAACAAGAAACCCAACTATATAATTATAACTTCATAAATCTTACTCCCGGATGGTTTTCTCCTGGTTTTACCTCTCTACCTTCACAGCCAACCCAGATCGCTGTCCTCCAGGATCGTTGCGCTGGCCCTCAGGAGGGCCACTTTCAAAGGCCGCGGCAGTTGCGAGACATACGGCTCTGGCAACGTCAACAGCCTGGGACGGTGCCGCGGTGCCCATGGAGACCCATGGCTGGGGGATCACCTGCCGGAAAAATAGCTGGTGGACCTGGTGGATGGACATTCATCATCATTGATGGAATAATTACCATCACTATTCATCATTCATCCCCCCATGCTGACCCTTCACATAGATATATGATGATAATTGATGATATATGGATATGAAAGGAAGACGTGCTAGAACATTCGAAAAATTTACTCTAACCCGATTGAAGATGCAATGGCCGCAGTGGCCCCCGCTACTCAAAGGCAGTAATGATGCCAGGATGCTGTAAAGCTAACTCCAACCTCAGTTGCCATCTCTTGGGATGGTCAGATCCAAACATCCTCCACAGAGTGGTGATGATGTCCAAGGTACGTGGCAGCTTTTCCCATGCTTTTCCACCATATTATCATCTTTTTTCCACTTGTGAAATCAAGATAGTCATCCTTTTTCTACTATCATCTATCAAATATAAACTTCAGGTTGCGCTCCAAATTCTTTGGTGCACTTGGCTGTACAATATCTACAATTTAAGTGTCCGTCATCTTTTTCTATCAATTGAATCAATGGATTGCTAGGGAAAGTCCCCAAAACCGGTTCGTTTTTACCAGCATGGGATGCCCATGAGGAGTTTTCCAGATGTTTCCATCGATGATTTCCAGGCCGCCCAGCGTGTGCGGCTCGTGCCCCAGGAAGCAAACGCGGAAGCCCAGGTCACCCTCGGGAGCCTCGAAGTCCGCTAAGGTAGCCAGGAGCTCCTGAAAATGGAAGTTGATGCCATCAAACACATAGCCATTGATCCAGCAAAAATGGGATATAAATGGGATGGATCCAGAAAACATGGAGTTTTTGGATTGATTTGCCCAGCAAAATCATCAAACAGGGGTTGATCCATGGAAAAACTTGAGGCCGGGGGTGGATGACGAAAGCTCGCGGGGTAGGAGAAAGAAGGAAGGGAAGACGTATCTTCAGTGACAGCAGGGAAATGTCGGTGGCGGTGATGATGATGCTCATGATGATGATGATGATGATGATGATGATGATGGTGATGATGGTGATGATTGATGTTGATGATGATGATGGTGATGATGATGATGATGATGAAGCGGATGCGGCAGATGATCGGGATGATGATGAGGAGGAGGATGATAAGGATGATGATGATGATGATGATGATGATGATGATGATGATGATGATGATGATGATGATGATGATGATGATGATGATGATGATGATGATGATGATGATGATGATGATGATGATGATGATGATGATGATGATGATGATGATGATGATGATGATGATGATGATGATGATGATGATGATGATGATGATGATGCTCATGATGCTCATGCTCATGATGCTCATGATGCTCATGATGCTCATGATGCTCATGATGCTCATGATGCTCATGATGCTCATGATGCTCATGATGCTCATGATGCTCATGATGCTCATGATGCTCATGATGCTCATGATGCTCATGATGCTCTGCTCATGGTGCTCATGATGCTCATGATGCTCATGATGCTCATGATGCTCATGATGCTCATGATGCTCATGATGCTCATGATGCTCATGATGCTCATGGATGATGATGATGATGATGATGACGACGATGACGACGATGACGACGATGACGACGATGACGATGACTATGATTACGATGATGCTGATGATGGTGATGGTGGTGGGTTGGGGGGGGGGGGTTTGGGGGGGGGGGCCTTCGCGTGAAAAACCACGTGATGTCCTTGAGCAGCCGCCGGAATACTTGCTAAAGCAAGAAGACTCCAGCTAGCTGACGCTAGCTTTCGTGATCAGGGGTGATCCAGCAAACATGGGGATTTATCTGCCAAGAAATGTGTGGACATGTGATATAGGCAGGTTTTTAAAAATTCGGGGGTTTAACCGTTTAACCCTCAACCTCACTGATCACAATCGAATAATCAACCCTTGGACTGGGGGATGCCCCTCAATGACAGCCCTTCGCGGTTGACTCCTTCCAGGCCACCCCAGAGTCAACCGGTGTTGCCGCTTGCACCGCCCAAGGTAGGACCAGGCATGCCAGGACCCAACACATACCTCCAGAAAATCCGGCGCAGATCACCCAAGATTCAAATTTGGCAACGAAAATGAATAAATATTGGAATGATAATTGTTCACCAACTGTAATATCATCCGCTCATGGCACTGCATGATAAAGTTTTTCAGTTGAGCTTTTGGGTTGCAGCAACCATCCCCCAGCATGTTGAGTTCAAATCTGCCTGTCGGATCTAGTGGGCTGGCTGCAGCTATAGTAACTCCATGTCAATCGCATGGCTGGGTCTTGCTGCTGAATCAGTTCTGTTGAGGTAGTCCTGAGGTAGCAAATACCGGGGAGAAAAACAACTAAATAAATCCCTTCCCGTAGCAAACCCACCAACTTGCTGCCTTAGGGCAACTTACAAACCGGGGTTTGTAAATTACCACCTCAAAAAAGACCAGTCTTCTCAGAGCCAGTTTCATCACCTGTGCGACAAAAAATGTGGGTTCTTGTGGCCAATCTGGTGGCACTTCATTTTTTCCAGGCCCCAGGCCGTCTGGGCCAAAGCTGAAGAAAATCCGCAAAGGGCAAAGTTGGGAATGCACTGCCAAAAACCATGTGAGATATGCAGTGCGCCAGGCCAACAGCAAACCTCTCATACATCTCCTGCTGGGACTTAAGATTAAAATCTCCATTGACCAAAAACCGACTTAAAATGCTTTTTTGCACCTTTCCTTCTCAGCTCTGAAACACTTGGCTGTCTGGATCGGCTCAAAAGAAACCACGAAACTCACAGCGATCCAAAATGATCGCCATCTTTAAAAAGTGGGCTTCCCAAACTTGGGCGCCCACGATTTTCAATCATTTTTTCAATGTCACCATGGGTTTCCCATGGGTTTTCCATGGGTTTTCCCATGTTTTCCCATTTCTTGTAGCCAAAAAAACCGTCAAAACAGCGCATCATCGCCGGAAGGAGCGCGTCAGCTCTGGGGGCGCCTGGTCTGGTGCGAAGTAGCGGCGGCAGACCTCCGACGCGGTGGTGAACTCCGCTAAGTCCTTGTCAACCAAGATGGGTGGATGAAAAAATGAGATATTCTTAGTATTAATTACTAGATATTATTGGATAGTGCACCAAATATTAATCTTGGTATCCAGTAATTAATGGTATTAAAAAGTGAATTAGTGGATTAATGGATATCAAATAGTGGATTCATAGACCATTATCCTGGTCTATGGTAATATATTCCATTATTTGATGGGTGGATTGGTGGATTAATATTGGAATTGGAATTATTATTGGATGATTAAATATGGAAGATTCATTTTGGAATTATTGGTATCCATTAATCTGGTATATTAACATAGACCCTGGCAGATAGGGGTTGGAAGATTCATTTCCATTAAACATTGGTGATTTTCAGGGTCTATGTTAATTTAACAGGGGGTAATAATAATGGACTATTCTTAATGGAGTTATTGGATTATATATCAGGACCAAGATGGATTAATGGAATAGTATACCAATAATTGGTATATTAATGGAATGTTGGTATATGCCATTATTGTAATTGGTATATTCCATTAATGGAATAATATAGGATAATATGGAATAATGTGCCAATATTCTTCATAGTACTAATGGATTAATATGGAATATTCTTCATGGGATATGATGTGATAGTATAGTACCAATGGAGAATGAGTGGAACAGTAATCGAACATAAATGGAGTATTTTATGTTTGTATGGAATATCAAGCAATCGGATATTTGATTTTAAGCTTAACGGATCTTAATGGGATTTTAAATGGGAGATCTTAAGATTAATGGTTTAAGGGAAAATCTTCACCGGAAACCATGGTTTTATGCCTATGAAATAATAGGGAGGTTCCGGTTCATTTGTTGTCAATTAAAGCAATCAAATGAGAAGAGGACCAACAAGAGATTCCTAATTATCAGGATATGTTTAGATATACTGTACATGATATAGAATTAAATCAATATCAATATCCATATACAGTATAATATAAATAAACACACATAGGTAGTTCTACATATATGGTTGTTGATCAAAATTCCTTTATCCGGGTACGGCCATTCTTCGCGAATAAACATGTTACTTTCGCGAAACTTTCGCGAACTCCATGTATATCTTTCTTAGGCAATCATGATATCCAACTTTCGGAGAAAAAAAAACTTTCGCGAGGGTTTGCAACATCATAACATGCACGGCTTTCGCAATTAAAACTCCTTACAAGGACCTTTAGATCGACCACCATATACATTATTAACATTATTAGTGTTTTTTTCAAATTCCCGAATCTCCACACATATATATATATATACATTATGTGTTTATATACGTACAATTGTAATGATAATGATACATGTATAATGCTTACTCACTTGTGTTGGAACGGAAAAGGATTATGAACCATGGATATGATTGTCTGATCATCCCATCCTGTGTGTAATCTAGAGGGACAGCATGGGACAGCAAAACGAACACATCCAATACTAAATCCAGGGATTCTGCGTGTTTAAAACTGTTTGTATGTTTATCATCATACTTGATAACATCTTGAGACCAACAAATGCTAGTTTGTGGTGATTGAAATCTGCTTACTGGGGTCAACTGCCCCTGGACAAAAGATCGCTGGTCGGGTTCAGGTGGGGTTTTCATCATTTCAAGGACCAGATGGACGTCTCCAACCAGCAGCCCACCCGTCCTGGTAGTGGTGCAGCATGGGGCAAACAGATCTCCAAAACGACTCAAACATCTGAGGAGCATCTACCATGAGAACACGTGCAAAGCGCCTTGGATAGTAGTTATGGATCACATCTACCACGAAACATACAAATTCCAAGTCTGCTTGCATTGGGGAGAAACCATTGAGATCCACTATGGCGATGGCTTGCTCAATCTCTGGCTCCATTTCAGGTTCCAATGTCTTCAGCTTGTCCATCACACGCTCCATGTACCATGCACACATACAGCAGCTCTCTTTGAAGCGCCGTTCCAAGACATTGTGGCGGTTGGCCACCACCACCAGGACGGGGCGGCCAGCAATATCCGGGTGCGTGTGGAGGTACGCTTTTCGTGAACGCATTTCTCTCATGAAAAGCTCAGGACCCAGTTTTTCAACACTGAAATCATCTCTCCACCTGAGGCACTTCACCAGCTTGCTGGCTGCTTCTGCCACATCCATCTTTCGATCCCTCAAAAACCACCAGAGCAAGCCACGATTCTCTGCCGCTGGCCTTCCTCGCCACTTTAAGTGACCCGGAATTCTCCTTTGCAACTCGCCAATGGCCACCTCAGCACTGGGCACATCCACCACGGTCGTCGCAGAAATCTGCGAGCTCCCAACCCCAACCAGAGATGCAGCTCGGGCCGAACGGCCACGGTGCAGTGGCCGAAGCTTCCAGGTTTTCCAGGCCGCCAGGCTGCCACCCGCGAAGGCCATGCAGGTCAACACGCCCATCATGCTGGGCATGGATGGCATGGTTGACATGGATGGCATGGCAGCACGCGCCAATTTGCGAAACTCCGGTGGCTCCAAGCCGGGCTTGAAATAATTTTCCCTAAGCTCGTCTACTGTGACAAAGTCCGCCAATTTGGAATACCTCCCCAGCAGCGGTTTGATGTTGTCCCAAAAAGCCTTGAAAAGGTCCGGGGCACCCACCAGAAGCACCTTGCCAGTGCGCGCAGGGTAGTAGTTGTACAACACTTCAATCAAAAAACCTGCCACTTCCAGATCTGCTTGCAAGGGTGAAAACTCCCGGAGGTCAAAAATACCCAGCGCTTGTTCTGGCATCCCTTCTGGGGATGCGGCAGCCCCAGGTGAGGGGGGTTCCAGCGTGGCCAACCTTTTCAGGGCGGTTTCCAACATCCAGCAACACATCCGCGAACTTTCCAACAAGTCCCGGTCAAAAATGCCTTGGATTTGCTCCTGGGGTAAAGACAAAATGACAACATATTCCCAGTAGATCCCAGTAGATTCCCCCAATCAGGGTGGGTTCACCAATGGGAAAACCAGAAAATCGTCACCAGGATGCTATGGCGACGGGCAATGGCCACCATCACAGGACGCCCTGCGATGTCTGGATGCTGGTGAACGTAGCCTTTCCCTGCTCGAAGCTCCTTGGGGAACATGTCCGGACCAAGATATTCCACACCTCGGAAACGTGGATTCGTGGCAACTATAAACAGAAACACAAATACGAATGACATCAACCTCATCATATTCTCTGTCAAACATTTAATGTTTTCCTGTAATGACTTGACGACTGGACAATGAGTAATACGATGGATGTAGCTGCTATAGATGAGTATATACTACTTGCCATGATCTGCTAAATTGGTCAGTGGTCAAATCTTGAATCATCTCTCCAGAGAAGATAATTGGTAACCACGGAGATCAAATATCTCAAGTTAGGGATAATCACTAAGCTAAAGTTATCATGGTAATAATGGATGCTGTATGAGACGATTCAAAAATAGATACCACTGAGTTCTAAAGTCACTGCTACGCATGGTATTACCCAAATATTCCATACCATTTTCATCTATTTTCAACTCTCCGTTTCCACCACGCTTCTTCACCTGTACTCTTAGATCATGAATCACTATTAACTAGTAGAATTTCAACCACTGTATTCTCAGAGATTACCCGTCTTAGATTTAAAAAACAACCACCAAATTTGAGAAAAAAAACATTTCCTATTGCATATGGCCATTTTGGGGTTCCATGCGAAATGGGGGAAACCGCCAGTAAACTCGACCAGTTCCACCAGTCGTTTATAAGATTAACCACCATTGACCACCAATATATGATAGTATGAACCACCATATGAACCACCAGTTCCTGCGCTTCACTATTGACTAAGAATTTTGATTGAGTGGCTAGCATAACTATTTTACCCATATATTGTGATAATCTTAAAAGAGTAACATACTGTTCATTCATTCCAGGAAATATCCATATTAATTAACCATTACTAACATAATGCCCACCACCAGTAATTAATGTAACATAATGTAACTATGCCCGTACCACTATTCAAAAGAAAGGTCACTTCTAGTTCAACTTCAAACCAGATTGAAATACAGTTCAGTTTCACATGAAGTGCTTGGAGCCAAGTTTCATTTAATTTCAGTTCAAAGGCAATTTGAATCCACGTTGGAGTCAAATTGAATTCAAATGCAAACAAGTCAGTTCAAATCAGACGCACTTCAAATTCAATTCATATAAACTATATCTTTAATCAATTTTGATTATATGAAATGCCAACACGTCCAAAACTGAACATATACCCAAAATAAATATGTTTTCAAATATTTGTCTTCTTGACGTTTATGAGAAGGTGGTTGGAGGGTGCATTTTGTAACACCAACCAAATGTCTGGCATTTTGTAAACGGACAAACAAGGGGAACATTATATATATATTATAGTGGTATAATAATAATAATTACTATATTGTTATGGTTACATATTTCCCCCTAATTCTAGCACCAAAAAAGGTGGTGCTTAAAACAACCACGTCCTGCCATGGCAGCTGGGCACGGAACTTCTGCCGCCATCGCAGGCACTTCACCAACTTCTTGGTGGCCTCCGAAACGTCCAGGCGCCGGTCGCGGAGGAACCACCAGACCAGCGCCGCGTTCTCCACGGCGGGGCGGTGGTGGTACTTCCTTTGAGCGGGAAACAGTTGGATACTGCTGGATGGGAATATGGATGATGATGATGATGATGATGATGATGATGATGATGATGATGTGAATTTTGGATGTTTTTTTCAGTTTTGGAATCTTTTTTTGCATTGGTTTTAGAATGTGGTTTTAAAATGGCTTAAGATGTTTTAGGGTACACCGCCCCGAGGCGGGCCTTGAAAGGTTCTCCGAACTGCTGCGTGCTTTCATTGGCATCATTTGACGTGTTGCGGATGTATGTGGGCGTTCACGTTTACCTGGGGTAGGGGGGGTGGGGGTGGGGTATTGTATTAACGTGCCTGACGACCTTAAGACAGATCAGGAATGTGTATCATAATATCCTGTATTCTACAGTGAAGTCTGCTTGTATGACATGCTCATCATCAACATGCCAACGATTCAAAAAAAAACTTTGTGTCGCACCAACTTCGGATGTTCAGATTTGTGATAAAAAAAGATCGGAAGAAAAAAAAATCAAACATCTGAGCATCCAAAGTTGGTGCGACACAAAGTTTATTTTAAATTTTAAATTTTAAATCGTTGGCATGTTGACGATGACGTGAATAATGCATGTCGTACAATCAGATTTCACTGTAAAATACACAGCATATTATACCCTCTGGTAATTTAACATAGCTATTGAAAATGGCCAGTTATAGTGGATTTTCCCATTAGAAATGGTGATTTTCCATAGTTATGTTAGTTTACCAGAGGGTACACATTCCTGATCTACGCAAATGTTGAATGATTACAAACCCAGGCCCGCCTCAAGGCGGTCGTCCCTTGTTTTACACGGTGGGGCCGGGCCCCCAGTTTTTTTTGGTTAAAGCCTTGTGAACTATAGTATGATATATCTCTATATATATATCTATCTATCTATCTATCTATCTATCTATCTATATACCACAAACATCCACAAACCATAGATAATTAATTATTGGAGTTGTAAACCAACTGGGCTATTATCTAGGGGGCTGCACCTCGTAGATCCTCGTAGGGTAAGAAGCATTTCATGAGGATTCTTGGATAATTGATGTCTTGAGATATCTTGAATCTCGCTCCGTCGCCGTCTGTCAAGACTGCCGTGTAGGCAGTAGCGAGAAACTAGAATTGCACGCGTCAAATGGTGTGCTACAATGGCACTATGCACAAAGATATATTGAACGACCCTTCAAGTCTTTCCAATTGTACTTGAAATTGTGATACAGCACTTCTATGATGATTATGATCATTTGATGTTTCACCATAACTCAGGTAGTAGTTTCAGTTTCGTTAATAGCTCGTGGTTCGGAAGATTTTTGTCTGATGTTTCTTGAGGTGAGTTTTCCCGGGTGCCTTGGGGGATTGGTGGTTTGGAGGAGGCGATCAGGATTTCCCCCTCATGACCAACCGAGACGCCAGCAGTTGATCATTTGAGGTCGTCATGTGGCTTACATTGCCTTCCCCCGTGTTTTTCCCCCACAACTGCTACCAAGTGAATCCAAGTGGCGGCAAGTCCGCATAGCCTCAGTTGGCGGCAGCAGGAGGACCGAAATCCAAGTGGAAATCCCAGGCACCTATGAGCATATGGGTAGGATGTGCTGTAGAGAAAACAAAGCCAAAGCTAGCACGGCAATGAACTGTCACAACCTCGAATCAAATTCCTAATCGACCAAGCTTTGTCGAAATCCCTCAGTTTTGGATCTTCCCTGCTGTTTGAAAGGTTACCATCAAAAGCAGAGTCATGAGATAAATGTCCTAGCCTAATTGATCCTCGTTCCCCAAACTCTCCGTGAGTTTTTTTCAACTTGGGATGGACAAATTGGACGCTTACTTTCACAGAATATATAATAAGATATAATAATTATCACACAATTCCCCATAGGATCCATGTATGGTATATATGCTAACATTTGGGGTATATTGATGGTTAATGTTACCATATATGGCATACATGGATCCTATGGGTTCAAGATAATATAACATTAAAAATGCTGCAATCCTCTACAATATTTGTTACACTATATGATACTGTATAATTATATGACATAATAAAATTTAATATCATCTATCGTAAGATAATTTAATATATAATATAAACCAACACAGAAATATAATATGATATCATATGATAATATGAGACAATATACTGTGTATATCAGGTTTGTGCGCGTAATTGTACATACACTTTTAGCATAATATAAGTCGCGCACAAAATTACTTGCTACTCGCAATGGACATGGCCTTTTGGCGGGTGGCCCCCTATCGGTTGTGGTGTGGCTTTCACACAAATTTGAAGATGCCAGGTCCACTGCCCAAAAAGACTAACTAGTCTTCCGCCAATGACTGGTCGGTTACTCAGAGTTACTCATACAGAGATATAAGATATATTAATATATATAGAGGTTTCCATAAATGGGGGTACCCCCAAATTCATCCATTTACAGAAGGATGTCCCATATTCTAAACCATCGATGTTTTGGGGTACCACCATTTATGGAAACCCCCCATATATAGAAAACCCATGAATACCCCACGTTTTCCGGTCCCTTCCAACAGTCCAAAACCTGCCAGGACACTTCGCAGCCTTTGTTTCACTTCCTCAATCCGAGCCCAGGCCGTGGCGGGCTCCACATCGGTCGGCTGGATGTAGGTGGATCCTGGGGCGCCGGAAATGGACGGGCCAGTGGGAATTTTATGAGGGGCTGCGTCTGTAGACTTCGGAAAATGGAGGAAAGATCATACCCATAGGATCCATGTATGGTATATCTATACTAACATTGGGGGTATATTGATGGTAAATGTTACCATATATAGCATACATGGATCCTATGGGATATGATATAGACTAGAAAATGTTTTTTTTAGTTGAAATGGAATGACATGGGCATGAAATGAATTTGGATATCCGAAGAAAGGGTGTGACAATTTGATTCTTGTCAGGGAGCTTTTGTTGGATTTCAATGGGTTTCAAAAGAATCCGGTACGAATCAGTTTTGGTCTAAGGAGTTGCTCACCACACAAGCATACAGCATAAGGTCAAACAAGGCATTTCTGCCAAATCTGATTGACTGACTCTTGATTTTGCTCCCTTGCCAGCAACACTTGGTTTGTTATTATAAGTCTAGGTTTCAACATCCCAAAAACATCAGTCAATGTAAACTAGCAAGCAAATGTATTCAGATGTAGTAAAATTGCCAATTGACTATGGACATCGACCATCCTTTAAGATTCGCTCTTCACAACAGGGAGCACCCCTCCTGGTCAAGTCAAAATATAGTGTGGAAATAGTATGGGACTGACTCAGAGTCATTTTCACCCCCAAACAAATAATTAAATAGACGGCTAAATGGTTACACAGTTAGTTACACATGAATTGATCACTGATAATGCATGCTTAACATATCCAAATGTGTCGGCTCAAGGCTCCAAGATCAGGCGTTGTTGCCGCCAAAAGAGTCTGGCTCCTTCGAGTGGAAGGAGGTTTCACCTGTGCCAGTGATGGCTCCATTGGAGAAATTGTTGGAGATTTTCTTGATTTTTCGGGACAAAATATGGTAATCTTTCTGCTTGACGTTTGAATATCTGATTTTGGTGTCTGCAACATCCGTAGCTGCCAGCTATTTGATCCATTTCTTGACATCCCATCAGGACCGCGCCTGGCTCACGAATGTTAAAACAAACCTCAGGCAGCCATTGGGAGGTCTTTCGGAAAGCAGCCCGCGCTTGGTTCCCATGGCATAAGGGCAACTCATAGATTTAATGGAGGGAGCATGAGGGAGCCATGATCAACAAAGTTGCTTGCGGTTTGTGTGCTACACCATCCACGCTTGATCATCACCGTAGATGCACTGAGTTCGGCTCTGTGCGGATCCCAGGGCAAGAACTGCCACCAAACAATGACGGCCACGACCTTTCGAGCTCAGGGGGTTCCAGAGAAAAAGGGGAAAATCACCAAGCAACAGACATCGCCCACAGATGGGGGGGATAGCTGGGATATCCACCCGACAACATCAGCAATACCCAGTGCCACCCCCACCTCCATGCCAACCTTTGGTCATCATGGCATCCCTAGAGCTCAAGGGGCTGGGCTGTCACTGTGACACTGTGGCCTGTAGGCTGGTACCCTTTGGTGACTTTCTCGTGTTGGTGCTCTTCTCCACGGCCTTTTACTGTAGGCAAAAGGGAGCAACCAAGTTTGGAAACATGTGGAGTCAGCTGCCGCTAATGACTGCCATGAGAGCCAAAAAAAACTGCGGTAAACTCGATAAGTTGAGGGTGCGGCTCGAATGTTGGATCCAAGTTCGTATAGCCAGCTCATACATTCCCAACTTATCAACTTCAACCAGCAACCAACATCAACCAACCATATCATTTGTCGCATATATCAACCCCATCATTTGTCGTATGTATCCCCAAGTTCTTGCTGATTGACCATTTTTGGGGTTGATGCCCCATTTCAAAACGATCCACCACAAGGGATGAACAGGGCACAGCCATTTTGATCATTTGGGTTCTGCGCTTCCACTTCAGTGTCTCCCAGGCAGATCGAGATTTCCACCTATGGCAATGCCGCTGTGTTCTGTTGGCAAGGCATGTCAGTGCAGGTTTTGACAAGTATGTACCTTAAATTTCGATAATTCGTTGGTGGGATTCATGTTGCTTGAAGTGTGTCAAGAGTGTGACTTCGATGATCATTCAACTTTTTAACTTTGTACGTAAGCTGGCAACGTGTGCAATTACTGGTACCCGCTGGCAAATACACATGGCAATCGAACATGCCCTACACTATTGGACTGTTTCGTGTCCAGGACCCCCCCCTCAAAGTGAGATATGTTTCCATTGCCTTGCCACTGCTTACATTGCAAGAGTGCAACCAAGGTATATATATCACATACTGGATGGCGGCCTCAACACCTCCCGCAAAAACAACAGTAAATGTACCCGTCCCCGACCACCCCCAGCTAGGGATGGAAAGCTGAAGAGTCTGTATTTACGACCGTCAACTGCTATCTATGCATGCCGCGCATGTACTTGCTATATATATATATATATATATATACATGTATAGAGGGAAAGAGAGAGAGAGAGAGCGAGTGGATGAGCAGCATGGTACGACAAATCGAAGCAGCCACTCAGTCACTCTGTCAGAGTGGCTCCACTTTCGCTGCCTCCTGTCCATCCCGCTCGACCGTGAGGCGCTTACATCCTGGGACGTCCAACTCTTTGCGAAGCTCCTGGGAAGTTTTCAGGGAGAGAAGTGATCCATAAAGACTACTCCCTGGCCACCCCAGGATACCCCAGCTACATTTGGAGGCAAATTGATTATATAAATCAGGAAGTAAATGAACCATTTAGCCCCAGCGTGACTCTCAATTTACCTATGGATGGAAAGGAACAACCCCCAAAGTCAATAATTAATTAGTAGGGATAAACAAGAGGTTCTATGATTGTATGTTTGGTTCTTTGCGGGAACCTCTCAAGTTGTGCTTCATTCTGGGGTCGCATTGTTTTTGTGCGAAGCTTCCCTCGAAGTTGGAAGGAAGGCAGAGGTTCTGGCCGCTACAATGTGTGCGAAGAATTGAGTTGGATTGTCCAGCGCGTGATGATATGGCAGCGAACCAAATCCAAACACGGCAAAAAAAAGGGAAGCATCCGTGAAAAACGGTTCTGTCCCACGCATTTTTGTGAAAATACAACGCACCCTCTGGGCAATTTAACACCGCCGCCCCCCCCAAAAAAAGATTATTTGATATTATTTACCTATCAAACATGCCAAGTTCCAATGGCATGTTAGATTTCCAAAATGTCCAAAGGGTACCCCTTTCTATCAACGGCCATATGTTCCCCTTGCATTCTGGTCCTCTTGGGTTGTGATCTCTACACTATCAACCTTCTGGATAATGTCAGCTGGCAGAACCCCAGCCTGCGAGCACATGGCAGAAAACAAACCCAGGACGATTTCTCCTGCTGAAACGGATCATTAAAATAGTGGCTTTGAATCCTCCAGTTTTTCCCATACTAATTCGCTCTCTCTCTCTCTCTCTCCCTCGCTCTCTCTCTCTCTCTCTTTGTGCTTCTTTATGGAAGTGATATCGCAAGCATCAATGAAAAATTGGGTTTCCCATCTTTAAGAGTCCCCAAACAATTCCGCCATTGACTTGTTTGGCTGGTGAGTCTGCTCGCCTCTTTACACGTTTTCATGATGATTAAAGTCCTAAACCACTCATGTGATGGGCCGAAAAATAAGTTACAGCACTACAAAATAGGCATGATAACTGACAAACTATACTTTAATCAACATTTATCTCACCTACCTGCCAATCCCAAAAACCAACCCATAGTTGACTAGTATCACCTACCCAAACCCCCATTTCCCAAGTTTTTCCACCCCAACCAGCAGGATCCAACCGGCCTTCTCTGCAGGGGAACCTTCGAAGATCTCCACCACTCGCAGTTCATCCAGGTAGACGCCCATGGGATATTTGGGTCCTCGAGGTGGAAATCATAGGGGATCCACAGCCCGAATAGCCCTGATTTTCTAGGTGGAAATCACAGGGTCAATGGATGGATGCGGATTTCCCCAAGGGGAAGGTGGCAATTCTAGTGGGAGTTATGGGGAAGCGTCAAGACATGGGATCATTTGAATGGGGGGATGGCGGATTTCAACCAGCAAACATGAGGTTTCACACCAATATAAATATGGATTTGACCATTAAACAAATGAGATGCTGCATTGGGTCGCATAGGGGCCACTAGTGGCAAAATGTCAAGTGCCATCGAAGCGTTCAAAATGCAAATCAATTCAAATACACTTGGGGTTCTAATGGCTATAATAGCGGCTATACATGGATAGCTATGAGGCATCACAGTTACCCGATCCATGGGCTCATGAGCCCCATTTGGGCCGGATCCCATTTCGATATGCCGCCTGTGAGCTCACCCTCGCCTGCCATGATGCGACATGACTACATTACATATATTTACATGGAGGGATGTAAATATACAATATCATTTCAATGTATGTATATATATACATACACACACACACATATATATATATACATTATAAATCTTGCAGTATCTTGCAGTATATTCATGTCAGTGACATCCCACATCCAGCCGTGGCGTAACATGAATTCATCAGTAATCAGTTTTGCTTGTTGGTTTCCATGTTCAAAAATTGACTTTGTCGGCATCCCAAGCAGGGATAGAAAACAGAAGTGGACTGGTCAATCGTTGCGGGTTTCTCACCTTTTTCCTCATTCAAATTCCAAATGTCTTTCTGATCATTTCTGATCTAATCCTCACATTTCAATGTGCCGGAAGGAATCCGCCCCTTTTCGGGCTCATGTGAGATATGTCAGGTATATCATTAATTATATATCAGTGGTATATCCACTAAAATTGTCCAGGTTTCCCCCGGCAGAAACCTCTGTTTTCCCGGCCGCCTGACACCCAGCCATCGAAGTGCTGAAAATTCTCCCGCAGCCATCGTTGTAGTGCCTCGTCCTTGTTCAGGATCGCTCGATGGGTTGGGTTGGTAGGGGGAAATCCCACCGGGAAAACATGGGCTTTCCTGCAGAAATTCGAGGAAATCCCTAAAATTCTGGGAACTTGTCATGCTCCCAAGTATAGTGACTTGGAGTTGATTCGGAACTCCGGTTGGGGATATCAGCCGTGTTTGGTCACTTTGTGAGTTGATTGGTAGCGACTAGGACACTCAAAGCTAGCAACTATCATCAACATTCATCACCTACCCTCTGGTAAACTAACATAACTATGGAAAATCACCATTTTTAATGGGAAAACTCACTATAAATGGCCATGTTAAATAGCTATGTTAGTTTACCAGAGGGTATCCATAAGCAGTAATTTGAAGTTGATGAGCTAGGGCTATCACTACCCAAAACTCGCAACTGGGAGGCCCTTTCTGAACGGCCGGCCTTGAGTAGCTGCTCCATCCTTATTCGTTTCCAACAAAGATATCCGCACAAGGCAATGCATCAAGCTGAGTGGAACTAGCCAACTATATATATATTGTGTATAACTATCATTCTATGAGTGTCCAATATGTTTTTCATGGTTCTTCCATGTTTTTTCTATTCTTCTTCCATGTTTTTCCAACATGCCTAGGTTCTAAATTCACTGGGCACCGAGCTGTTGTGGACCTTCAAAGTCCAAGCACTGCACGCTGCTGAACTGTTGTGCCAGGCGGGTCACGTCCTGTGCATGTGCTTGGGAAACTCTGATCATCGTTCCCTGCCGCTTCTTATTATATATATATATATTTAATAGGGAATGTGCATATTTCATAGGGAATATATGTATATATATATATATGTATATATATATGTATATATATATAGAACATATGGATATAGCTACAGCTCCTTCAATATAGCTTTCTCCTAACCATTCGATAGCCAGAGGTATATCCAGCCACTCAAAGCTCATCATTCCTCGATGTCCTGAACCTCTTCGGTCTCAATGTTTTGGCCTCGTGGGATCAGTTGGAGCTCTCCCATATTACCGCCATCTAAGATGACTTTCCCATACATCATCATATATATATATATAATATTCATTGAAAATGATATATATATATATATCATACATATCATACATATACTATATGTGTGTATATATAATATTAAATAATCACATATATATATATATATATATTATATTTATTTATTTATTTATATTATAATAGTGTCTATTGACTTCGAGGACTTCCCCGTGGGAAAATCCCGCCTGGAGGATCTGGCGCTTCGCCAGGCGCCCCTTGGCCTTCGGATCCTTCGGATCCTTCGGATCCTTCGGCATGGCCTCCTGGAATCGCTGGAGCGCTGTCATCAATGGATCGGTTTTGTTGAGGAAAAATGGTTTCCGGAAACCCCCAGGGTTTAATAGGGATTAATAGGGACTAACCATATTTCCTTAAACTAACCACATTTCAAGGAAAAACTTCCTACAGAAAGTCCAGTGAACAAATTGTCCCACCAATCCATTGAGGTCAGTGCGCAACAAAAATGATTGAGATTTCATGATACCATCATGGAACCATCAGCTCAGACTTCTGGCGATCCCATTTGGGTCCTGGCGCAAGCGCACTCGGAATTTCGGGTGCCACCTCTCCCGCTTGCTCGTCTGGCTCCTAGAATGGGACCACGTTTGGTTGATGCACAGCATCATCTTCAACTTATGTTGTTTCCACTTTTGGATAGTGTTGCTTCATTTTCCACAATTTCCACCTGTTTCCATCAACATATCTTAACATCTTATTTGATTTTTTCTCTGTTAATGATTTCCCCCATTTTTGGGCGCTGGCTGATTCAAATCCCCACAAGATCTGCTGATATCTGCTAGTTGCACCATCAGGTCCTCCTGAGTCAGGTCTAAGCCCTCCAAAATTTCGGCTGCTGCATCCCCAACTACCTGAGAAACGAAAGGGGACAACTGGCACCAACGCTCCAAGGTGCTGAGGGTTGCCGAATCTATCTCTCTCTATCTCTCTCTCTCTCTCTCTCTCCAGGTGAGAGTTGAATATTGGGAACTGGGGCAAAGGCAAGCATGCTGCTGCTGGATATTGCTGTCGTGTTCTTGTGGCATAATTTTTGGTGTCCCAAGTTTAAAAAAAAATCAGGTCACTGGGTGGGAACTTCAGCTAACATTTCGGGTTTGATTGATCGGGCTAGTAACTAGTATACATGGGTTTTGGATTGTCATCAACCCCTATCATTCTTTCACAGGAGCTTCACATCTCCAATGACAGCTTTCGGCTTGGGCACAGAATAGCTCAGCCGTGCATAGAACCGCTTAAATGGCCCCTGGCATTTGCCATTGCAATGGCATTCCATGATTCAAACCAATGAAGACCGGTCAGAAGTGGTCAGAATTAGGCAATTTTTGGTGGGGAATCCTGTCGATATTCTACCATCTGTCCAAGCCACATCATCCTCATCCAGCACCAGGTGCAAGGCCTGAAGCAGCCAATATGAACGCGTTGAACGCACTGGTCCATTGTCATTTATAGATAAAAAAACGATGTTTCGGAAACCTTGAACAAAGCTGGTTTCAGCAGGAGTTCTCGGGCTAAATGTTGCCAACTTGGTGAGGTCTGAGTCTCCCTTGGTCAGAGAGCAGGCTGAGGCACCCGACCGCTTCTTTCAGGTGCTTGCTGCCTGATGGTGTTCTGTTACTTAGATCCCCCGTTGTTGTTGGTTGTTGTTGGTTGTGGGTTTATCTGGTTAAATCTCTCATTGTTGGTGACGTATTATCTTTATTGATCCCTATGGCTGCTGGTTTACCATGCTTGGATCACCTTAGATGCTTGGATCATCTTAGATACGGCTTGTTTCTGGTTATGTACATGTGCGTGTGTCAATCAAAACAAATCACATCAAATCAAACCAATCAATCAATCAATCGATAAATCAATTAAATATGTGTGAATCAGTTTAAAAAGAAAATACATACATATATATATTATATATCATATATATATATATTCATATTCTATAAATATTCTCCATTCTATTCCTCTTGCTGCTGGATTCTTCGGAAGTCTTTCACCATCGCCTTCTCCGGCCACGGCTCGCAGGGCATCCAGCGCCGCGAGGCGGACCTTGGGATTTTTTTTTGTGCCATAAACCATAGGAAAACCATAGGGAAACCATAGGAAAACCATAGGAAAACCATAGGAAAACCATAGGAAAATGGAGGTTTACCCTCTGGTAAACTAACATAACTATGGAAAGATCCACCCATTTTGAATGGGAAAATCCACTATTTCTATGGGTCATGTTCAATAGCTATGTGACAAATTACCAGAGGGTATGTTTTTTTGGGGATTACATTTGAGTTTTCATGAACAGTTTAAGTTTATATAAAAGATGTTTATGGAATTTTATCAGGCTTATTTTTCTTTGGATTTTA
The DNA here is from genome assembly GCA_947184155.2 of Cladocopium goreaui. Taxonomy (NCBI): domain Eukaryota; class Dinophyceae; order Suessiales; family Symbiodiniaceae; genus Cladocopium; species Cladocopium goreaui. The sequence goes on along the minus strand of CAMXCT020001282.1, from coordinate 130,196 downwards.
AGGGGTGTACCTTCAAATATAAATATGGGAAATCACAAGCAAAACCCAGATAAAATCCATCAAAATCCATCCTGTACCACACATTACAGAGCAGCAGGAAGCTATGAACATCAGCATCAGAAAAGGTGCAGCAAGCAGGCAAAAGAGAGAAACCTTGTACTCCGAACCTCAGTGGATGAAATTGGGAATCATGGGGGCTGGATCTAGGTGAAACCCTAGCTCGACAAGCAAAGAGGGTGCTGTTGCTGGTAAGTTGCTAGGGCTCCCCACGCTTGCATCTTCATCGTTTTTGGCCACTTGCGTCAGCCTCAATGGCAGGATTCAATCTATGGCCAATCTTGGTTTCCCTGCATTTGGTCAAAAACTGGGCATATACTTTACCCAATTGATGGCATAAGATTAACGGCATTGAACTAACCATCCATGCGTGTCCCAGCAATATGTTGAGTGCTTTGACCTTCCCGCCGTCCGACATCCATCCCCTGGGTGTGCATCCCAGCTACCCAAGTCCAACTTGAGATGTCATAAAACTTGAATTGTACCCATGTTGGTTTATCCTGGGTTATCCTTCTGTGCAAGTCCAAAAACAGATTGGCATGACCACAGTCTAACACGGTTGAACACTCCGTGGCTGCGATGCCCCTTTTTCCATCAGCATGTTGGCTTTTGGCACGTTTGGACGAGGACGGTGCAGCTCCTGGCTCGCGCTGGAGACAAATAGTCAGGGAATCTGCACGTTGGATGCCTTGGTCTGCCTGTCTATAGTCTATAATTATCTCCATCTGTTTATTGTTTGCCGTTACTGATCTGCAGCTCAAGCACTGTAAAAGAATGCCTATCTATCTATCTATCTATCTATCTATCTATCTATCTATCTATCTATCTATCTATCTATCTATCTATCTATCCGTCCATCCATCCATCCATCTATATCTATATATGTTTATATATTTATATAAATATGTCGTCTCATACGTCTCAGTGACAGCCAATACTTTTGGGATATCATAATTATCATATAGCTATTCGTACAGCCGTTGCCCTTTGAGACTCTGGGAAACCCAACCAGTAACCAGGTCACTGGCAACCCCTCCAGTGCCACGATGGCAAGAGCCTTCTCCAACATCTCTGACCAACTCCAATGCCTTTCTGGGCATCTGGAGATTGGCATGATGATTATTATTATTACTATATATCATTATATGATATGTCGTTATTATATATTATTTATTATTATTATTATGATGATGATGATGATGGAACCCGAGAAGCTGAATTAATTCTCACCCAGGTCATATCCAACAACTTGGATTCAAACATGGAAACTATGGAAACCATGGGATGGCAAATTGTTTTGATGAGCAGATATCTATGACCCGCCAAAGACAGCTTAAGCCATGACCTGGTCCATATGGCCGTTGGGCAGAATTACCGAAGATGATCGTCCCAGTTCCTATGCGGTTCATAGCCCACATAATCCCACATATTTCTGCGGTATAACGGTATAACATGAAGTTGAAAGTTTGTTAAAAGTTATAATCATACATAATTATACCATGTACCCACTTAAAAAACCGGGATATACCGTGATTTTCTCATCTGTCACAATACCCAGACTGCCATCGAAACTGCCATGACGACCTTCCCAGGTCGCCTTCTGTCGCCTTTGTTGGCTTTCAATCTGCTGCTTCCGCAGCAGTGGGGCTGCGGGATAGAGGACGTCCCAGTGCTCTAAGGCGAAGGGGAGATACCTTGGCTGGAATTCATTGGACCGGCATCATCCATGATTTGCTTATCCTGATTCAAGTGATTCAAATGGACTGCTGAGCATATTTAAACACGATATAGATCAGCACACGACCGTTGCCCCCGCCCAAAACTGTTCGAACATCCCATCATGAGTAGCCTTTGATAACTTCCCATTCTTGGAAAATCCTATATTCTGACAAATGGGAGGCTAAGAACCATGATTCACATGATTTTCCTCACAAAACCATATATATGATTTTCACATTGATTTAAAAAACACAATTTTTCCGTTGACCCCATCCGACCCCATCAGAGGATGCTATGAGCCGGGAGGCACGTGCAGGTTGCTGAGCTCAATCATGTGGCCCCAAGGCAGGTGCTGCATCACCGACAGCAACACGTCTTTGATCTCCTGGCGATTCCGACGAGTGCCCTGCTGGTGATTCCTGGTGGTTTAAGGGTTGACCAGGAAACATCAGGAAATAATGCTGCTTAAATATGACAACGTTGTTTTTCTTCTAGCTCCTGTCAAATGGAAGCTCCAATAACTGAGAGATTAAGTATTTAATCGGAGTCTCATCTTCCAAACTCAATTCTTAGGCAGGGTTCTTTGTTGGTTTTCAGGGAGGTAGCCGCAGCCTTGATTCGCAGTGCAATGGTGCCAGCAGCAATGCCCAGAAAGCGTGCCACCTCGGCTCATGGTGACGCCATGACTTGCAGAATGGACTCAGTCGGGCTTTTGAAAGCACAAAAGGCTTTTGAAAGCACAAAATCCTACAACATCCAATGGGTTATTCAAAGTTACCCTCATTTTGCAAAATGAAAATGATCAAACATGCGATTCATTTGCGTGTTCCCCTATTTGGAGACAACCCCACATGTTGAACCTCTCAGGTTGGTGGATAGCAAGAGCCAGGCTGTTGCATCCCGAGCTCAGGACGTCCTCCACTTCGATCAAGTAGAAGAAGGCTTCGGCAGCCAACAAGAAGGCAGCCGCAACGATGAAGCTCCACTTCCGCCCGGTGCAAACCCAACCTGGAAGCGGCAGCTGGAAACCTTCGATCAAATGATGATTCCTGGGCCCTGGGCTGTCCTGGGATGATAAATGAATGAATCGAAGAGAATGATTCAGTCATCTGCAGACATCATACTTCAAGTAGCCATTGGGTTTCCACAGAATCATCCTTCTATTCCTATGGCCCTGCGCATACAGCCAACCTTGGCCAGCGATGGAAACAAGCTTGCAGCCATATGCACACACTCCTCCTGGCAGCATCGGAACATGTTGCAACATGTTGCAACTAGGGCCCATGGAATCCAACGGAACGGGCTCCAGGAGCCAAACCTGGTGGAACTCATGTGGAATTCCATGTAACTCCTATAGGTCCTGTCTGATTGATGTTGAGGTGCTTGCACAGTCGGTTCAACAAGGCCTCGGCGTTCTCTTCGTTCCTCACCAGGTTTGGGATGGTCGGAAGGTGCTGCCCCAAGAGACTCAACCGGTATCATCCATGATCAGCCACTTGACCATGCAAGGAAACTCCTCAAATTCTTGGTTTCAACATGTTTCAACCCATCCCCCCAAAAAAAGCCATGTGAGTTACTTGCGGTTACTTGCGATTCTCATCTCGTGATGGAACATTGACTTGTCACGGATTTCTCAACATGTCCAAAGTCGGAAGCTCCTGGAGATCCGGACCCCCGTCTCTTTGCACACTTTCCAGATCATCTTTTGCAGCAGGTTCGCCTCCGGGCTTGCATCACCGAAAACCTTGTAATATCGTGGTCCCTCAAATGTCAGAATGAACAAATCCAAACTGCTAACCATATCCAACCATGGCTTCTGGGGTGTTGTAGGACTTAAGGGAATAGGATTACCGTACTCTGTCTGCATTTGGATGTGAGCCTGTATGCATGTTCTGTGACTTGCTGAAGGACCCTGATCCTTCAAACATCTTCGAAAACGTGTGACAAGCTCATGCATTGCATCCTCGGTGAATTTTCCAGTGTTTCCCGTGGATCCGGGCAAAGTGATGCAAATTGTACTATACTTCAAATACCTGAAAGTTTCGGCAATCTTGGCCATGTTGATCAATTTGGGTGATTTCCCATTCTAACTATCATTAGAGATTATTAGAGCTGGGCCAATGATGTCCATTGATGTCCCTGCAATTTGCCTGAGAAATTGTGACCTCAAAAGGTCTGCCCACTGCCCTGCGGCCCTGCCTTCACATCACATCGCAGTGCCACTTCCTCCAACGTCACTCCTGGACCACCATTGGCTCGGCAAGGCTCGGCGGGGCAGAACGTCTCTTTCAACAATCAATCCCCAAGCCCCATCTGCACCATCTGCACCATCTGCCCCATCTGCCCCACCCCCGGCACCCGGCGCCTACATTGTGCTTGGAGGCTGCCACCACCAAACACGCGCAGCCCAGGAGCTTGTGCCGTTCCTGGTGGCGGCAGCGCGGCCGGTGAAAATGTTGGTTGTTGGTTAAGTTGATGATTAGATTGTTGGTTATTAATTGTTAGTTGTTGGTCTACTTCATGGTTAGACTGTTTGTTACAGTATATGCCAGCTGCAAAAATTATGAATGAAATATTGGCTATTGAATTGCCTTTTTTTTTTGGAGCCTCAGTGGTGTTGAGATTTTCAATGATGGCCAGTGATGGCTTGAGAATTGATTCATATTGATTCAACCATTTGATGATTTTGGTGGATCAATGACTTTCAAGTGGGAACGCTTCCCAAAACAGCCATGTTTTGGCCATGAATGGTATACGGAATCCCATGGTACGAAGGGGGCCAAGGTGTATGTGACAAACAACAAACAAATGCAATTAATATTTAACCACCACAAGTTTTAGCAAGCCTACAAAAATAAGAACATATTGTGAAAAACAATGAAATACCACAAGATGTCATCAAAACGTGTAAAATGCAAAACTTACCTTTGAATAGCAACTCAGTTGGGTTCCCCTAACGCAAGCAGCAGTTGGATCTGACATTGCACCTTGGACCCTCGGAATCCATTGGAGACTCGGTGCTGAACCAGCCGGAACCTTGACAGGTGAGGCCACGTGCGTTTTGAAATATTGGCGATCTGATGATATATATATATATAATTATATATATTTATATATTTATATATATATATATAGATATATCTATATATATATAGTGTGTTTTGATTGTTTTTGTATATATGCTTGGTTTCTGTTTGGTTTAGCGTATGCGATCCCCTGACCAGGAGGAATTGCCCATGCCAACACTTGTTTCTCGTCATCTGTTAACTGTTAATTCATTCCACCCTTACCTTCATGTTGATTTGCATCATCTCTTACATACCTCAAAAGTACTGAAAGGAAAGTCGCGAGACCTTCGGTTGCAGGATGTGGTGTATGAATAAATAAGCATTAAATAGCCCTCTGGTCCCCTTCGTGCCCAAACAATCCCCATTCTCAGCCGTCGTCGAGGAGCGCGGAATCTCTTATGGCGTCCTGCAACTTCAACTGCCCACAGAGTTTGCTCAAGGCCAGTTTCCATCTCTCCAGCCGAAGGTGCATGGTCATGGCCTGCCAGGGTCGCAGGCATAGGGCCCCCTCTCCTTTTCTTCAAAGTTTTTGCATGTCTGTATTGCTTCAGCTTTATGAATCTGTTTGATGTGGTCATGAGATTTTCTATTGACCTGTCCTACATGAGTCTTCCATTCGAGTCACAACCCTGAGATATTTGTCAGCTCGCGCACTCCGTCCAGCCTTAACATTGATGGCCCGCAAACGCCTCAGTGCGGTGGGGCCCTCCCTTTGAGTCCGGTACACAAATAGGATCAATTATATAGTTTTAAAAATCAATGGAGAATTCCATGAAGATCCTGAAAAATCAGTGAGTCCCTCGTAGTCTACCCATTGATCATGGAATGGTCCACCACGGTCCACCCATAGATCATTGAACATTGACCATGGATTCTCAATGGATTTGCAAATGGTCCCAGTGCGGTCAAAGCTGCTCCATCTGAAAGTCATTCCTCTTCACCTCGGAAGGCGATATCCTGCCTGTTGGTGATTCCCAAGTTCCGTAGAAGTGTAGGGGTGCCCCCCCCCACCCGCCGAATTTCGTAACTTTATGCAAATTCCCCAGGGGGTTAACAAAATCCATACAATTTCCATAGTAGAATTTGTTGGCTATTCAGAACCCCTATAAAGCATTAATGGTTGGGGAGATTGCCTAGAGATCTCAATGAGATTCTACAAAGAATCATGGAATGATTCAATGGGCTCCAACCAACCTGCTGTCGGCTTCGAGATGCATTCCTCTTTTTTCATGTCGAAAGCTGTTGGAAGTGGCGACTTTGAAATGATTCACTCCACATCTATAGAGTTGAATACTCAGAATTGCCATACGGGCCATACATTTCTGACACATGGGCCCTTCATATCCCTTCATAATGACCCCCAACACCACAAAAAAAACACCTCGTTGGTGATTTCTGAGCATCCAACCTGCACCTTTTTGGCTGCTTGGTAGTCGTCGCCTGCCGCGGCACTGGGTGCAACCCAGGAAGCCAATGGAGGTTTCTATTGGACAAATCATGGCTCTCACAACAATAAATGGATCTATCGTTCATACATGTCTGTCCTGGAACATGATAAAATCTGGGATGGAACATCAACGATCATCTTGCAGGACCATGATGCAACCAATCAGTGTATATCAGTGTATATCGAAAGGCCGTCAAAAGAGTGAGCCAACGTGAACGAACATCCCGCAAGGACAAAACGTGTCAGATCATTATTAGTTCCGATACTCATTCCAGGGATCGAACATGGGTCACCAATGTTCACCAATCATGGTCACCATGGTGTATGCACGTGTGCATACAGGTCACATTCAAGTACATACTATAGAGAGTAATGACGAGTAAAAAAAACACAAAAGAAAATAGACAAATTATGATAGATTACTGGTAATATATTGCAATTCAACACACACATATAATAATGATATAAGTAGTGAGATACCCTTGGGAATCGCGGACTTCCCATGGATTTTTTTGGTTCCCAACAACGCGGTTGGTTTCCGCCGTGGCGCTTCGGTAGAGCTGGAGCTCCGAGTCTGGAAGCACCGTGCCACATCTCAGGCAGGTCTGGGCGCCGCGCTGCACCTGCCGACATCACGTCGCGCTCATTCACAGGAAAGGCCCATATTTCACCGGAAAATCCAGAGGTATTGGCAACTAGAAAATCCCAATATACCATGAATATAATAATGAATAATAATGGTATCAATACCTATTAATACCATGAATTATAGGTCCTGATACCATTATTCTAACCATTCTGGTATTAGAAATTACCAACATATTGGGTTGACTATGGTTTATTCCAAATGGATTATGGTATTAGATTATGGTCATCACCAGGTGGTTGGATTCCAACCATCTCCAAGTTTGGTAATGTTTATGATAGGTTTATGATGATTGATTGGCATCGGCTTGCCCACATTATGAAACTTGGTTTCATACCTGACCACAGGATGTCCAAGATGAGGGCGACGGAAATTTGGGGCGAAATGATCAAATGATCTGTGGCTGGGTCTATTGTTTCTGAAGAAAAACAGTGTGTTGGAATGGATCCCATGGACACATAAAGATAGACATCTTGAGCTGGGCATTGTCCCATTTTGGCCGACGATTCACGCCCAAGATGTACTACTTTATCCATGTTTATCCCCAAAAATCCAAGCACTTCATCATTTCCCGCTCCAATCAAACATGGCTGGCTGGGAAATTCACCATAAGTTTCCCAGCTATCAACCTCCATTAAGTTTGAGGATTTCCGGCTACGTTTGATTAGCAAAGGATAATCCCATCAATCACGGTTACCACTAATTGATAACCATTAGTATATAACCATTATTAACCCTTATTAACCATGATTAACCATTATTGACCATGACTAACAACCATTATTGACCGTTATTAACCATTACCAGTAGTACCGCACAAGGCGGTGGCGGAAGCTTCAAAAATAGGAAACCTATAGGAGAGGTTGGTTGTTGTGAATCAGGGATGGCAGAGCGAAGCCACTGATGGACTGAAAGGTGCTTGAGGTCTCCTCTCTTTCTCTCTTTTTCTCTCGTTTTCTCTCTGTTTCTCTATCTTTCTCTGATTATCTACCTGCCTGCCTACTGATCTATCTGACTACCTATCTATCTGTCTGCCTGTCTATCTATCTATCTCCCTAACTATCTATCTATCTACCTATCTATCTAGCTGTCTAGTTTTCTAGCTATTTGTCTATCTATCTATCTATCTATCCATCTATCCATCCATCTATTTATCTATCTATCTATCTATCTATCTATCTATCTGGGTGCACTTTTTCGACATCGCAACTTCCAAAAGTGGTCCGACGCTGAGGTGTTTTGTACATTTTGACTTCGAAATGTGCTTCGCGCCACAACGGCGTGCAATTTTTCATCTCTCATCTGGCCATCTGGCTCCGCACCCGCCGCTTTAGCGAGCCTACTTTTCGACCCTCCGCAGCCTCAAATCATTGGAAAAACACAGTGTTTCGCGACTTTCCTACCTTTTCGCGCATCTGCATCTTCTTTCTTCTGACTCTTTCTCTTCTACTCTTCTCTCGTCTCATCTCTTCCCTTCTCTCTGCCTCTGCCCTGCTCTGCTTTTCATCTGTCCATATTGTCGGAAGTTTGACTTCTAAACTTCCTTCGACTAACCATTCATTATTAACCAGAGGATACATCAACTATGCCATGACATGCTGTACCTGCCACCAGGCTACCTCCACCTCTGTAGAGCCGCAGTCACAGGTCGGAGGCATGGCGGGTGCCAACGTCGAAAGAAAATCCCCTATTGAAATTGAGGTTTTTCCCAATGGAGATTGCAACATATTTCAGTTTTTCAGTAATTCATTCATCTTGTTGGTTCTAGGATATCGTTTGAGGCTTTTGAGGAGCTCAAGAACTTTGATGCAGGTTTTGGACCACTGCCTGAGTGCTGGGCTCGCTCGCAAAAGCTTCATGCTATTTACCATGCTCATGAAATGAACCATGAACAACGATTTGTGGAGACAAACACCCTATAACTACATCCGATATATATACGGTATATATATGTATATCCTACATGAGTCGCAGGGACATGAATTCAACTTACCCACTTGACTCAAAAGCACCTAGATTCTGAGCTGGATAAAGGTGGGAAAGCGAACACTGCTGCGCCAAGACATGCCTGTGCCACGCCAGTATCATGCCAACAGGCTATCATCACAGGTCCAGAAACCCTTTCGTTTATAATTGGCCGATGATTTTCCCACTACATTCTCCAGTTAAATCTCCATTTCTGGGGGATTTCTATGGATTTCTCATGCTTCCCCTTGACATCTCAGGCGCCAGGCATTGCAATTGCAGGTGCGTGCTTGCGTGGTGTGATCTGGGCCAAGAGTGACCTGACAACGGTCGCGCCATGTCCCCCCCAGGGCCACCCCCTGGTACTGCCGACTGAGCACGCCGCAGCGCTACGTTTTTGGCATCGCTGCCATTCACATCTGACCTTACGGCTTGGCCAAGAGCATTGCAGGTGGCAGCTGGGTAGGCATTCCGAACATCGTGCAACCAGCATTAACCAGCCAAAGATTGAACATGTCCAAAAGATCCAAAAGGTGAATTGACCGCGAAAAAAAAAATGAAATAAAATATCCATGAAAGGGGGGCGCAATGGTTACACCGTGGTTACAATCCACACACAAAAAAAGGCCAAGCACGTAGCACCTTTTTGGTCACCCTGCTGCCGCTCCCAGGCAACTCGGGAAATGTCTCCCGTCTCACGTCTCATCACAGCAGCCGGGAAATGCTGTGAAAGCAACCCCTTCATTTGACACGTTTGAAGCTTGACACGTGCCAATCAGATCCGATCAGCCAATCAATGGTTGATACATCGACAATATCGACACATCACTGGTGGATGTAGCCGCTTAGCCTTCAATGGCCTTCAATAGCCTTCATAGCGCGTCACTTGGCCCAAAAAAAGGCACGTCAAAAGGCATCCCTCACAGCTGTTCAGCTGTGGCCTGCCGGGTGTGTTTTTGGATGTTTTTGTGCCAGGGAAATGTAGCGAGATGTCCGAGACGTCACACCTATGCAGCCTATGCATGTGAAACACTCAGCAAAACAAACAGCAACAAACCATCATCCCAACATCCCATCATCCCATCAGCAGCGACAGCAGGATCCTGATCCTGATTCATCATCCACTCATCCATCGTGAATTTCATTGGATTGGTTGACGAGAACCTCTACAGGAAAGCATCGGTTCTGCCCATCAACTACCCTCTGGTAATTTAACATTGCTATGGAAAATCACCATGTTTAATGGGAAAATCCACTATAAATGGCCATTTTCAATAGCTACTGTTAAATTACCAGAGGGTAGTGACTACAAGGTGTTCCCCTATTTTTTCCTTCAACCAATCCAATGAATCAACCTCTTTGACACAGTCTCGCCTCAGAAATGTCCGTGTCCCGCAACCGTCTCCTCAGAACCAAAGCTGTCTCGATGGCACCGGGAGTTCTCTTCACCATCGGTCCAACTGTCCTGCAACATCTGCAACGAAGTACGAAGAAAACTATGAAAATCCCTGAGAATCCCAAGAAACCGGTGACTTCGCATGATGTCTGAAGCCCAATCCCCGGTTTGAAACTCGACTTTACATACACACTCATTATCCGACTCATGTGTGCAATGTGGAGTGGCCTAGCCAGCTTGTGATTCATAAATCATCATGAATCCCACCCACATCAGCATCCTCCCATCCTATTCACCCCCCCACCCTCCTGCTTGCGCTTGATCTTGTGCATCAAGCCACGCTGCTCCTCGAGTTGACGTTGCAACTCCAAGTTCTCTTTGCCCCGCGGTGACAACCGCGGCTTCAGGTGTGGCTTCAGGATCACCGTGGCATCTTTGGCGGCCTCGTGCCAACCTGTTGGTATATCACCCATCCTCCCAAAACAGCAATGGATCTCAACCCAAAGAAAAAGTTTCATCCTTGGGTATTTACCCATCCATAGAAACCACGTCAGTACCATGAGTCTACCTCCATCTTGATACTCGTCCAAGTGAAAAAAAAGGTGTTTTGTTGGAGCGGCCTCATGGGGCCCATCATCTTCCAGCCGTCATCATGGTCCAGAAGAATCATAGTACCAAAGTGTTTATTCCCCCATGATATCCCATGATCTAGATATAATAATATGATGTATATAATTATATGATATGATGTAAGTAGTCAACTGCCAAAGTCATCATTTGCCCATCTGTTGAAGTTTCTTATATATGGCTTCAACGTTATGACCCATGATATAGCCAACAAGTATATATACCATATATTAATGGTCACATTATCCAATCCACCTGGATATCTAACAATATTGCAACGCGTTAAGATAAATCATAATTCATATATCCCATATAATATACCCAAGGTAGTCCCAAGATATCTAGATGGCTTTGTCTGAAAGTAGAGTAAATACCACCACATCCAGTAGTTTGAAACCCGATGTTCATCCATTTTCCCTGTTCAATGGCCATAAATTGCTGGTAGACCGGTGAAAACAGACCCAGATACCTTGCCGAGGCACGGGCATCCCTCTCATCCAAGTTGCGCTTCAGCTCTTTGCACCGATCCTCTTCGGTCTTTAACTTCACCTTTTTCGGCTGGGGGGGATCCAAGAAGGGCGAGAAGGTCGGCAAAAAAAATGGTGGAGTTCACAATGCAACAAAATTGGATGTTCAAAAATACGTTTACAGGACTTTTACCAAGAACAACAAGGATTTGCTGATGATCAATGGATGCAGTTTTGAGGGATACTACGGACAACCATAGGTTGTTGGCCCCTGTAACATAAGGCCAGATTTGAATATCAGAGGGTATGAGCCACAAGGGTCGCTGCTCACCTCTAGTGCCTATATTTTCTTGTCATAGAAAAAAGTTTGAACATAAACATCAGACTCATCATGGATATGGATAGCAATAGATTACATAACTGTTGTTTTTTCAACTATGGATAACCCCCTGACATAGTCTATTCATAAGTTTTGACTCATTTGGCATGGCTATCGAGACCCTACACTGAGTCAAAGGACTGAGTCAGCACGACAGAGTGTCGTTGTCCACAAGCGAAGGCCGCAACTACGAACCTTCAAAACACTAACATCATACACATTGCATCCATGTCTACAACATCAGACTATAAATAAACATCTATCCATATGTATCCATATGTAACATCCGCGTGTGTAGTCACATGCTCAATATTATATAAACACATATAAACTAACTCAACTACGAATGTTCTCCCCCGTGGCCAACTTCATTCTCCCCACCTCTCGCTGGTCCAAATCAGCATTGCGACAATCCAAATCCGCGCAACGGTTCTTCAACTCCAAACTCTCTGCCTGGAGTTCCTCCTCTCGGATCGCTGTGAAAACTGGATGCGGACGAGGATACAAAGGAAGCATGTAGTAATGTAGTAATGTAGTATCACATTGTAATATAGTACATATGAAGATAAATGAGCCACTGTCAAAACTCCCTGTCTTATCTTAGTTGAAAAAAGGTATGGTTTTTCTGGGGGCCTATTGCCACATGGTTTTGTACTTATCCAGGTAATGGAGGAACGAATCTGTGCAAGGAAGGGCAAGAAAGGGAAACGATGAAAAGAAAGAACAGAGGAAGAGAAAAGAAAGAGGCAAGAAAGAGGGAAAGAGAAAAGGAGAAAAGGAAAAGGAAAGAAAGAGGAAAGAAAGAGAAAAGAAGGAAAAAGAAAAGAATGAGGAAGCAGCGTCTCTCATTCAGGGTCTATCTGTGGTCCGGGACCTAAGAACAAATTTGAACAAATGGGTATTGCTAAGGTATCGCTAGGCCCAGGGGTATCGTTATTTTCGCCACTCTTGCATCTGTGCTTCAACAGCACTTTCTGCAAACTAAGATGTTGAAAACAAGAAACATTGCTTGAGGAAAACACGTGCCAGTCGCTACGCAGAGTTTAGTGCATTTTCCAGACACAAAGTCAGCACTTCCCTACTAAAGTGGTCTACCAGAATTTTGACTGCAAACCATATGAGATAAACAACAATGTATCAACGTGCCCATAAGTTCACACATGCAGTCAGATAATGTATGGTTGAACAAATGCAAAATGATTACAAACATTTACAAACGATAGGCAGTGTACGAATTGGATCAGAAGAAATCCAAGCTGATATTTTTGTACACACCGGCAATCACCGGCAGCAAAAGCAGCAACCACATCATCACTTTTGACAGTGAAAAACCCTTCACCAGTTGGATCAATCATGCTTAACCTACGGAAATTCAACGTATAGCAATGGAAAATTGATGAAAATTGCCTATTCATAGATGACCGACTTGCATAAAAAAAAAAGTAATGGTGATTTCCCACCAGCGGACCCCAGGGCCCCAGGGATCCCCAGGGTCCTTCTGAAGCGCCAGATCCTTGGTCCTCACCTGACACTCCTGGCGGTGCTGCTCCTCCCGCTCCGTCAGCCGGTCGAACATCTTGGCCAAGTCAGCCTGAAGGTGAATGGAAGGCCCGCCCTTCCCGAAAAAGTCATGTTAAATATGGTATATATGATATAAGTCTATTACAAAAATGAATATCCAAAAAAAAACATAAGTATGAGATGTGTTCATTTTCTTTCATATTTTTTCAAGAATCTTGAAGTAAATGGGAGTTGAAAGGACTTGCATCTAAGCAAAACCAGTTTCAGCAGTTGTGATTGCCAAAACAGGTCACACACGGTCAACATGGGAGACCACCAATGTTGATGTAGCCGATGTGTGGGTTATAAATATTTTTGTCAGCAGCCATTTTCATTGGTTAAACCGTTGACCCCCCCTATTGTTTGTTGATTAATGATTAATCCACCATCCTTGGCAGGATATAGCATTATTTCCCGAGTTTGATGATGTTTGATGGGGATTGTACCCGTCATATTTTGAGCAAACCATTCGTTGTTTACAACCCCCAATTTGTGTTGTTTTCTATATCCCCTATTCTTGCTGGTCTCACCTCCAAATCGTTCCTAATTACTTATGTTCTGGATGTTTCCCAGTTAACCCACCAGTTTCCAAAGTAAATCACGGTCTAGAAAACTATTATGATCTATTTCTGGATATGTACAAGGTGGGCTGTGAGAAGCTACCTGTTTCAAGGCCATGAACTAGTGGAACTGCACCCCGTAGTAGGGGGCCCTACCGGCTCTGCCATGCTCCCATCGGACCTCCCGGTCCGCCACGCGCTTCTCACGCGTCACCAGGTCCTGCTCGCGCTCGCAGACGCGCTGCTCGCGCGCACGCAGCTTCTCCTGGAAGAGCAGCAACTCACCTGACTCAACGGGATAGCCCGTTTTAAAAACATTGGCGGGATACCCTCTGGTAATTTAACATAGCTATGGAAAATCACAATTTTTAATGGAAAAATACACTATAAATGGCCATGTTCAATAGCTATGTTAGTTTACCAGAGGGTATACAATGGGAAAATCATGGGATATAATAATGGGATATGTAAGTACAATTGATGGTATATAAATGTATATAACACACACATGTATCTGGATGAAGTTCCGCGACATTTAACAAGTACCGTGCAAGTATAGACATACATACATGGATACATATAAGGGATTTTCACAAAAGTTAGTGTTTTCAACACTTTTGGTGTTTTCGGTATTGGGTTGGCACAGGATATGTTTTTTTGTTGAAAACCAACATCGAAGTAGTGCCACCATGAATGTGTTGAATATATGATTCTGATCGATGGCAAGAAGTTCTTAGGGGGACTCATGTTCAAAGCTTTTGTGTTTTGAATTTTGGCCGGGAGTTGCAGCAGCAGTACGGAATCTTTTGCCAAGAGAATGCTAGACTTTTAGTAGTCAGGGAATATAGCCAATTTTTAAAGAATAAATTAAGCATAGTCAGTGTTCACTCTTGCGAAATTGCGAATTGTATTAGGGGCACTTGGCTGCCATCAGTTAGCTTCTCCCATACCAGGGGCCACTAAAGGATTCCAAGGATAAGCCACCGGGGTTTTCCGCATTTTTTTCTGAGAAGGGGGCGGCGAGGAATTCCGGTTGTTTCGGGGGCGGCGAGGAATTTCCAACACGGGGGCGGCGAGGTATTCCGGTTGTTTGGGGGGCGGCGAGGAATTTTCAACAGGGGGGCGGCGAGGTATTCCGGTTGTTTGGGGGGCGGCGAGAAATTTATAACAGGGGGGCGGCGAGGTATTCTGGTTGTTTGGAGGGTGGCGAGAAATTCCTTTCGGGGGGGCGGCGAGCTCTTCCTCGAAGAGCTCTCCACCCCTACCCCGTGTCAAGTTTGATTTTGGCCCCGGTTGACCAATCCCTCTCCACTTTGGGATGCCTGCCGTTGGTTGCAAAGCGGAGAGCTCTTCTTAGAAGAGCTCTCCACCTTCCCTTTCCAGTAGCATTGGTTACTAATGTGCTAAGTTGGCTGGGATCACCGAAGCTAGGTATATTTGGTACTGGTTTTGAATGTTTTGAAGTACTGGCGGAGAGCTCTTCTAGGAAGAGCTCTCCACTTTGAGGATTAGATGATATTCCACAAAGTGGAGAGATATTGTTCCTACGATGTCATGATGTCTCACTTCAAGTCCTTATTCTGGACGGCGCCATTTCAGCGTCACCCAGTTGGAGTAGACAGATGTAGTATATAATATCAAAGTATGTGGGAAAGGGAGAGAAGATTCCAGCTTCAAAACAAGAAAGACATCAGGTTTAGCACCTTGGCAAGTGGTTGGTTGAAACCCCGCTGGAAAGGAAGAATGTCAGGATGAAAGCAAATTGACTTTAGCAGCAACAGCAGCGGCGGCAGCAGCAGCAGCAGCAGGGGTTAGTGATCTAGCATTTGTGGAGGGAAAAAGACAATCAAATTACAGCACAAGAGCGTTTAAGATATTTAAAGTGGGTAAGGTTCAACTGTCTTGTTGATAGAGGAGAGATGGTTCTTTGTGGACGGGAATGAAGCGACCGGAATGTGTTTGAATGTGCTTCATATTCTGCGCAGATAAGCCATGTCTCTGCGCTATTTCCCTTGAAATGCTCAATTTTCTTTAAGTCTAAGCACAACTTACAACTGACACATGTTTAAAACTCAAAGCACACAACATGTTCTAGTTTCCGTAAAAGTATAGGCCCATTCGAACAATTTCAACACCACCACATATCTGGAACATTTGTCCCCGTTGCAGCTAAAAAGATCATATTACCGCATGCCCATGTGCTACAGGAATATCTGAAAACACCAAACATGTTGAAAACACTAACTTTTGTGAAAGTTCCTTATATATAATGGGATATAATGGGTGACAGACTAGTAGCATCAAAAGATTCTGCTCAAGTCACGTTCCCACTTGGCTGCACGTTCCTGGTCCGCACTTAGACGTGGTGGCTCTTCAGGAATGCTATCCTCAGACCGCGACAAACGCCGGTCCCGACCGTCCTCACGCCAGCCATCAGGGCGGAACTCCACCCTGCGACCATCGTGGCGTTTCTCATGGTCTCGATCACAGCTGGGATCCCTCAAGCACTTGCGCGCCTCGGGACTAGGAGATCGCTCCTCGCGGGATGGGGAGGAGGAGCGAACGTTGGGAACGAAGGAGACCACCGGTCTGGGCTGAGGCCTGGGCGTGTTGCGGGCACTGCCTGGCAGTGCGCCGAGGGAGGCCTTGGGGTTGGGCATCCGCGGCGGCGATTTTCCGGACATGCCCTTGATGACCATCTGCCCATGCGCTTGGATCACCTCAGGTGACTTGGCCCTGCTGGTGGGGGTGCTCTCGCCCATGCGGGCCACAAAGGAACCCATGGATGCTGCGGCTGGAGGTGTAAAGGCTCCAGGCTCGCGCTCAGGAAGGTGTTGCCTACTCAAGGTCACTGGCAACGCAGGAAAGGACGCTGCATGTTGTGCCTGCGCTTGCGCATGCGGCGCATGTGCAGCTTGGGAATGGGCCTGCTGGGCCTGCTGGGCCTGCTGCGTGTGGGCTGCTTGAGCATGTGCTGCGTTGGGAGCAGGCATCTGGCCATTGGGCCGGTGCGCAGTCGGTACATTCTGCACGTTCATCTGACCATTTTGAGGCATCACCTGGTGAACCACTTGTGCCTGGCTGGGCTGAAACTGAAGTCACTGGAAAAGGCAGTTTTGGCGCGAAGGGCAAAACCAATTCCTACATTCCAAAGAAAGTATTCAACACTACTCAACCCGTGGTGCTGATGGTGCTATATGGTGCTCATGTCTCACCTCCTGTCATCTGGCAATCTCAACTACAACGCTCAGATATACCTGCCCAAATCATCGACCCATGGAGAATCCTTTATGTACATCGAACATCATTTAGTATAATCTTATCATTTTACACATCCAATGTTCAAAATCACAAGTAGGTACCAAACTCATCCTAAATCTGCTATGTAATCATGATCTTTCATGAGATATCATCCAATATCATCTATAGTACCACTTGAAACCCATGAAATTTGCAGGGATTCAGCCCCACCTGCGGTGCGGGACCCGTATGGCCCGTATGGCCCGTGTGGCCCGTGTGGCCCGCATGGCCCGTGTGGCCCGTGTGGCCCATGGGCCATTGGCTCCACCCTTGTCGTGGGACCTGCATCTTGACTAACTTGAGCCGCCAAAGCTGGGGTCCCAAAAAACGTTTGAAAACTTCAAAGTGTTTGAAAATCTCAAACAGTTGAACGATGTTGTTGTTGTTGTTGTTGTTGTTGTTGTTGTTGTGGTCGTCGTCGTCGTCGTCGTTGTTGTTGTTGGTGTTGTTGTTGAAGCTAAAAATACTTTAAAAAAGAACAGGCAACTAAAAATGAAAAATGTTGTTTGGTATTAAGAAGGCACCAAGTGAAAACCACTGATTCAATCATCACAGCTTGACAGTCCAACGCTGCTGGCAACCCACTTCATTGATCGATTCCAGATCAAAAAACCGGGTGCCATGGTGCCTTCAAACGACCAGGGTGGACCAAAAAAAACAATCAACGTTAAACATATTTAAGAATGCTAGCTGCTAGCTCGTGAAATGGGACATGGTGGGCAGATGTGGGCAGGAGGTAGTTTCGGAACGTTTTTGGAAATTTGAAGGATAGGATTATGTTAGGATTTGTTCAAGTGTTTCTAGATGTGGAAAGGCAGTCCGGGACATCCTACGCAAAAACAGTTGCAACCAGCAGGCTTCTTATCCGAGAAACACCCCTTCTAACCCACCCTCTTCAACTTAGTCTGTATCAATATTTCACAAATAGCCAACAAAAAGTTCGAAAATCCTGCACGGATTTCCGTGGATGTTTTTGGTTTTCTAAGCTCGTAAGTTGGCCAAAAACGGTATCAAATGAACACCTACAATACTGGTTTCAAGGAATATACATAGAAATCAAAGATGGCTAAGTAGTAATTATTATTTCACAAGGCACATCATATATAAACACAATAAATATAATATATCTATATACCCTCTGGTAAACTAACATAACTATTGGAAATCACCATGTTTAATGGGAAAACTCACTATAAATGACCATTTTCAATAGCTATTTTGACATAACCAGAGGGTATATCATCAGTAATATTCTTTCTTTGTCTGTGACATTGGAGCGGAACTGAGGCCATGGCGTCAGCAAGGCGCGCACAATGATGCCGCAAATCATCATGGCCTGGCTGATGTTCGCCCTGGGGTGACTGGCTGCTTCTGGGATAGATATATTTCAGAAGAATATCCCAATCATATCGCAATTGTTGTTATATAAATGTTGTTCATATCTGTTCATATATCCCAATATATCCCAATATATCCCAATATATCCCATTACTCATCATGATTCATCATTATTTATCATTCATATCCTACTAGGGTTGGCTTTCTCCCAATCACATCACATCCCCATGGTCTTCCGTGATCCACACCCCAGCAGCACACGCGCGCATGCTTTTTAAAAGTTCAAGGGATGTCGAGGTCTTGAGCACT
The DNA here is from genome assembly GCA_947184155.2 of Cladocopium goreaui. Lineage (NCBI taxonomy): Eukaryota > Dinophyceae > Suessiales > Symbiodiniaceae > Cladocopium > Cladocopium goreaui. The sequence goes on along the minus strand of CAMXCT020001282.1, from coordinate 111,358 downwards.
GCAGCCTGCAGGTTGGTGGTTGGAGGGCATATTTCGGATAGATATGGATAGATATTATAAAATATTACAAATATATATAGAGATACAGTAAGGAAAATAGGGACAATCGTAGCTACATACGATTCTACTCCTGAAGTAGACACCCATTTTTGCGATGATTCTCCTGTTGATCATCACTTGTTTATCTTTGGAACACTAAGGCTATCCCTTCGCTCTCTCTCTCTCTCTGTCTGTCTCTCTCCCTCCATCGCCAGCAACCATCATTTGTGGCCAAGTCGTTGGGAGGTGGCTATTTTGTTGCGGAGACCACGAAAAAACCAGCTGCCAATGGAAACCGGGCGTAATAATGTCGGCATCCCAAGGGAGCCCAAACCGATTTTAAGATGCGTGTCCTGTTCATGTCCTTTGCTTGTTTTCTATAGATATTGCTGGATTCCATCATATTCCACACAATGCGTCCACAAACAATCTCAAACACCTTTCGCCTCTTCAATCGTCGCTGAAGGTGAGACAAAGACTTGAGCATCGTCGGCCGATGTCAGCCGCCTGCAGCTCCCATGTTGAAAACGGGTAAAAACACAAAGCCCACACTGGCGAACACATCGAAATAACAAGCAAATCGCCAAGGATGTGGGGGATGAGGGCTGTGATGGGGATGTTCTTGGCCAAGTCTTTCTTATCTGTATAAATAATTGTTTTGCTTTTGACATATTTTGACCCATAGCAATAGCATGCCATAGCCTTGTGCACTGTGTGTTCCTCCTCGGATTCTACCCAACCACCAAGGACACCAAACTGGAATGCGCGGCTCTTTCCTTTTTGTGGCGCTGCAGCGGTTCAAACCTTTCATCATCTTCCTAAGCTGACTGGTGTCTCACATGTTCCCGTGCAAACATTTGGGGGCTCAAAGTCCACCAATTCATTGCCGATTTTGGTGGAAATTCGGCAATGACATGACGACTATCCGACTATCAATTTTTTTGTGGGTTCAAATATGTTCAAGAGCTCCAAGAGTTGGTTAGGGCTCACCACCTCCCCAGTGTTAATTTCGCCAAAGTGTTTCAACCAGCCAGCAAAACCGGACTCTCAGCTGTCGGTCACGCCACCTGAGGAACGGAAGATTTGCATTTGGACCCGTCTCCATTTTGGTCAGCTAGGACAAAATAACCAAAACTGGAATCTCTGGCCTGTCAAAGAAGGATTCTTCCTTCTAAAAATGTCATAAGATGTCATTTGAGGTCCCTCCAGTTTGCCCCAAACTTTCCATGACTTTCCACCGCACTCACACTTCAAAGGTTCGTCTGCCTCAGGGGTTGAACATGCTCGAACCCACATACCTGTGCCCGATACCTTCAATGATCCAACGATCAATGATCAACCATCAATGACCGCTCATCATCATCATCATCATCATCATCATCATCATCATCATGCCAATCTCCAGATGTTTGTTGTTGTCACTGCTGCAGACCACTTTTGCAAGCAGGGGGCCCCCTCAGTAGGGTGAGGCCCTCCCACGTGATGCTCCACCTTGCGTCGTACGGCCGTTGATCATCGTTGATCTGTGGTACTTGTGGGTGCAGTTGGGGTTATCAATGGGTATAACATGGTATAACAAGGGTTGTTTTCTCCAAAAGTTTGGACATGACCCCTGGAACTGTGGTATGGATGCTTATATATCCACTAATAAGTGGAACTCCACCCTCAAGTAAGATCTTAGATTCGAGTATATAATTACAACCTTTGCTTTATACTCTCAATCTTCATCCCCATTTTGACTTTTGGGCTGGGAAATCATGAAGTTGAATCTTCTACGACACTTGCTTCAAGTGTCAATGGCATGGAATCAATGAGTCCTTGCACGGCCCTTCAGAGCTGTCACATCGTCACATCCATGTGGCGCCTTTCCCATTGGTAGCTGGGACATTGCCCGGGGGTGGCTCAAACTCTGTAGGGCATTCCTTAGATCGGTGCCCAGCTTGCCCTGCATGGATTGCAACAGTGCCAAGCCGCATGAGACGGGCACGAGACGGGAATTGGTCAAATTTGGGACTGCTTCTGATTCTTAAAATCATTGAAATCTCTCGGCCGCGCCAGCCCCAACATAACAATAAAACAGTTTCAAACATAGTAAGCCATGTCCAGTCTCCATTTGTTCAGATCGTGAAAAACAATTCATGATGATAGGTTTTGACCCACAAGTTGCCACTATGTTTTTCACCAAGCTACCCAAACGGTCTGACCAGTCTTGGAGTTGTGGTAGTATGGTAGCCCAGATTGCGTCTTGTAAGTCCTGTCCATATCTGTCCATGACTGCCTCTTGTAGTCACAATCCAAATCTGATGCCTTCTGCCGTCTTTAAACACTTCTGAATCATGTATCACCTGGACCTGAAATTCGCAATTGCTTGAAACGTTGACGCTGCCAAACCATCAAGGACCATACTTCGGATTGTTTACATGCACATGATTGTGCATACAGTTTTACGGTATCATATACTTAAATTGTATAAACATATATCAAGTTAGGCAGATGGTACGAATTATATTCGAAAGATAGTTGACATACATACCTCATCACCAAATTGCCCCTTCAGCACACCTCCAGGGTGTGAGGTGTGGCGGCGGCGGTGTGGTGGGTGGAGGCGGTTGCCCGCCCCCCGCCATGCCAGCCCCAAGGTGAAAATCTCTCAGTGGCGCCTGTTTGATCAAATGACTCGGGCAGGGTTTCCTTGGGAAAACCTGCAGGAAAACTGTAATTTGATAGTTAGTTAAAGAAGGACAACCAGAGGAAAATCCTGTTCTGATGTGTTCTGACTCTTCCCCTTATATAACCAAATTCATCTTTAACTACAGGTAAAAGTATCAACAACCATTTTGGGCACGACAACCAGCATCTGAAGATATCTCAAGTTTTCAGAAAAGTTCTTGACATACAAAAATATCATAGGATGCAAATGGATCTAGGCATGTTTCTGCTTGGCGTGTTTTCTTTATGGCTTAGCGCGGCATGCGGCAAAGATAATCCCCTCAGCAACCCACCTGGCCATACATGCCCTGATTCTTCGCCAGCATCACCTCGACAAGATCAACATGGATGCTGAGGATTAGGAGGTTGATGACTGATTGCTGTCATATGCTACGAACATGACATGATCATGATCATCATCATCACCACCAAGAACACGATCATCATCATCATCATCATCATGATCATCATCATCATCACCAGCATCACCATCATCGTCATCGTCATCGTCATCACCAGCATCATCATCATCATCACCACCATCACCATTATTATCATCATCAGCATCATCATCATCATCACCATCATCATCATCACCATCATCATCATCAACACCAGCATCATCATCATCGTCATCATCATCAGCATCATCATCAACGGCATTATCATCATCATCATCACCACCACCACCACCATCACCATTATCATCATCATCACCATCCTCATCTTCAAAACCATCATCGTCATCATCGCCAGCATCATCATCATCATCATCACCACCATCACCATTATCATCATCACCATCACCATCATCATCATCACCAGCATCATCATCATCATCATCATAACCATCATCATCACCACCATCATCATCACCACCATCATCACCCCCATCATCACCGCCACCATCTTTATCACCACCATCATCACCGCCACCATCATCACCCCCATCATCACCGCCACCATCTTTATCACCACCATCATCATCGCCGCCATCATCATCACCATCCTCACCACCATCATCATCATCATCACCACCATCACCGTCACCGTCACCGTCGTCGTCGTCGTCGTCGTCGCCGCCGCCGCCGTCGTCGTCGTTGTCGTCGTCGTCGTTGTCGTCATCATCATCATCGTCATTGTGATCATTACCATCATCATCGTCATCGTCATCGTCATCATCATCATCATCATCATCATGGAGGAGGCGAAGGCAGCGGAGGACTTGCACACTCCAAGTTGCATTCCTACCTCCCTACCGGCCTCGCAGGGTTTGGAGGCGCCTGGGAGCTTCAAAATCTTGTCTGTAGATTCTTTCGCAAGCTTCGCCTTCACATCTCTGATCCGTTGGGTTGGTATTCTCAGACGTGAATGACACCAACCCCCATGAAATACATTGAAATACCATCAAAATATCATACCACCCCATAATTTCATTACAAACCGTGAAGCAACAGGCGCATCAGGGGTTCGGCCATATATCCTGGTGAGGGTTCCGCCACTTTCCCTTCAACTTCTACTCTCTGGAAGTTTAACAACAGCATCTAAGTGGACCGTACATGGCCTTACTTTTGTTAACTTTCATAATTCAAGGAAATAAGGCAATTATAGACATCACAAAAGTTAACATGTAATTTAAGATACTTTAACTTTATGATACTTTACGATACTTTACGATACTTTACTACGATACTTTATGTATCTTTATGTATCTTTATGTACAATATTCCGGTATCCACACGTTTGCGAAGATCCTCTACTTATAACCATCGAGCAACCCCTTTTTGAGACCAACCTCCAAAAGACTCCAGCCTCTTCGGCTGAGGAATAGATGACAAAGGCCCACTGCTTGCCTGCAAAGAGAAGGGTTTGCCAAGTACCACAATATATACATCCAAAGTCAGGAAAAAAACTTTGACATGTATGGGAACTATCTCACATACATACATAACCATGTGTATATATATATATATTTATTTATATAAAATAATATTATAATATATTATATTATATTATATTATACTATATATTATATTATTTTATTTTATATTTTATATTATTATATTATATATATATTATATATATATATTATATATATATTATATTATATTGCATTATGACATTGTGTTGTCCCGCCCCACCCAAGAATAGGATGCTATGGGATAATATCGGATAGATTCCTTTGCCAACACAGACGCCTGAATAGGAAATGATGGGAAAATCCAACCGACCAGGCCTGACTCACAACCTTGCTTCAAATACACGTCTGTGATCCGGCCATATCTCGAGAACCTCAGAGAAGATCTGGGATCAGCGGGGAAAGCCTTGAAAGCATCATCGGCAAATCAAGAGTCAACAAGTCAACCCCCAGCAAGGTAGAAAAGTTGAATATGTTTGACACCTGAAGGTTAAAGATCACCTCCAATCATACTAGAAGACCTTTGTTCTCGTGTCGCGGACCACTGTATATGTAAATGAAGCATCACACAAAGGAAACGGGATCTAGATCGTCTATGGGCCCCATGTCACTCTTGATGTCTCCACCAAAAACATGGCGAAAAAACAATGGAATTCCCTGCAAAAAGGGTCACGTTCAATTTGTTTTCAACGATTCAAGCAGTGGTGGTCAATGGAGAAACAGGCAAATAGAAAGCCAAACATCGACAAAATGACAAACCACATAGTGGTGACCAAATTCTTGGTTCTATCTCCCATTTCTTGGTTGTGTAGCTGCTTGGTTCTTGGTCAATGCCAAAACCCTACGACCCAGGCATTACTCTTTTTGCGGTGAGCAGGATCACACGCCCGACCTTACCTTAGCACCCCCGTGACCCCGTCATGTTTTCAACTCTGAACAAAGTCCTGCAAGTTAACATATTCCTCCATTCCCAGCAAAACTCGCAGAGTACTCCGTGAAAGGTATTCTCATTGTCACATTTTCTTTGAACACATAGACTAGGGTACTGGAATAGATCAACCGACTATTCAACATTCTTCAACCATCGAAAAAGATTATATTTCGCACCCTCAAAAAAATTAGGAGATTTGTAACGACCCTCCAAGGTGGACCAAAATCTGTGCCTAGCGACTCGTCTCTCACCATCTCCTCCTGGCAGCCATCCGGCAACGAACCGACAAAGATCTTGCATGGGCCTGGCGGGGCACCACTGGTAGAGGGTGTCAGGATGTGTCCTCAACTGGACCGGGAAAACAGAGCTTTGGGTCAAGAGTTGGAGAAAACATGAGACAAGTAACTATAGCTGGAGATGTTCACCAATTCATTCCACCCATTTCGGATGGCTTCGTCTCTGACCTTCGTTTCTGACTTCAGGCAAAAACCGGCAGTGTCCAAAGCTTTGACCTCCCTTTGCCTCTAAGGGATCTCACTTGTGCTGATATAGATGAATCATCATAATCATCTGAATTTGGAAGCATAGCTTCACAAAGCTCCCGCCTCCCACTGAGGTGGTGCTCCGCGTCTCTTGCGCATAGGGGTGGGATTCATGGCTGCGATGGGTGCCATAACCATTCCTATCGCCCCCCTTGGTGCCATAGCTTCGGGCTGCTGGGATGCCTTGGGTACCTTGACCACCTTGACCCAGCATGCTGTCAGTGGCGCCAATCACTGCAGGTCTCTTGATGGGTCCAGAACTTCGGCTGCCGCCATAGCTGCCGCTGGTGGCTCCATAGCCTGGGGCTCGGGAGTTGGAGCTGTAACTGCCACCCTGGCTGTAGCTTCCATGGCTTCCGTGGCTTCCACGAGCGGGCTCTTGCCGTCGACCTGTGGCGTGCAGGCACCATGCTGCCTGTGCTACATTCAGTGAACCAGAGAACCAGTGATACGAATTCATAGGATAATTATCTTTGGCACCGTTGGTTTCCATAAAGAAACGCTACGCGCCCAACCCGAACAAATAAACTATTTCACCTCCTCTGGTTCATTCCATCTTCCAGTCGCACTGGTGCAAAAATCTACTCTATGAAGTTTTAACCGCCAACCATCTGCAAGCCCCATGATGGGAAAGTCTCCATCTGCTTGCAGAAAACGCCCCGTCCCATCAGTGAACTCCGAGTGAATCCCCCATCCAAAAGCCACCCCAGCCAGCCTCCCCCATCATCCATGGCATCCTGGCCATACAACCCCTGATGTTTTGCAATTGTGACCTCGCAAGGCCTCAACGAGCCTCACCGCAGAGCTCGAGAAACAAACGTGGCTGTCTCTGACGGATGGTCTTGGATGGCATTTGTCGCGCCAGTGATGGATGTACAGTATGGATGTCCTTCCCACAAAAAATTGGGAAGGAGATTGACCTTTGGACGTCATTGATTTGGGGGAAAAAACATGACACAACTGGCGGAAAGATGAAGTGTCCTGCTGGAGTCAGGACCAGCAACATGGTAAGCGACACCCAGCCTGGTAGCATCAGAGTTCTGTCGCAGCTCTCCTGACAGCTGCAGTTGGCCCGGGTGCCAGTCGCGGATTTGTCTTCCCAACCCTCCAGAGATTGAAGATCAACCCTCCATCCACCAAGATCTTTCAGGCGCATGTTCTAGCTCTAAATTCTCACTTCAATACTACTTATCTCCATCACTATCAATGGATCGAACTAAATCATGATGTTTCCCCTTAAAATACCGAGTTTTCTTGGTAGAATCGTCATGTTTGCTGACAAAAACCAAGCATTTTGCATGCAAATCCCCGACTGCACCACGATGACCTTGGCATCCAGGGCTTGCTGTGATGTGGCAAAGGTCACGAAGCCCCAATGCCTGGCACTTGGGGGTGGCTGGAGAATGGCTTCGACTTCTGTTACCAAAATTTGCCATGGGTTCCTGTTGAATTTTCCAAAGCCAGCTGTTGATTTTCCAGATGTCCTTTTCTTTCTTGTCTTGAGGATGTTCCCAATGTGTTGTGGTTTTAACTCTACGGCCACCAAAAACATTGGGATCACTGTCCCATTTTTTTCCTGGAGACTTTCTCTGAAAAATGAGTAAATCCATTCATCGCACTTCGGCTGCAAACACCACCATTTGGATGGGGTGAGGGCAGTGTACCTTGCACTCAACATCACTCAACACAACTGTAGATTTGAAGCACTATGAATATAAATGAATATAGTTAATGTAATATTGAACCACCAGAAAGTCTAAAAAGGTGAAGTTTCAAGCAGGGGCGCAACACCCAAGGCCTGCCAGACTCACAGTTGGGCTTCAGGAACACATCTTTGACTTCTCCGTATTTGGAGAACTCATCTATCAGGACGTCCCTGAAAAGTGATGCAACTGCTGCGACATCAATTTCTGAATGTGGATGAATGTGGAAGAATCTGGCTTTGAATGGTCATGTCTTGCACAGGGAAATCTTGCATTGCAGGCAAGGGACTCAGCAACGTCGTCTGGGAGAGTGCCCACAAAAATCTGCAGCGGGGAGTTATCAGAGTTGCGGAGCAAAGGGGTTCCGACAGTGATCACCAATAGGCCATATATGCTTCGCCCTGATTGCGGTTGTTTTGCCCTTGCTGCATCTTTTCGTTGCTTACATGATCACGTCACCTGTCAAAGCCTCTGTGTCTCACTGCCACATTTGATTATTTCAACGATTTCCGTTTGGCCAGAGTGTGACCATTTGTGTGAGTTATATATTCCAGATTTTAAACTAAGATGATATTAGACTAATATTAGAACTTAATATTAGACTAATATTAGACACATTTAGACACTAGACTCCCCAAAAAATATCCCAAAAACCGGTGCCAAGGGCCTTCTTTGGACCATTGTCGATGATTGGGCTGGGCTTCAAACTTCCATTGCCATAGAGGCCTTGATTTCGCGCCAGGGTCACCTGACATGGTTGGAAAGATGGTGGATATCAATGGATATAAATAAATATACATACGTATATATAATATTCATATGTTTTTCTTTCTTTATTTATTTATATTGTTAAATAAATACTATATTTATGGTGTAAAGTGAAAACATTTCAACATATGCAGCACAAAAAAATCGAACACGAGGAAAGACTTCAATTAGAGACTTCAAAGAAAAAACACACACATATATATATATAAAGAAAAACATGAGGTTACGTAGTTTCATGAACCGAGAAGGGATCTGCATCCCGCCTGACATGGCCGAATCGAACCTTCAAAGCACAGGACTCCATTCGTCTGCTCCTTGGTGTGTTTTTCAGAAAACGCTCCCATCTGTCACTCTTCACGGAAACCTCACAATCCTGTGGCATCATCTCCGTCATTCAATGGCGTTTGCATTCCAAATTCAAAACTCATTTCTTGACTTTTTGACCATTATGATTGGTTGTCTCAGGGTGTTGTAGCTATGGAGATTTGAAAATTCCAATGAATTAAGGGTTAATCCCAAGCTCCGTCTCCGTGCCTTTCGAACATTTATATACAGTATCCGCAAGTTTTATTGCTCCAAAATTCCATCAAAATCCATCAAACTCCCGATTTCCCTTGCTAAAGAAGCGTTACTCTGAAGACAGACCCCAACAAAAATCCAATCTTTTCATATCTCTTCCATATTTTCCCAGAATTTTCCCATATTTTCCCCATGTGTGATGGTGTTTTTGTAAGGCCCTCCCCCATCTCTGCACCGGCGCCTGAGCGTTGGCCGCCTCCTCCGGAGAAGCAAAGGTCACGAAGCCCCACTGACGTCCGGACTCGCAGCCCTGCTTCAGGAATAGCTCCTGCAGTTGGGCCATGTTGGGCCCTTGGATTCCCCTTGGGGGAGGGGGTTGGATGATCCATAGATGATCCATATTAATAGGGGACATTAGGATATATTCATGGAATATTCATTGGATATGGATGATTAATATTTTGGAATGTTTGTCGATCAGGTGGATTTTTTGGATCACATTTAGACTATGTATGGAAAATGAACGGGATATCTTAGTTTCAATTAGTGAATGGGATATTTGATGATATTTGAAATTAAGATTTTGGCGATATTGGTTGAAGGGAAAATCTTAACCGGACCATGGTTTTCCCCATGATCCTATTGGTGTTTCTTATTGGTGTTTCTGGTTGAAAGTGTTCCTTAAACTAATCCAATGATCCTCAGGTGGTGGATTTTTGGATGATCACTATTAAGAATTCATGGAATATATTCATGGGATATTTGATAATGAGATTGATGTGATACCAATGAGATATTATAAAATGGAATAATGCCATCCCCAGCTCATATCAAACACCCCAGCTTGTGGTCCCAAATATATGTGAATCCCCAAAAAAGTGCTAAACACTGGTTTCTGGGTTTCGTGTTTAATGCTGGGGAAGGGATTACAAAACCAGTGGAATTTTATAGCCGAAAATTGAGTAAGAGTGCAATGGATTTTTTGGGAAAATCAATCAACAAAAAGCTAATGGGTGTGGTCATTCAAATTTATCTATCAGGTCACAAATGATTTTTTCTAGGAGGATTCAACCATCCCCCATTCCGGGAACCTGCCGCAGCAACAGATGGTTAGTAAGGCCTTCTTAGTGGTTGTTGGCGGTTGGTAAAGCCTGAATAAACGCAGTAAAAACTCAATTAATAACTTGTTAGTGGCGTTGATTGACAGTTAATCCTGTATTTATCAGCTCATAATTCTGGATTTCTTGGGCAGGTGTTTCCAAAACCACAAAAGGAACCGATGGTTGAGGTACAACATGGTACAACAAACTCATTGGGGGCCAAACAAACGGATGGCTTGAGTTTCTTGGGGTTGAACAGTACTTCCCAACAAATGGGATCAGTTGATGGAAGAATCCACTGCGTGAAACCATGGGCTTTGCCTTCAGATATCGGAGCTTTCTTGCAAATGTGCCCTTCATCTAGGACCTAAATCCACTAGGACAATGACTTGGATTGTGGATGGAATTAGGGTGGTTGAATCTTAGGGTTGATTTGTGGATGATCTAATCGGTCTACTATAGTTACTATGAGTTTGCCCAAAACTACCCGCAAATTGCACTTGTCTGATGGTTAAAATTCTGATAATCCATGGGAACTAGCCTGTGTTCTATGGATGGATTCAAGATATTTGTGGAATCTGCAGGGAACCATGTGTATTTGTCCACTGGACTATGGAATCATGTGGCTATGGATGGATTTTCTTCGGAGATTTTTGGATGGTCATGGATGGTCCAATATGTGAAACAGAAGTGATCAAATTCAAGGCATTTCAAGGCGGCAGTGGCGACAGTGTCATCGACCAAAGTGCAACGGGGATTTGAGGATGGCAAGGCCCAGGCTTATATGACCAACAAATATGCCATGGTATGCCACCATGGCATCGTGAGAAACCCACCCCATCGCCCCAAACTCCTCCACAACGCCATAGACACTGAAAGCCGACCTCACCACTTCGGCCTGCGGATGATTTTGAAAAAATCATGGGAGTTCCTTGGTTCCCTTGACTAAAAACCTAGAAATCACCATGAAATCCTGCTAAGATCCTCCTCTCTCTCCATCGCCATCCCGGGGGTTCCCGGGGGTTCAGCGTCAGGCTGAGGGCAAGCAGGTGGCCCGACATATGGCTATGGGTCAAAACATGCCAATACCTTCCGTTGAGTCCAATAGAGTTGAGATTTATGATGATTTATGTACCCTCTGGTAAACTAACATAGCTATTGAAAATGACCATTTATAGTGGATTTTCCCATTGAAAATGGTGATTTTCCATAGCTATGTTAGTTTACCAAAGGGTATGTCCATCCCCTCCAAAATATGAGATGAATAGTGAATTCGACCCATTCCCATATCTATTTCCTGTACCCAAGTTCTGAGGGGCTGTTGTCCCAGCCTCAATGCCGTCCGGCATGGAGCCCACAAAGACTTTCCGCGGAGCCTCCAATCAGAACAGCTGGGTCAATGGCTGAATAGTTGGTGCTTCAAACATGTTCAGACTCCCATCACACATGAATTGATTGGGCAGTCGTCACCACCATCACCATCACCATCACCATCACCATCACCATCATCATCATCATCATCATAAACATCATCCTCATCCTCATCCTCATCGTCATCCTCATCCTCATCCTCATCCTCATCGTCATCGTCATCGTCATCATCGTCGTCATCATCGTCGTCGTCCTCCTCATCGTCATCATCGCCATCGCCATCGCCATCGCCGTAATCGTCATCGTCATTGTCATTGTCATCGCCATCATCAAAACATATCAAAATATCGCCAAGGCTGTCAAGATACCACGCATACCCAGCTTGGAACAGGTCTGGCCTCTGCCGCTAGCGCCTGTGGGGCAGCCCCAGCTGGCCCAGGGCTTCCAGACATGCCTGGACAGGAGTTGCAGGGATTTGGCCTGAGATGCCATAAATGTACCAGAAATATCCAGAAATATCAGAAATCATAGCATGCCCAGCTCATCCCAGCTCACTAAACATCCACAAAAACCTTCACGCTCAGCGGGGGGTTCACCATCATATCACCAGATCCAGTTGCTACCCAGATTTCCCCCAGATTTCCCCCAGCAGCCAGAGCCCAACTGCCACCTTGGTTCTTGGCCAGCATCACATCGCAGGGACGCTCTGCCCCCGGAAACTTTAGTTTGGTATCAGTTGCTTCTTTGGCGATCTGAGCATCCTCTGGACTCGCATAGGTGATGAAAGCCTCAGTTCTTTCGCTGCTTAAAGCCGTTTAAATGTCCGCTTGGAGATGTCCAATGGCAAGATATATGACAAGTGCATTGACTTCCAAAATCAGCTAAAGTCAACTGGACCTGAGCGCTGCACCCACTGCTTTCCAGGAGGACAATGGTCCTGAAGCAGGACATGGGCTCATCTCAAGCCCAACGCTGCTCGAGAAGGGTCAGACTCAGTATACTCAGTATAATACTCAGTATACTTAGTATACTCAGTATACTCAGTATACTCAGTGTCAGCTGTGTCAAGCAGCAGTCCTTAATAAAAACTTCCTCTACCTCGCCATAGGGTTCAAACTCTTTTCTCAACTCATCTTCGGTGATGTTCTGCGGCAGGGAACCCACAAAGATCTTCCGCGCCATCTCCCCACCAGCGGCGCGGTGCTAAAGCTTGATGCCAGATATGCCAGGAAAGATCAGGCACAAAGGCAACGGGATTAGACTCGCCATAGTTCAAATGTCGTCAAATAAGAAAATCACAGCACTCAATCGTCGGGATGATTTTCCATTACCACATCGAATAAGCATGAATAAGTTATAAGTCATGTCCAATCGGCAATAGGAAGTCCCCGGTGTCATCGCCTGCCTCTGGCACGGCCGCTGCCAGTTCCGGCCACTTGCGGTCATCACTGGGTTCAGGGTTCGTCGTCCCGAAAAGAAATGGGTCAAAACCTTGGTACCCTGGTGACTCAGGTGACTGTCCACTGCTCTCTGGAAACTCTGGGTAAATATCCCCTCTGCGAAGTGACATGGAGAAGCCTCACTTTTCTATGGGCATGCGGCATGAGTGCTATGCTGATGTGACTGACGCTTCCTGTTGACATGTTCTGACATGTTGATAGAAAGGAGCGCTTCCATCTTGAATGTAGGTGGTTTGTCAGAAGTCTCTTGACCTGGCTACGTTTTGAACCGTGAACAGAACGGCATTCACTGTCGCCGTAGAGAAATTCAACATGCGGTGCCTCCAATGATTTCAATTGGCAAACTATATGGGGATGGGTCAAAACCCTGGTACCCCTGGTGAACATCAAAATAGCTGGTAAATGGATGTTCATCCCACTAAAAATGGTATTTTCATAGGTATTGACCCATACCCATATTGAAAATCAATGGTTCGTGCCATCCCAAGCATTCCCGTTGGAGGTGTATTTCCAAAGCAGATTCACCGGATGTGACGCCGCAAATCAGAGCCGGAAGGTCTAAGCGAGGCCCATGCTCTTCCACCTGCAGAATCCAGGACTCTTCAGCTGCTAAACAAACCAACTTGGAAGTGGCAAAACCTCGGCGTTTTCAAACAGTTCTTTTTTTCTCTGGGTTTTCCCATCTTGTTGCCTAAAACTTAGTTTTTCTTTGTAACCTCTATTTTCACCGTCATTTTGACACCCGACATCCAGAACTTCAGAAAAAGGGACCACCATTTCGCCTCCGAAATACTCAGCAGCACTTGCGAGCAAACTCGACGCTCCTCGGATGTTCCAGTCATTGTTTCTCTGTGACATGGCTCGCTTGACCGGCTCGCTTGACCGCTTGGTTCCCCTATGCTTCCCTGGACAAAACTACTTCTATAATATTCTTTCAAATGTCCTATCCTAATTCCCACTGTTCGGTCAAATACAGACAAACACATATAAACCAATTGGGAATTATAGCATATGATATTATAGACGCAGCAAGTGGTGGAGCCGATAAGCCCAATGTTTTTTTTGCAAACTGCTGTTTTGGTCACTCCAAATTAAGATGGAAAGTAAAACGCACACTCACACACACAAATGTTATTATATAATATATGCATGTGTACATATATATATATATATATATATATATCCATATGTCGGACATGTGTGTCGGACATGTGTCTACACATAGATTCATAGATATTACATGAATATTGGTATTACTAGATTATATGAATATACAGATAGATAATATCATGTAATCTATATAATATAGTGATATTACATAGATTCATTGATATTACATAATATTATTATATACATACTATCTGAATAGTCGGTTCCCAGAGCAGGACATGTGCTGTTGGGGCTCCTCTGCACTGGGCCCTTGCAGAAGAGGTCGCAGCAAAGCGCGTAAGGCCTGGTCATCAAAAACACCTCATTTCCGCGAGGGGGAAACTCCTGGTGTTAGGGCAGCAAAAATGCTATTATTGCTGTTACATACTGTTACTTTCATCATTCTTGGATAATCTATCCGGATTTTTTTTCAATAGGGCCTATTCAACAATGAAAGGAAATATGATATTAAATCGTTATAATAATAGCCTTTCCACTGAGGGGCACCTATTGGTCGTCATGTTCATGGCACTCAAATCTGCCACGCATGTGCTACAAACACATCCAAGGAAGATTCATGGGCAACCAACTGACGTTGGTGCGGGTCAAAGGTGGGGCTGTGATAGGTCCAATGTGTCAAGAACTTGACCTATACCCGTTGTGTCATTGAAATGCATGTGCATATATATATAGTCTATGAAGGTCCAAATCATTGAAAATCTCTATTGTACATAATATGCATATAATTATATATATAACTATATAATCATATATACAATAATTATATGTAATTATATTGTATATATACTGTATATATATATATATTATATTATATATATATATATAACTATATAACTTGAACTATATATACACAAATAACTATATATACAGCCAGGCCAGGCAGTCAAGATCTCACTGATATCATTGCCTATCATTTGGCCCGCCCTGACATCGTCCAGGGAGACGGCCATTGGCAGCAATGCGGACGAAAGTGGCACTGGCCTCGGCTTCAGCAAAGCTGGGATGAAACAGCTGCCATGTGGGTCTGAAAATAGGGCGTACTCTAAAAAAATACTATTTCTTCATAGGAAAAAATCTAGAAAAATGATGACCGACCAAACTTGCAATTCAAAATATTCAAACTATATGTTTGAATGATGATCAACCAGTGGATTTAGGGTTGCAGGACCCGATTTTCAGACATACCCTCTGGTAAACTAACATAGCTATTGAAATTTGCCATTTATAGTGGATTTACCCATAGCTATGTTAGTTTACCAAAGGGTACCACAATAAACCACTTGAATGTTCCAGGATGTCACTCGGCATTGAGGCTGTTTGCTGCCACGTCATCCCAGGCGCCCTTTTCTGCGCATTGAGAGCCTGCTCCCTGGAAAAGAAACTGCTGATTAAGCCCATACCCTCATACCTTTCGGTTGAGGAATGCTTCAGGGGCTAAACACCCGAACCAAGTTGCTCAGGACATTCAGGGATTCCATGCCTTTTTTGGCATTTGATGCGGCTGGAAAACATTTCTGGATTGACAGGCGGACGGCCGCACGGCCATCCGTCTGGATTTTTTTGGGGACGCCTGGTCCAGGATCAAAACCAGGACCAACTCACCAGTCTTTCATGATCTTCTTCCTTAGTTCAAGGCCCACTGTGGTTGTTGGTTGGTGGATGTTGGTGGCTACGACTTAGCCTTTGCGCCAAAGGGAGAAGCCAGCCATCCGCCAAGTTTCAGTCTTTCCACGGTGACCCAGGTGATTACGACGTAAGGGCACTGTCGCGCAAAGGTTGCTGCGAAGCCCTTGTAGAGCGCCAAAGGCCCTTCCTGCGCGTGGTGTGATTGTGGTACCCCGGGGGGTTCTAAGCGGGCCTTACTGTAATTGATACAGCTTTTGAAATATCCAAGAAACTATCACCCAAGAAACGCAATAGATAAACAAATCGCGGATTCAAACGGTGTTTAATGAAGCACACCGCAAAGTCATTCATGGCTTGGGCGTCTGCCTTTCATTTTCAGCTGCAGCATCTGGATGTATCCGCCGAATTTTGATGAACAGCCTGAACCGAAGGCTTTCTTAATCCTGGAATTAAACAGTCACTACTAGGCAGGTGGGTTCAGTTGTTATAACTGGCATATAGCAAATAGCAACCCAAAAATAGAATCGTGATTTATCACTATTTTAGTGGGGCTTTACTTTCCTACCTTTTTGGGGCTCACTCTCTCTCCATTAGGTCATTAGGGTTTATCAATAGTCATACCCGGTCACCGCCGGTTTCTGGCACGCAGCCTGTTGCACGATGGTAGTCATGGTCTGGACAGTGCTCTTGTAGAGCCTCAACGGACTTCGGCATGTGTTTCAACATGGGGACTACCCTCCGATAAATCCAACACAACTATGGAACGTAGCCCGTTTGTAGATGATTTACTTATTAAGTATTAAAAATGGTGTTTTCCATAGGTGATGTTATGTTATCTTAGATTGCTAGAGAGTACATATTTATCTAATTGGGTCGTGATAACCCTGCTGGTTTCTCTCTCTCTCTCCCTCTCTCTCTCCATCGCCTTAGATTAGAGGCACCTAATTCTGCAGAGAAAACCAACCTGTTCCTTCAAACGCAAAGAGCCATGGGGGAACCAAAGGACACGCAATGTATTTGGAGGTTCCCCCAAATTTGAGTGAACAAAACACACGTCTTCTGTTACGACATTGAAGTTCTATCTTTCCACCCAAACATATAGATACAGTGTTTTTCAATACCACGTGGTTCTTGACAAATTCCGCATTTGTACCCGTGTGTCTGCTTGGTTCAATGTCCAGCGCACTTCCCAATCATCCTTCCACATATCGGTCTGATTTCTCTTCAAACTTCCTGGCAAGTCACAAGGGTTTGCCCTCCTCTGACCGCTGGTTCATGAGACGCGTCTTGGCAACGTCCACGGGATTAGACATCACCTGAGGCTATTGGCCGGGCGGTTGATGGCGGTTGTGGGTTGAAAGTTCACTGACCAAGGCACGCAAGATATGTGTCGGTCTATGTAAGTCTTCCTTTTGATATGCGTGGAATCCATTTCTAGCATCAGCATCATCATCATCATCATCATCATCAGCATCAGCATCATCATCATCATCATCATCATCACCAGCATCAGTATCAGCATCATCAGCATCATCAGCATCACATTCAAATTCACATTCACTTTCATACCCAGATTCATATTCATATTATTTCATATTCATATACCTGGCTGAATCATTGCAATTCACGGGCTGATCATCGCCTCTGGAATAAGGTGAGTGGTTTTGGAGAGCCTGCAGCCCCTCTTCCATAGCTTGAGACGATGTGACCAGATGTGACCATCATGATTATCATAATATCCCAAAAAAATCCTAAAATATTCCCCTCACATCCCCAATAAATCTCCAAATTATCCCCAACATTCCCCAACAACTTCATTCCCAAATATCTCCAATATACCCATGACAGACCCACTATGGTGTCAGTTCCCCACAGTATTTCTGAATCACCCCGCTCTTACATTCCCAGGCACTGAGGCAATAAATGCAGCGCCAAAGCTGGAGGACAAATGCAGCTGTACCTGAGGAAACCATGGCAACCCCCATGGTTTAAGGTGCTGAAGCTGGTCACCTCCGAGTCGAAAATTCAGGGAGAGCCTATGGTGATTTAGCTTAGCTATGGAAAATGACCATTTGAATGAGATAAATCATCATAAATCTATCAATGGGCCAGTTTCCATGCGGAAAAAAAAAGATGGTAAAATCATCCATCCCCGTCCCCCGTTCATATATTTAACACCCCAAACGAAACCATCGCGGATATAGGGATGAAATCGCACGTTCGGGATCATAGAATGGGGGTGTTTAACGTGAACGTGGGGTGGGGATATCATCATCTGTTCTGCATCTTCTGGGGGATACCACCAATAATAGCTTCTATCAATGCATCACCTGGATGATCACTTGGCAGACCCGGAGCACATCCCGGTCCGCCAACATCCATCTCTTCCCCCGATGGCCCCCCCAAACAATTTTGGGGCTTGGGCCGTTGGGCCTGTTCGTTTTGGGGTCTCGATTTGGAGCTGCTGCCCACGTCCAAGCTCACCGATATCACGGATATGAAGACTAATCATGACTAATCCGATCCCCCCGATCATAGAAGAACAGTCCCAAATGGAATATTTGGGAAAAGTCCCGCATCACTGATTCTTGGATTAGTGATTGGAATATGAGTGATCATTATCCAAGAATCCACTATGATCCAATCAACCCCCAACCCAAATTTCCTGTCAGACTAGACATGGCTGGAACCCGTTGGAGCTGGGCTTCGGACACCCTCCTTCATGCCCAGGTAATCCTGAGCATCACAGATGTGTGTATACCATTGTATACCATCTGGTAAACGACCCATTTATAGATGGATGTAAGATTATTTACAGATTTACATGTTAAAAATGGTAGTGTTCCATTGCCATGTTGACTTACCAGAGAGTAGGTAGTGAATGTCAAAAATAAGCATGCGCATCAACTCTTGAAAGGTAAATGATGGGAAATATAGGTCTGTCTTGTCGCACAACTTTGTGACAGTTCGTGACTACTTACATCTACTTACGAACAACTCCGGAATCTTACGGACGTGTTCGTCAGAGGTTTGGTTGGAGAGATCTGTCCATCTCAAAGACGAATGATTTTTCGAGATCATAATCAAAGGATCATAGGAAAGAAACGGAACAAGATTTGAAATCGAGAACCACCCATCCACCCCCACAAGTCTTGTTGATATTCACCTTATGTTGGAGTATCCCCATGTATCCCCAGTTCTGAACCATGGCACTACGAAAAGCTCTTTGCAGGTATCATAGGCCGCGAGTTGCCCAACTGTGATAATCGTGGCCTCAGCCACGGTGATGTCATTGCCGTGTTGGAAATAACACGGAATAACATTCAACTTACCTGTTGGGGAAGCAACACTCCTCCTCTGGGATTTTGAATGATTGAGGTTTAGTAGTTTAGTTTAGTATTTTAGGTACAACATGCAACAGACTTCGGATTTAGCTAATGATTTCACCATGAGGAAGATCACAAAACACAGGGGGACGGCCACAGAATGACCAACCCTCAACATTCGAAACACTGTGAGGATATCGCTGTGCATCCCAGGAACTCGGTTCATGTTGGGAACAACACCTGTTCGCCACATGGACAGCACACCTTCTTGTCGAGCAATCTTGCCCACCTCGGTATAGATGGACAGCAATGATAGTAGTGGGTTGTGAAACGAATGGAAATTTCATTGACACAATGTCTATCGTTACTATAGTTTATTGATGTCGATAGTGGGTTATGCCCAGGATGCATACCTCATTCCTCATTATGTTTTGAAATGTTTTGAACAAATCAGACCCTGTCTGCCTTTGATCTGATGAATCCGAGGTCGGCACGGCATCAAAGATGTTCCTGTATCCACGACCTTCAGGTAATCATCTCATGACACACGCCAGGCCAGACAGAACAGCCTATGCAAAACTCCACAAAAACTCTGGAAAAATGAGGTATCCACAACTTTCCATTGGCAAATTGGACATCTCAAGTTCCGTGATATTTCTGCTGCGATGCTCACACTGCTATACTCTGGGTGACTGACGCTGCTCGGGTGGAAGCTTTCCGTCCGCCTGGCTGTAGCCCTTTGCTAGGGGAATCATCGGTGTATCCCCAACTTTTAAAAGTGCTTTCAGCGGCGCCTGAATTAGGGCACAGAGTAAAATGACAAGTTGTGCCATTTCAAAATCATGCATCGTTTACCTATGAAAATCTATGGAAACCCATCATTTGCCTTTCAAAAATCCATAGGAACGACTATAATATAAAAACATCCACCATTTGCATCCAAATCTATAGAGAAACAAAAAAAAACTATATGATTTCTATAGATTTTCTGTAGACATTGACTTTGATTGATAAAGCCATATATATTATAAAAACAAATCTATGAGCCACATCCAATTTTTGGAGACACGGCGCCTGCATGCGTACCATCGCCAAGTCGCCCGGGTTCCCGGCGAAGGCGCCAGTGGCGCCGGCTGCGGCGGCGCAAAGCACCTGTGGATCTTCGGGCGGAGACTTGGGATGATTGTAGATCATATAATAATTATAATATAGATATATAGACCATTATAGACCATCCACCACGGTAATATGGTAATGTGTATATATATATATAATTATATTTCTAATGATTAATATGGTATATATATATATATATAATGATTTCTAATATAGACATAGAAAGATTTATGTGGATGGGATGATATGGGATGCTTTCCACGTCATTCCACATCTATGTTAGTTTCGGGGATCCTTTAAACTAACGATGTGGAAACCCCGGGGTATATGGTCTAATAATGTGAAATCTGATATGGTTGAATGTGGCTTAACTTCTGGCTTTGTATGGTTTAAGGTGGGGTATATCTGCAAAACTGCTAATCGAGAGTCGATAAATGGCGCACCACTTTTAAACAAATCCTGGGAAACCCCTAAGGAACCCCCCATCTCGTACTAGGAAAATCATCGAGAAAAAGGACCATGTTTCCCGGTGCTTGTCTTGTTGACCAAAGGCTTGGTGCACCAACTCATTCAATTCGGATGATGTTCGATGATGTTGGATAATCTGAAATTACATTACTTTGCAGGGCCCCATATCAATGACTCATGATGAGTCTTGTGAGTCTTTCCACTCTGGGATCAACCCGAACCTCAAAATATTGATAAGCATGATAAATCCTTTTCCCTTAATTCAACTAAACTGGAGGTACCTACCATATATATATATATCCAGTATATATAAGGCATATGTAAGGCTTCAAAATATGGCTTTATGTGGTACAACCAGTACAGTACCTCTATTTTAGGATCCTGAAATTCCCATTGATTAATGTTCGAACCCCCGGCCTGTCAGTAAATTAGTGGATCCAATTACAGTATGATCTATTCAATTCTTAAATATATTTGGCATGCTTTCAAGCACTGGATGCCCTATTCAAGCATGGGATGGGACTACCAGCAACCAGCAGCCATCATTTGATGCTTCGGCGCATGCCTTCTCAATGGTAGTGAGTGGACGCTGAGATTCTCCACAGAAGCCCTGGCCGGGAAACAATGCCCTCAAGGTTGTGGTGATTTATGGTGCCCCCTATACCAATCCCTACCAAAAACCTCTGTGGATATGTCCAAACCACCTGTGTCTACCATGTGCTGCAACCTGCGTTTTTTGTTGGAACCCCCTACTGGCTCGGCCTTTAGCATGTCGTACATGCCAAATCTGACCTTAGCCATGCCAGGTATGGCCAAGACAATTGGCTCCATTTGATCATCATAGCATGATCACCACAATCACTATAGTTTCAAGCAACCATTGGCCCCTCATGATCCCATAATATCTCATGCCAGGAGACACCGCTATAGACCAACTGCCGGGCCATGGAGGCATCGACACCTTTGAAGAGACCCAAAGGGCCTTCGTTTCGCACGATGTGAGGGCCCATCCTTGGCGTTTGGGACGACGCAGGCCGATATGGGGATGAAACAATCCAACAGTTGTGTTGCAATCTGAGGCCCTGATGGTGCCCTCTCACAATTGTTCAACTTGTTGCAAATCACCCATTTACAGATAAATGTCCCGTGTTCTCCCACTTAAAACGTTGGATTTCCAAGCCAGCTAGGCTGGATGCCATTGTCGTCATATTCCCATTCCTGTTCACTAGGTGGGTATGGGTCAAAACCTATTACATATACCTAGAACCTCTCCCTATGTAAAATTATTGCCGCTTGGTGAAACTCAAGTAATTATTGCTGTTTCCAGAAAACATTGCTCGATCTGAAATTTATTGCCGTTTCATGTGCAACTAGGGGCCCATCGTTGAACCCAGGTATCATTAACACACGTTCTTGGATCCTTTGGAATCACTGTTTTGCTTAGTGCTCTTCATGGGACCAAAGATTGAAGATATTGGTTGGCAGGTTTAGTTCCCTGTTTCTATCCCTCCTTGTCTCACACTTGCCCTCCCTTTTCCTTTCCCCGAGCAATGTCGCATCAATAGATTGGGTCAAAGTCGACCAGTTTGAAGAAATCTTCTATGCAAAGTCCCAGACTTCAGTAAGCAAGCTCCAAGGACCCTTTCTCCAATTCTTCTGGAATCTAACCGTCGGGATAGACGGCAGACTTTTCCCATCATGTCCTCGTTGGACTCACAATTCCAAAGATTCCAATTGATGATAATTTCGTCCCCCCTTTGCAACGCTTCGTCATATTCCATCTCTTCGTGTTTGACCAAGTGTAACTTTGGTTTGATGGCATACCCGTTGAAGGAGTCGTTGAGACATATCGAAGCTAACTGGACATATCCTTTTACAAATCTGCAAATGTCTGCATGAAGAGCCATAGCGCAAAAAGGCTGTAGCCAAAGGTTGTGCTGGTTGAGGCAAACAAAAACTTGCTTGGCAGCCTGGCATGTCAATTGCATTGTCCGTAGCCATGGGATGTGCGATGGGTCTTGAGGTGCTCGTTCAAAGCCTGCAGCTTGCACTATTAAAAAGCTCAGAAGAATCATGCAATCGGACCCCTTCACATTGGCCCAAGGGTAAGAATCCAGCCGAGGGTACATCATCAGGAACCTTGAAAAAGTTCGCAAGGCAGGAGATTTTCCAAATGTTTGGCAATACAAGGTAAATGCTCCATGAGCGTTCGAGAGCTTCTGGTTCACATCACCCTGTGCGCCGTAGTACCCTTTGGAAACTAATAGGCACAAAGATGACCCAGCCAAGTCTCTGTAAATCCCAACTTTCGTCAAGTGGAAAGGATCACTTTTGTACTGCTTTTCTGGTGCAGCTCTGCAATACGGCACAGGGTCCATAACAGGTGGAGTGGTCCATGGTCTTGATGAGAAGCGTGTTGCTGCCCAAACTGGCACCCGTGTAGTGAGGTCTTCGAATGGAATCCCATCGGCCCCTGCCCCACACTGGTGACAGCAAGCAATATTGCGAACAACCCCTTGGTTTTCCCAAGATCTTTCCAGGGCAATCTTCTTGAACCATTTCAGGTCTCCTTTTGCACCGATGATAGCAACAATGTAGTTTTTCCCTCCAATATCCAGCCCATCAAAAAATAGCATTCGCAAATCGCTGGCGATGATTTTCAGAAGCTCCGTTGTGGCTTCAGGGTGGGCATGGTGAATTGCAGAAGGGACAATAAACAATGGAAAATGATGAAGTAGCGTATGCCCTTTCATCGTTGTCATTTGCATGTCCAAAGCAGCTTTGTGCTTTGCCGATAACTTCCTTTGCACATGTGAATACCTAGCTTTTGAAGTAGCCGGTGGGTCACAACGACAGCCTGTTTCTCCAAGTCGACGCTTCTTTTTATTCAGCGAAGTCATCACAGAAAAGGGAGTTTCACAGCTAACTACCACAGTGTTGCCCCTGCGTTTGCCCCTGCCCTCGTCTCCGTGCCATGCAAGAGGCAAGCAGTTGCACAGGGAATTGGGGTGTTCTGTGTACACCTGGTGATCACCATGGGCTAAACGAAATGCTTCCCAAAAGGCTTCAAGGTGAACTGCCCTGTCAGTCTCTGATTGCAAACCTCCCACCAAGACGCTTGGATGGTGGGTCATCAAGTACCGAACCAGATCTGATGGTTTGATGTATGTAATTGGAAGATGCACCCCATCACTTGTAATGAAATCAAAGGTTGATAGAGGCACGTTCCAACCATACCCTTTCTTGCGGAGAAGGGCCCAAGTTGCCCGAGAACAGTTCTTCTTCCATGAAGAGTCTGAGTCATCCTTGTTCAGGCGTATGGCCTGTGCATGCGTTGTTGGGACCTGAGGCCGGAGCATGGGCAATCGGTGCATGACAAAAACAATAAAAGGGGTTCCAATAAGTCATGCATAACTCTTGGCTGGGACTTGTAGGAATGGTCTTGTGGAAAAATATCCATAGCCAGTGTGATTCTTCAGTTGTATCTAAGTCAAGGACACCTTCTGCCACAGCATTGGCAAGGGCCGTCACGTCAGTTTCGTCAATTGTGATTTCCTTTGGACCTGGCCAACGGGTAGAAATTCGTGGTAGTATTCTCAAAGTGGAATGGCGGAACAAATTTGATTTGATTTCTAGGCTTGTGGGGAAGGAACGTTGACTAACCAAGGACATGTGGTAACCAAACTTGTCACATGAAGAGGTTGCAGTAGACCCATTAAAAAGCGGTAAGCATTTCAGACAAGAAGAACAAAATTGATTTAAAATCTGAGTCACTGAGGTAGTGCTATGTGGTTTACCACCAAAAAATGGATTGGGTTTGATGATTCCGGGATTTGTGGTTGTAGGCAGCCATTGCTGCAGTAAACCCAATAATGAAGCAAACATGTTAGTATGCTCTTTGGGGCACCACTACTTGAAACAAATATGGCCTATTATTAGGTTCAGATTCTTCAGGTCTATGATTGGGTTTACCGCATCCAACCACAGCTCCAGTGCTAAAAACATTTTCCGCTGGTTCGGCTGCTTTCCCATCATCCCTGTGTTACCACAAGGTTCACCCGATGGAACCCACCTTCACCGAAATTGGGAAGGGCGGTATGGATTGTCACACCCGCTTCTATGAAAACGGGTGGGCCCCAAAAAGGCAAGGCAAATGGAGATCATAGTGATCCACAAGTCCTGTTTCAAAAAGCAGCATTGTTTGAGAGTGCGAACAATGTTTGTTTATTTTCCTTTGCTCCCTGCCAGCCCCAAGGAAGCTAGCCCTGGTAGTGAATCCAGGTTCAGGCACCTAGTCATGAACGCTTGCAGGAAGACTGTTAACCAAATAGCTCTGGTAAACAAAACAAACATTGAATAGTTTTAACCAAAGGGGGCACCTGAAACAGAGCTTTACTGAACACATTTTTCCTGCATCAAACGTAACATTCCTACTCCCTAAGCCGAAGCTTTTGCCTTGGCTTTGCACTTGGCTTTGCCCTTAGCAGAAGCATCAGCACGTTTGCTCCTGCGCGCAGGCTTCCTTCTGCTGTGGTCGATCTTGGGGACCACTGACCTGACCGACAAGCTTGTGATAGTTGGAGGCAGGAGCCACATGAAGATTGAGCATTGACATGATGAGAAAAGGGGCCCAAGCCTCATGCGACCCTCGAGGCTCAAAGCTTCAACGGCCCTAAGTCCACATGGAACCACCAAATGGATTTAAAATCTAAATTCAGTTGCGTTCCCTAATCCAAGGGTCAGGCTTGCCCCTAGCAGTTTGGTAGAGGACCGCGAGACGCTCTTCGGACCTGACTAAGATGATTTGGTGTAAAACAACGCCATCAAAACCCAACAGAAAGGCATCAAAAAAGCCTATGTGTTCCTGAGAAATGGGCTCTTTGTTGAAGCCATTCACCACTCCATCATTGAATTTGCATTCAACGTCGGCTGCCGTCTGGTTCACGTCGGCAAGGACATCTTCAATCTTGGTTTTCATCCTTATGTGGATCAAGATTCACACTGCCAAATTTGGTTTGAGACTTCAACTGCTAAGTTGACACAACTATGGTTGAAACTGAAGTGGGCCATTCTACCAAAGTTCTGTTTTTGAAGTTCTGTCAAAACATCGGCATCATTGAATTTGTCCAGGCCATCCTGCAACTTCTTTGCCCGTTTGGTGAGGCAAGTCCTTGGAGTTGGGAAATGGATGACTTGGGATAGGTTGGGGCCACGAAGGTTGAGACATAGTATTGATTTCTGACCAAAACCATTTCTGCAGAAGTGGGAACAATTCAGATGAGATTCATTAGCTTCTGGGCAATCGAACTGGGGAGTTGGTCCAGTTGGAGCTCGGGCAAACCAGCCCTCTTACGCTGTTTCGCTGCAAGGTCATCCATGGCATCTCTTTCTGGATCAATTTCAGAATCATCTTCAGCTTCGCTATCTGACGTCTCATTGCCTATGGGGAATTCCAGTTCCTTTTTGGGGATAGCTGACAACCAGAGTCCATGTAACAAAGACATCATTAACATGATTACACAGTCTATATATGCAGTAGACCCCTTTTAGAAACCATGCCTGGGCCCCCATTCTTCGGATCATTCTTGGGTGCTTTCGGATCATTCTTGGATGCTTTACTCTGGGGGGTATGCATCTCACAGTTCTCAATTGCCCTCTTATTGCCCGAAGATTTAGGAATTGCATCATCCATGGCAGGCGCTTGCTGCAATGGCCCAGTTCCAACAGCGAGGCAGTCCGGGTGGTAGTCATCCAGATTCGGAGGAGTCTGGTTCCAACGCATGCGTCGGTTCATCTCCAACCGGCTCCTCTGCCTCAAGTGCAAGAAGTTTAGTTGTATCTCACTGTTGTCTGATGATTACTGTACTTGATATGTTAGACACTATTCGAAGAATGTTCATTCCTGAGTTCAAATAGTTAGAGAGAGTTCAATGTCGGATTGGAAGTTTGCTGCCAAGAGGCTTGTGGGCGGTCTTAACGGCTGTTTCAGCCCAAAAGAGCGTCTTTTTCTCATATCTGTCCTTCCTGCGTTCGAATGGGATGCCCATAGCACAGTGACGGCATATTTTTTTTATATAAGACATTACTCGTATAATATATGATTTCATGAACCTAAGCTTGACCCAGCTACATGTTCAACAACACAGCATTGGCCAATGCTGCCTCATGAGCGTTCGAGGTGACTTGCGTGCTTCAGCTTTGACGGCGGTGATCCTGGCCCTGAGAGAGGCGAGGAAGCCAAACAGACAGGAACAACACCGGGTCCACGAGAAAATTCTGGCTTTCATTAGTTAAAAGATGAGTAGCTCTGGCCAGTTCCATTCGTCTCTCATCGTCTCTTCAGTCACGAACTCACCCTCAATATCTAGACCATTTTCTAAGCTGTCAGATCGGACCATCTCACATTCTTCAACAAACGACTCCTTCAGGGATTGATGTCAAAATATCTGGGTAGGACTCTTCAGGGCTCAAGACTAACAACTAAACCACAACACACATGTGTGCTAAGGTTGCCGTTTCCCAAACCAGTCCGGGTTGTATCCGCAAGTTTCAAAAAGCTTTTGCAACGATCGTTTGCCTTTCTTGCTCTTCCATTGGGTGATGATCTCTTGGCTCACTTTAAACTCTCCTTTCACATTTGGAAGAAAGATCCTATGCAATCTTCGTTCCAAAGCTTCGGGTGACACCCTCAACTTCCCAGGCTGTGGCTTCTGCACGGTAGTATCTGTAATGTCAGGGACATCACCCAAATCTTCCCCCCAACCGGAGCGGCAAGGTGTCGCAGCAGGGCGTTTGTTCTGCTTTTCCATCGCCACTGCCGAAGCCTCAGGATTGCGGCATGTGGGATACGGATATCTGAAAAGGACAGCCAACAAATTCCGTACCCCAACATGTTTGTAGAAAGTTTTAGAATGACAGTTAACGTTTCCAACCAACATTACCATCCTGATACTTCATGGAGATTAGCCAAGAAACTTCTTTGGGGGTTGAAATTGTAAAGGGGGCTGCTGGGGCAGGGGTGGCATGAGATTCCTCAAGAGCTGCACGGGTCGCATGTCCATGTTTCAGACATTCTGGTGACCCTGGAACCGTATCAGCATCCCACACCAGATTCGGATCTGGCTTGGCATCACAAATATCTGCGGGGAAGAGGTATGGGTCCACGACTACCTTGGCTATTGCATCAGATGGACATCATGGGTAATGAATAGAATACAAAGAGGGAACCTATTACAAAATGGATATGATTAGAGGATATTGTAAGTAGGGTACGGAAGACTTATGGTGGAATTATATACATTCTATATTGATTAGTTGGATTAGTTGGACCTCGCAGGATGTAGTTGGGTATAGTTGGGTTCAGTTGGATATACTTGGATATGGCTGGGAATAGTTGGGGGTTAATTACATTTATTTTTATCGATAGACGATGAGCCATGTGGCAAATTTGGGGGGCCCTCCTTACAGAAACCATAGAAAATATTAGATTACATATATATTATGATGTATGTGTCTGTTTTTAAGGTAAAGATTTGTACAAACTGTCTTGGGTTGAGCTCAGATACGTTGCCATGAAGCATACTTTGCAGCATCGCATCGTCCATATCGATGTCACTTGTTTCACCATCTTCACCAGTGGTACGCTCTGGGAAATATAGATCTGATTCGGTGGGTCCATCAGATTCTTGGGGACCATCGTAAGCACCACCAGATTCTCGGGGAACATCATTGGCACCATCAGATTCTTGGGGAACATCTTTGGGACCACCAGATTCTCGGGGAACATCTTTGGGACGAACATCATTGGGACCACCAGATTCTTGGGGATGAGCCATGGCATCCACAGGAATAGGACAGTACGTGTCCTGTGTTTCATTTTCATGGTCTGGTTCAACCCCACCACCCACACCAACGGGCTCCGCAAACTCCGTTGGCTGAAGGTCTTTGTCATCCCTCATGTTCTCCAACTTCTGCGTCAGAGCCTGGGCTGGAGTCCCAGCAAGTATGGGCATGAGCAACAAAATAAGGGCTAGAGGTTTTTTTTGGATAGAAATTTTCTCGTTTGGGGGAAATTACTTGGAACAGATAATAGAGCTAGCTACCCAAGTTTACACTTAAAAACAAACAGTTCCTAATAGTGAACAAGACACATGGTATTCCCGCACCAAAGTTTCATCTTCTTCGTCTTTAACAAGAAGACCATCTGGTTGCAGGGTAACAGACCGCATTCCCCTAACAAGGGTCTCCGAAGACCACAGTGAAGACCGGAGTCGGGCTACCTGGGCTACCTCCTCCATCTCAAAAAGTTGAACCCATAAGCTGAGTCATGCTGAGGTACAATTTCAATCTCATCCAGCCAAAAAAAGTTGAAAGAGGCAACTAATATCTATCCCGAAATAGCCCAAAATAGCAAACAAGATTGTAGTACTGGGGTTGCTTGTAGCTTCTGATGGCTTTTGCTTGTCAACCTTGTTTGGGTAATGTCCAAATCATCCAAAGGAAAGATGACCAACAACATGTTGAACACCCAGTGTTTGTCAATGAGATTTCCACGAATGGAATCACATAAGTAAAGCGCATGTTTGGTGGTTTTGTCCTCCATCTCGAGCAGGTCAATCTGCACAAGTTCCCAGCATGAATTTATGCGAATGGGTATGAAGGCCATCATCCAGAAAGACAAGGGTGCACCATTCAAATCACAAGATTTCACTTTCTGAACGCGTGATCCAAATGCCAAAAAAAACAATGAAAAAAAATAACGCTTTTTCGACGCCAAATAACGCTTTTTCGACGCTAAATAACGCCGTTTCAAATTTATGAAAATTTATGAAAAAACCCGTTGAATTTACAAACAATGATGTTGAGGGGCTAATTCACTAATGTTGGTTCTAAAACTCCATCCATTGTAGTTCCACTAAATCCAAGGTGCACCCCTGCCCCAAAGCTGATTGAGTGGTGAAAAGCGGGCCTTTTCCCATTAAATTGAATTTCTCGGGGTGGTCCCACGCTATTGGAAAACATTTAGCCACTCCGTGGGAATATGGAGGTACTGTGACCTCAATAAATATTCCATCACCTCACCCAAAGCTGCTTCCTCGGTTTCCCCCTGAGGCAACGCTCGCACCAATTGTGGAAGCGGTGTTGTGGTGTCAACCTGAGTGTCACAGCAGGAGATCTAGGGGAGGAGTGGGAATGAGCACCAATAAACAGTATTGACAGCCACCCTTTATTTGTGAAAATAATTCCACGGGTTGAAAAAGAACAGTTGCAAAACAATTCCATTAGCATCGATCTTAAGTTGTGGCGGGGTCTTCTTGAGCTCCGGGAGAAATCTCACCACTTTGGCTGCAAATGGTGCCGTATATTCCCTGAAATGTTGAGTTAGGGGCTAGTGAAAATATGAAACCAAAATTGTTAAATAACATCCAACAATTTGGGACCTGGGGATTGAAAACACCTTGGACTTTAAAAACCATAAAACTACGTTGGCCAGGTACCCAAACCAGAGGACCAACATAACAATATATTATATAATATGAATGAAAACATAGTAGCTGCTGTGAAATATGCGGGCTAAAACTTACAAGTTTGGGTACCTGGCAAACATTTGAGCAAAGCTTCTGAGAAGTCTTAAGGGTCTTGTTCCCACTAAATCTGGGTTTTCCTGAACTGTCGCGGTACCTGGTTGTAGTTCCCTTTGCTCTACGTTTTTTGGATTTTGCCACCGGTCCCAGATCCAGCTTCCCAAACACCGAGTGGTTTGTGATGAGCTGTGTTGGTTTCATCGATGGACTCCTGTAGTGCCTCATCCAAAATTTGACCCGGTACACCTCAGACAAAGTTGAATGGCTTGAGGGTATGAACCGGGGCCCCTTGGATTTATGGCAATCAAACGCTTTACTGAACAAGCTTGAACAATTTCGAAATCCAGAAAATGTAAATAGTTGCCAACATTGGTTGAAAGAGTAGTTATTGGTTTCTTCCCCAAGCTTTGTTACTGCACTGCTGTGCTACAGATCCCCGACCAAAGGACTAAGAAAAGGTGCATCATTCTTCAACCAATGTTGGCATTGCTAGTTTCAATTGGGCGTCTTTTCCCGAGAACCGCTGGATGAGCCTGATGGCCCACCCCATCCATGGGTGCAATAGCAAACACGAACCACTGGGGTTCTCCACGAACCAGGTTTGGTTCAAACATTGTAGCAGCACCATCATGAGAGACACCCTGCCAGGACAAACCAGAAAACCATCTTTAAAAACATGCTATCAAGATTTTGAACATAATAGAGAAATAGAACATATAACTTTCAATCTCTTGAAACACATTGGAGTTAAAATTGATTTATAAATTGATCGAACCAGAACTTCCTATGAACACGATTGTATAGCACACCAAGCTATTTAGCATACATGTTCTTAATTGGGGGTATTTGGGGGGTTTATGTTTTTTCCCCTTCCACCATATTCACCCCATCACCAGCCTTGCCACCATCCGATTAGCTCCGTTGACTGAAGCACGACTTGTGTCCCCGTATGGTGTGAGAATGTCCCTTTGGCTAGTATGCAAGTTTACAGCTGACCATGAACTGCAGACCACAGCGATGATGAACAGGGCCAATGATGGTTTCCCGCTGAGGCATAGTGTCAGAGCAAGCCTCAAAAATGAACAGACACTGCTAAAGTAATCTTGTGATATCTTTTGTTTAGAATGATTTTAGTCACACTATGCCCGACTCAAATAAGAAACCTATTGAATCTAACCCTTGTAAATTCCCACAAAAAAAATGCCCCTTAAGGCTTTCAAACCCGAGTGTCACAAATCCAGCGGCCCCGTTGAGGTCCATCGGCGAGCGGGGGAGCTGGCCACGTTTGAACTTGCCAGGGTCCCCAGCAACAGGTTCATAGGTAAGGTCGTAAGATCTTACTCTGTACCCTACCCATGACGCCAGCTTGGAAACCCGAGCTTTCCCACTGAAAAATTCACATAGGTCTAAGTTGCCATTCTCGAATTCCCAATCCGGTACTGCAAGGAACGTCACTAAGCAAAGGATTTTCAAGAATACCTGAGCCCAGCCGAAGGATTCAAATTTGAAAGTGTCACATGTGGCAAATCATAGGGAGTTGTTTTTTTTAACGTAAGTTAAGCCATTATGATATTTTGTATTATTATGGTCAAGTTTCTCCAGGAACGCCCATACGCGCCATTCGGCGCACAGCCAGGTCAACT
Source organism: Cladocopium goreaui (assembly GCA_947184155.2). NCBI lineage: Eukaryota > Dinophyceae > Suessiales > Symbiodiniaceae > Cladocopium > Cladocopium goreaui. Next base: position 79,365 of record CAMXCT020001282.1, on the reverse strand, counting down.
TCTGGCTTCATAGCTGCGGGGAAGGCCCAGGGCACACCCAAGATCTTGGGAAGGGTATGCGGTGGCAAATGACAACACGTGAGACTGGAAAATGGCAGCGTAACACTTGTAGCACTCTTGATCATTGCTTTTAAATCTTACACATGAGATGTGAAACCACCAGTGGGGGCAAAACCTTTAAAATATGAGCAACACATGCCAGCTTTGCCGCGGCTAAAGTAGCCAAATTTGGCAAACGATCCTTGTCCACGACGAAGCTTCTTCATCTTCTTTGGTCCTGCGAATGCCAGCTGGGTAGGCTCTAGCATTTTTTGGGGTTCAATCAATTTGTAAGGCCCATCCTGAGATAAGTTTGAATATTCAAGACAAACCAGAACAAATAATGAAATCAAAGAGGTAAACAATGGTAACAGTAATCATCACTCTTCTTGCAGCCGGAATGTTTCGAAGTCCTTTTTTTTGCTGCGCACAGGTGGAACACATCATCGATTCCATCTACCCCATCGCAACATTGGGAGCTCTTTCCTATTGCCAGGACTGCTGCAATGCAGCCCGTTCATGGTTTCAGGGGGCTTTTGGTCACATCCCCATGTCAAGCCCGGGTGCCACTGCTGAACCAATGCATACATAGATTGAGAAGTGGGTTGTAGAAACAGAATTATTTATTGGTGTTTTTATGTTGAATCAAAAAGATGAACTGCTTGTGGGCACCCAAATCTAATGGAAGAAGATTTCAAATCAGCCATTTTGACAAAATGCCAACCTTTGGGAAGCTACAAGTGCATCACCCCAGCGACATGCGGTGGCATGTCTAGTGCTTTGCAGCCTATCCCAAAGTTGACTATGGACTCATGGCCTCACTCCGTCTCAATCAGCTTGGCACCTGCCAAAAGGCAGTGTTCCCTACTGGAAGAAGGATATTGGAAGGATGAAACTGGCCGGAAATATCCTAAAGCAAAAAGTTTATAGAAATAAAACTGAATAATTAAACCATTCTAGTTGCGAATGGATTCGAGCTTGAGAAAGGGTTCAACTTCGAGCTCGGCCGCTGCAACCAACTGCTGCGAGGTACTCTGAGCATTGTCCAAGCCCTTGGCTTTGTAGGACTTGATGCACTGCGAATAGAAGGGAGATGCCAACGTTGATGGAGTTCTGAACTTCATCTTGAGGAAGGTATCGAAGACGGTGCGAATGGATGTCATCATTGCCAATGCCACCGGATCGCTGGGAATCCAACGTCCAGCCCATGTCCTGGACACTTTGGGAGCTTTGGCAACTGGGCCGGTGCCATTGCCATCGCCATTCGCGACCTTGGGTTCCTCCCCGGTCAACTCCTCCTTCTTTCCGTTGTCCTCCTCGGTCAACTCCTTCTTCTTCTTGTTGGTTCCCTGGCGAGGTCGCTTCTCAGTCTTGGGCTCTGACATCTCCTTCTCACCCTTCTGCTTTCTGTCCTCCTTTGCCTTCTTGGGCTTGGCGGCTTTTTTGGTCTTTGGGTTTGCAGGTGCACTCTCAGCAGATTTCTCCTGAGTCAACTTGGCTGCTCCTGAGGTTTTGGCTGAAGCAGGCCGCTTCATCATCCGAGTGCGGGTCTTCTTCTCCTTGTTCTCCTCCTTGTCTTCTTCGTTCCCCGGGACCTTCTTGCCGCGGCGACGACGGCCAGACGTTTCCGGCTTCCCATCACCATCACGACCTTCGAGCTGATGCTCTGCAGTCCCGAATTGTTCACGACGGGTTACCATAGGAACCTCCATGGTGAGTTTGGTCAACTAATGGCACAATCACCCTTGAAGATGTAATGTAGTCAATAATTGTGGAAATCTGATGTAATTTTGAAATGTTCTTGAAACAAAATATATAACATAAGCAACACTCCCGGGGTTGAAGTTTCATTTTGGTGGTTTTTTTTCTGGTCCTGGGATTTGAAGAATCAAGTGATTGGGGCCCAAAAATTATATATTATATATAGATAAGATCAATGAATTGTTGGGCTAAAACTGAGTAACTGATAACAGCTATGAAGTACATGCCACTTAAAATCACAACCAGAATGCCTCCTTGTCAAGAACATCGGGTTCTTCATCCGGTTGTGTGGCAGGAATATCTTCTGGATCCACAGTGCCGCATGGAGCTGAAGTCTCTGAAGCAGGTCCGTCCCCAGCAGCTGCTGCAGCGGATGGGGGCTCATGGTCACAAGCTTCCTCCTTCACCTTCAGCGGAGAATCCTGCAGGGTTGGCCGCGCCAACAAAAATCTCAGAATGTTTTTTTAGTTTACCTCAGATTTCAATCTCCACCATGTTGAAACTTAATTACATAAGTTGATAACCTTCCGTACGCCCAAAAAATATCAATCATGCACCACATGACTTTCAGAACCTGTGCCTCAATCTCGATCGTATCCATTCCCAGAGCAGGTGGTGGGACAGGCTCATAAGGCAGTGTGTCCACGGTATCAATACCGGCGGGTGTACCTTCAGGGCCCCAAGTCGAACAGTGTAAACATATTATCTTATCTTATATTATATTATATTAAATTATATTATAATATATTATATCATATTGTATCATATTGTATCATATTATATTATATTGTATTGTTTATTGTACTATATTAAATTATATTACATTATATTATATTATATAATATTATATTATGTTAAATTATATTATATAGTTATGTTATCTTGTTTTATCGTAGTTTTTTGGGGTCCCGAACCAACCCCACCCAAAGATAAAAAATTACACCGTTCCCACAACAAGCAGCAGAGATTCGCAGAGCTTCTCAAACGCTGCAGTTTCTCCGACTCCCTCTCTGCCATGCGTTCCCTGAATTGGGCCGACGGGACCACTAGGCATGACACTACAGGACATGCATCCCAAATGTGACTATTATATCCTTTTGGTGTTGGCTTGCATCTCTATTTTGAAGGTTTGATCACTATATACCACCAAAAGATTAGGAAATCACTTGAGGGGAGTTTTTGGCAGTAAGCTCGGCCTGATCTGCTTCAATCTGAGTTCCATGTTGGCCCTCATCTCCGCTTTCTTCTCGATGGCCGCTTTGCTAGGCACTGGTGGTGGGGGCATCGACGGTGCGGTCGAAGCTGTGCTCGGACACCCAGATGTTGGGCTGACACCCAAAGGTACTGGACCAGGTTCTCCTCCCGAAGTAGGCCCTTCAAGTTCAGGATCTGAATCTGTGCCAGGGGCAAACTCTTGCTCTGGTTGGGAATCTGGTTCCTCGATGGGCTCCACATCCCCCCCCGGTTGGGAATCCATCGGCAGGGAATCCATTGGTAGGGAATCCATTGGGTAGGGATCCGGCTCACGCTGGGACTCTTCAACCTCCACCACGGATGCAAAGTCCTCCAAGAGTTTTTGGTTTGACGGGTCTTAGAAAGAACAAGTAATAGGAACATGTTTTGATGTTTCAAGCTATTTAGTTAGTTTTTTTTCAAAACATATGCGTGGGCGATGTGGGAACTCACATCTCCTCAAAAGTCGTGCCATGGGGAATAGTCGGTGGGATGTGACGCTCATGGACTGCACATGGTGACATCTCTTCAGGAGTCTGTTCTGGTTGAGTAGTTGTAACTGATCCATCATCAGCAATGTCCTCGCTGCCATGAGCACCTGGACCATCAACAGCATCACCGGCAGCACCCCAGGAACTTGCAGCATCGGAGCCGTCGTGGTCACCATCCTCGTCATCAACGGTGCCATCCCTAATGGCGAGAAGAAGAGGGTTGGCTGGGGCAGCTCCACCGTCAGCATCACCATCAGCAGTAGGAGGGGATCCCCAAGCAAAGTCAAAGACATCCCAAAGAGGCTGCAAAGCCGAATCCTCACAATGGCCGCTGTTGATCGAATTAGCCATCCAAATCAGTTTCAGTTTTAGACATACCTATCCTGATCCCCATCCAGATGAACTTTGGAATACTTATCCCAATAATAATATTAGTAAACTGTTACAATAGTTGGTGATTCATTGGTATATACTATACTCAAGATTGTTTTAGATGTATAATATAATTATTTCGACTATTTGTTATACTTGGCCTGTTTCGACCCATAACTGCGGCAAAAGCGCTCTGGGGTTGACAGTGCCAGCCAACCAGCGACGCAGCAGGTGGGTGAAGCACCGCTTAGCCCCCCAAGAGTCCACATAAACCTTTGCCGCATCAGGCTGAAAACACATGAGGTTTCGCCACTCAGTCACCTGATAGGACGAAGAGAAGTTGAATGGATTTAAACATAGGATCACATGTTTAGCCAGGATGGGGTTCACGATGTTGAACTTGACAAAACTTGATCAAATCAAACAATAGTTATGAGATGTTGCGGGTTGCAATGTAAATACATAGGTCTTCCAATGTATGTTGATTCTGCTCATGAATTTCCCTGTAATGTCCCGGTGGTTTAACATTTATGAAACCAGCCTCTGCCCTCAGACGGTCGATGTTGATGGCTGATGGTTGGTCCGTCATTTGGACCCACCATTTCGATGTCACCAACAGCACGTCAGCGTTCAAGGAGCAGGCTTTCATAGAAGCTACCCCAACACACTTACTGTCGGGCCATCTCATGAGAGCATCACATTGGCGCCCTACATTGCGGATAGTGGAATCCGATTCCCAATCACGTGCCAACATTTTGATGGAGATCTTTTCCTTGAGCTGTAATGGCCGTCTTTTTTTACCACAATTCAAATGAAAAATCAGAGACATTACCTTTGATCAATCATGCTGGTGATAACCGCACATCAGCCCCCACTAGCCCAGTCCTGCAACATTTGGACCACCAGCTTTCCATGCTTCCAACAGTACCTGCTGAGGTTGAAGCCCTGCTGAGTGCGAGGGGTGGCCCTTTAGAAGCTGGCAATGACAATGTGAGAACAAAAGGGGCGCACGTGAAAACTTTGGTCAGCTCAGGAGATATTCCACATGCTTTCAGAGCCAGAATTGGCTAGGAGATGAAAGGAGATGTATTAGGGTGTGGGAAATGTGAATAAAACCCACAAAATTGTCAAAATGCAAAAATTGCTCGAAGGCGATAAAGATTATAACATTGGGAAATTACAGGAAATTCTTGAAAGAGCAGAAAAAAGACATACATTGGAAGACCTAGGTATATATGGTCACCGACAGAATTATGGAAAAAAATAAAACGTTCAACTTAGACAGGCGGCGCCTGCGTCCGATTTTTCCATAATTGGATTTTTCCCCATAAGGGTTCAAAATATCCCGGAAGTGATCCGAACCTTTTTTTTTCCATAATTCTTGGAGGTGGCCATTATTTCCATAATTGATTTTTCCTGTGAAATCAGGGGGCTAGGGCAGATTGACCGGTTTTTCCATAATTATTTTTTCCATAATTAATGTTTGGGGCTCCACCTGTTGGACATGTCATGGATCCACAATTCAAACCCGTTTTTTTGGGGGTTATGGAAATATGTATGCAAATGCAAGTATGTAGTATCAACCCAATTGGTGGCTTGGCAAAAGGAAACATCCAGATATTATGTATATCAATGGCAGGCTTTAGGGGCATATACCAGATCTTTAGACACATATTTTCTATAATTCAATATTCCCCCTTAAAATGCATTCAAATTGCGAACATCACATGATATTATGTATATCAATGGAAGACTTAGGGGCATATACCAGATCTTTAGACACATATTTTCTATAATTCAATATTCCCCCTTAAAATGCATTCAAATTGCGAATCGATGGACATACAGTCACCGACAGAATTATGGAAAAATAATAATTATGGAAACAATAATTATGGAAAAAAAAAAGGTTCGTAACTTTTCTATCATAGACAGGCGGCGCCTGTAAATTGAAACGTTTTTTTTTCCATAATTCTGTCGGTGACTGTATATATATATATATATATAAATTTCCTTACCATAATTGGATATATTTGGGGGAATAAACATCCCATTCGCCAGCTATAAAAAGGGGTACCATCCAGGTACCAGGGGTTTGATCAACCAGATCCCTCCAGATCCGGAAGCCCACCGACCCACCGATCAAGTTTTCGCCTAGGGACTGGAGCATGTTGAGTTTCGTGCCTTCAGCCTGAAGCTGCATTCGCACCTTGCAAAGGTGCGGTTGCGGAATCTGAATGTCCGACATGGTGCCCCAGTGAATAAACCAGTTCGTTCAGTTGGTTTATTTTGCTCATAGAACTATAATGTCTATAATTAGAGTCTATATGATTTTATACGGATATGACCATTGTCAAAAATTAATACAGTAACCATTGGACCATTGTCAGCTATTATTAACTCACTATTAACTCACTATTTGCTGAGTTAACTCACTATTAACTCACTATTATCATTGGTTAACTCACTAATCACCACTGTTAACCAATAACCACCACCGTTGCAGATGTGCCTTGATGAGATCCAACGGATGCGCGCAGGCTCCACCGATGGCTGCACCCACTGAACCCTGCACAAAGCCCTGGCTTTGTCGATGGTTTTTGCCATAGGATCTATAAGGGGCATTGCGGTTCAGCAATTGATTGAGATGTTTTTGACTTGAGCCAATTGAGTTTTATATTTCCATGTGCTAGATCAGCATATTTAGTTCGTATGGGCATCTTGAAATCTTTATAACTTGTTCTTCCTGCTACATAAACCCAAAACAGCATCTTCTCTTGGGTTGGGGCCCCATGGGATCCGTGACCATCACATGTGCCAAAAAAACAAGCTGATTCATAATTTATTATATTGGTGGCTTCATTTCCCACCATATCAATAGGGTATAAGATAGTATCACATCACACCACATCACATCACACCACATCACATCACACCATATCACATCACACCACATCACACACATATGCATAGAATTATACAGAGATACATTCATTATATCCCCATGATGTTGCTGGATGTTGCTGGGCCCAGCAACTAAAGGAACTCGCCGATTTTCCGCCTTCCAAATCTGTGAGTTCTTGGACTTCGTCTGCCCCGCAGGGGTTCGAGGCAAGCGCGCCTCCATGCCCATGTGAGGTGCCTGCCCCAGCTGCAGCTGGAAGTTCTTGGCATTTTTGAGTGGAAAACCATGGAAAACCCTGGGAATCTATGGAATCTATGGAATTGATTTTATGGCATGCTGTGATGGGAAACCATGGCTTTGGCATGGTTTTGGTTATGATATGTGTTCTCCATGGTTATCCACTAGGTTGTTTCAATGGTATGGGTGTTGTCTTGGCGTCTTTCCGTTGACATTCTCTTCAATTGAAGGCACCTGATGCATTGATACGACATGATATATGACCAATTTCCAAGGCCAAACATCAGTAGAAACAAACTCTTCGGAAGATCAAGCCGTCCCAATGGGATCCCCTTCAACGAGCCTCCTTAGTGGCCGCCATGCTGGCCATGCTGACGGTCGGGGAATGACCTGGGCAACCTCTGAGCCAAAATCTGCAAACATGCGGCGCGTCTGATGGATTTGAGGCATCCGATGGCATCTGAAAACTTTCCATTAATCAATGGATTGGCGGAATGGGAAAATCTACAGGAAGCCATGTTCCCTTAAAATATGGGGGGAGTTCCTGTAAAGTTTCCCTTAAACCAATCCATTGAATCAACGATTCCGACAATCGCAGCCACAGTGGAAGATATATCCTGAGAGGACCACAGCTGCTCGCACATCAGCCACTGGATCTGAGAGTCCTCAGGTTGATGTGGTACGCGCGATAAACTGATCACAACCTACCGGTTGGGGATGGTGTTTTCTTACTATACCCATTTATGGTGATATTGGAGATTGGTGGAGGTTGGTGATTTTCGGGTTTACCTCTTTGTACTTTTGATGACTGACCCTTCCGTGGCACAAATTTGCAAGTGCTCAAGCCCAGTGCTCAAGCGGCTTAGCCCCAGACGTTCGAGTAGCCCTTCAGTTGTGCGGACAAGAACATCCTTAGACATAACAAACGCCGGGTCGCTGTTGAACACAGTCTGTCCTACAGTGCTGCTTGGTAAACAATTTCGGAATTAAGGTTCGGCGTTTACATCCAAACAGCCATGACATAATTTTAGATGCCCTGAAATGGAGCTTATGCGTAGCTGAGAACTACACCCTCCCGTTTATTCACAATAGAATAACATGTATATTTACACATTGACATACTAACCCATACTGTTACTACTTAACCCATACTAACCCTCAGTTCATGCCAGCAAGTCTCCGTTTGACCTGTGACCTGAGCCCTGCAGCCTAGGAGCTGGCAAACATCTGGAGATCTGCGACAGAATCGACACTGCCGCCATGCCTTGGTGCTCTCCGCCGGAGTTTATAGACAGATGCACAGACATATGTGTATATATATATATATACATAGATTCTTAGATGATGAATAAATTAATCACATTCATATATAGCAGTCTACCTTTGGATGATTTAAGGATGTGATGTACCCCCAAAATGCCATTTAAGCTAACCCCCGTTCTGCTCACATCTTAATTTTGCCACCCAACCAAGGGATCCAGTTTGCTAAGCGATCCAAGCGCACTCGGGAGCTGGTGTGACTCAACTTCTTCACGACCTTGGGTAGAGTCGTGAAATTTCTTGGATCTGATAACTTCAAGATCTTTGAGGTGTGGATAGAAAATGCCTTTCAAGTGAGATCACCATCGCGACTGGGATGGAAATAGATGAATACAGAAGATGTTAGAAGTCAGAAGGCATTTAAATGTGGTGAGGTCTGCAGCACTGCAAAGCTCCAATTTTTAGCACCACATTGACATTGACTGATGCAATAGACCCATACTACCTCAACCGGGTGGGTCGCCACTGCTGGCGCTTCAGTTCTGGACCTGCAAATGCTGGAGGGCTGCAGTCATGACATACTCAACAGTCGCCACGTCCAAGGATGCTAAGGCCTTCTCCCCCTGAATCGTCTGCGCTCGGCCGGTTGTTGCAGCTTCCACCAATGCTTGGCTGGCTACTGAGGAGGCATTGTGCCCATTGGGGGGTGGGATATTCAGGATCCCTCCTTCATAAAGCTGTCTCCAGACCTCTTGGACCGATGCGTTCATGTCGCCGCCCTTGCCGTGGGTCCCGTTCATTTGATCCTTGCCGGATCCCTCAGGTCGTGCCAGCGTTCCAAGGGTGGGATGCCTTACAGGTACCCAGGCATCCTCCCCAAAGGCCCGGCGCCACTGGTGCGTCGCATCCCACTCAGCCAGAGCAATCTTTTCTCCAGGTCGCATGTACCTCAGCACCACCGAACGCGTGCAAGGCTCTCGGCGTACTGCGATCATGGGGGAGTGAAGCACAACATGCGGGGTACCCACATCCACATCAGTGCCATTGGCTGGGAATTCGTCCTCTGGGGCTTCATCCTTGGCCTCTTGATTTTTTTGGGCCGCAGCTGAAGGATCAGCTGGAGTCTCCAAAAGTTCATTGTCCAACTGCCTCGAATCTACTTCCTGCCTCTCTAAATCCCTCTCTGCAGCTGGGACGGTGGCACCTTCGTTCACGGGCTCCAAAGGTTCCAATCCAGGCTGTTGGTTCTTTGGGGAGTCTTCCATCTTTGGATCAAAGGTACTTCCATCAACTTCTTCCTGCTTCCCATCCTCGAACACAGCTGGCCCAGGTGACTCAGGTGACCCAGGTGAACCTGGAAGATTCTCATGCTGCACGAAGGGATCCTGATCTTCACCATCGGCATTGGGCTCCTGTCAGCTTTCCAACTGAAGGGATTATCCCAGTTTTCCATCAGTTTTGTCCCATTGTCCATTCAAATGCTCACATAAACATCCCAGAACATCCCCTTATACTCCATCATATCCGCGACGAAAGAACAAAAGAATGTTTGGATGTCCAATCGTGTTTTTCCCATCCAAAAAATGTCCGTGAAGAAATCAATACGACTCCAAATACTGGAAAAAAAAATACTTTGCTTCGAGTGATCCCCACCATGACATTTCAAAACAGCTTGTTGACACCACTTTTGTCTGAAGCTTTTGTCACGGGACTTTTGCCCAACTAACTATCCCAATCATTTGTTTCACCTGGCAGGTCATTGTGCATGTCAGTCTGTCAAACAGGATATAAACATGTCAGTGGGCCATGTGAAGTAAACTCCAGAGCTCTCAACAGGTTTGCTTAAACATGACCAAACAGGCCAGTGGACCACCTGAGCCAAACAAACAAACATGCCCAAACATGTCAGCACACCGCCTGTCAAACATGTTTGTAAAAACATGACTGAAACAAGCCAGTGGACCACCTGAACCAAAGTCAAAAGCTCGCAAGCTCGTGTGTAAACTAGACAAAACCATGCCAGTGTTACTTCACCAGATCGCTGCAGCTGCAACTCTCTATTCCTCCACCAGACCTCTTCAATCAAAACCGATTAGGTCCCACAGGTAGAGCAACGTGTCAGGCCTATGCCTCCCCCGGGCCTCTTCAGTCAAAACCGATTAGGTCCCACTGGCAGAGCACTGTGTCAGGATGCTTGCAATGCATCATAGACAGGCCAGGACTGCAGCCGCTCCAGCGTCGAAGCAGCTTTGGTTTCCAACTTGTCAGTCAGTTCTCGCAAGTAGGTAGGAGGGCCTCTGCGTAAAAGCTCCTCCACTTGCTCCGTGAACCCCAGCAAGATGAGATTCTTCAGTTTGCGGGCACGCGTCAGCATGACATAGATGGCTAGCCACCAGTCGGCATCCTCTAGGCCACCACCACGACGCAAATCAACCAGCACACCTCCGTCCAAAGTCAAGCCTTGCGCGCTGTAAGCAGTGCGCAGCATGCCATGCAAAAGAGGAAACTGCCAGCGAATCACTTCAATTTTCTCGGTTTCCTCGCCTAGCTTCAAATCAATTTTGAACTCTGCATGCACCAATTCCACAAAGAACAATGTCTTTGCGTCAGTTGTGTGATCGGCCACATTCTGAAACTTTTCTTCCCACGTCTGCAACAGAGCATCTTCCATGGGCGAATTCTTTCCATTAAGTAATTTCACCCAGATACCTTTGGCCATTTAGTCCGGAAAAAAATGACAGAATCCAGGTTCCCGACGGTCCAGGCGCTTCTGATCTTCATGGTGCAAATCCACTTTCACTACCACTGCCAGTTTGTCTTTAACCAATCCAAGGTGTGGAGCCAAGACATCCGCCAGTCGCACAACCATGTTCTCGTGCACCAGTAGCATGCCTTGCAATTTGCCAGTGCGATGCGGGTTTGGAACAGTGAGCAGCTGATGTGTCAGCTGCTTGTCTATGGCTTTATTTTTTCTGGAATGCCTTTGGTCAGCAGCTTGCAAACAAAATAACGGCACATCCAGGTCTTGCGCATCTCGATTTGCCCGTTCCACCATGCTGCGAGCAATGTTCTCCCAATACATTCCAATGACGTGACCATGCTTGAACAAGTCCGTGGTTAGTTCTTTCTTGCAATTTTCGATTTTGCGAGTGCGCAGCTGAGCCAAGTGATCCTCGGACAAAGGAGCAGCAGGCGTGCACGTGCGCATGGCTGTTGTGATTTCTGGCAGGTGAGCATCCAGAAACCGCTTCGACTTCTTCAAATGAATCACTGTATCAATGGTCATCAATGCCGCCTGGGCAGCATGGTGTTCTGTCTGCACTCTGTGCGGCATTTTGCGGATCAGCTCTTCGAGATTGTCAGCTAAGGAGATCTCGTTGGCAGGCTTGATCTGCAAAAAATCACCTGCAATCAGCAAAATTGGTATGTGTCCCATGAGCTCTCCTGGGTGGAAATAGCTGGCTGGATCAAGGCCTTCATCTTGACGGGCGCGCATGCTGCGGTAAAGCATCATGTTTTCCACTGCAGCTGGCACCAAACTGATTTCATCTTGAATGACCAAAATTTTAGGCTGCCAGCGTTGTTTCATCTCTTGCTCTTTTGTCTTCAAGGCCAAATGCTTGTTGCGCAAACTGGCTACACGATACGAGCAAGCAGTATGACATGTTCGCGCGCGATAGACATCATTGGAAATGGCATCCGGTTGGGCGTGGCTGAAGGTGGCAATCATGTATCGCTCTTTTTCTCCGGGTCTGGCTGGAAAAAAGCGACAAAAAACATCCAGCATGAGCTCTAAAATGATTGTCGTCTTGCCAGTGCCACCGGCGCCAATCAAAAGGCATGCGTGCTGCGCACGGTTTCGCAAAGGTGTTTTGTTCTCTTCTTCCTGTAAAGCTACATCCATTGACTCACCAAACCATCTGCAAGCAGACAATTGCTCCGGCGCCAGCTTGAATCCACCGGCAGACTTTTCAAACGCAGCAACCTTTCGCGCCATCGCTGCAGATGGCTTGCTGAAGGTGCGCCATTCTGCTTCTGGAATCGCGACATCACTGTTTGCAGCCAGCTCTCCTGCGCGCTCTGCGCAGTCGCTCGTAGCAGCCCGTTCCGCCGACAAGCGGCTGAGGCCCATGCTATCATTTGTCATGGCGGCGCGCTGAGCATCCAGTAGCGGCTGCGTGATCATGGGCGCTTTCTCTTTCAACCTCAGTTGTTCTGCTCGTGGATTCACTGCAGTGCCACTCGCGCGCTTGTAGGCCGCAGTTCTATGCAACGCTTCTTCATCCCCTGTCAAGGGCAAAAGGCCCGCAGAAATCATGTCGCGCACAAACTTGGTATGCTTTTGACGATGAAAGGTCATGGCTTGCGAACGCTGCGATGAAGTCAGTGGATGATGTACTTTTAAGGGTGCATCTCCAGCCTTCAGTCGAACCTCCCCATCGATGTCTGGATCCAAAGCATCTTCGAAGGCTGGTTCAAAGGATTCGCCAGTATCTCCAGTCCCGTGGCCTTCACGCACTAATCCTGGATCTTCTTTTGCATCTGCGTCCAAAGCATACGACTTGGTTTTGGGTGCTGCCTTAGCACGTCCGTAAGCATCTAAGTTCTTGACCACTCTTTTTGTCAAGTAGCAAGCATACTCTTGGACAGTCAAACGGTTCTGCAACTTTGCACTCGCATCGCAACCCAGTTTGTTCGTGCAATCCTTGTCCAATGGAATCAAGTATTTCTCTTGAGCCAATTCTTTTTGCAACTGGAATACTTCCAAGCACTCCCACAAAGTAGGCATTTCCATCCGTGCTTCACTTTTTTTTCAGCATCCGCAGCTTTGGGCAAAACAGTGTGCTGCCAGTAGTGTTTCCATGCTCTTGGAAAGGCATCATATGGATTTTCAATGCTCTCCTCGCTTCATCTTTTTGGCTACTTTCTCCACATCCAGAAAGATAGCCCTGTAAGGGTCCTGCGGATTGCCTTTTTCATCCATGTCATTGTTTTGCTCCAACAAATGTTCCGATGTCACATATCCACCATGCCACCATAGCTGTGATACACAACAGAAACCCTGTGTGATGTTGACTGTCTCAAGCATCAATCCAGCATGAGATCACTTCAAGTAATTTGTAGTAACTTGCTGTAAGATGTTGCCTGTCTCAAGCGTCTTTGCAAACAGCTCCAAAGGTACAGAAGTGGAAATGTCTCTGTCCACCCCAGTGACTCTGTCATCTGTTCAAACTGATTGCTTCAAACTTTGCCACCTGCAAAGTAAGAAGTGGCATTGCCCCGGTCACTCTACCACACACGCGCGAGTTTGCAAGTAATATATAACATACTTGTCTGACATTCTTTCTAACTTTCTTCTGCACATTCTTTGTCCCATATCTTCCTACATGAGGTCCGGCAGGGAACACTTGGCGTGGATACTCGCGGTTGAGGTCCGGCAGGGAACACTGGGCGTGGATGGTCGTGGTTGAGGTCCGGCAGGGAACACTGGGCGGGGATGGTCGTGGTTGAGGTCCGGCAGGGAACACTGGGCGTGGATGGTCGTGGTTGAGGTCCGACAGAGAACACTGTGCGTCGAGGGTCGCGGTTGAGCAGGAGGAGGAGGAGAGGAGAGGAGGAGAGGAGCAGGCAACTGACATAAAATCTAACAACCCTCACCTGGCAGGTGGGGAATAATCAAAATGGTTCTAATATTTTTTTCGCATATAAACTTATAAATTTCATGAGTCTCCGCCTGGTCTTTTCCGGCAACCTCCCCGGGGGGCCTCGCCGGTCTTCTGGAACTGCCGCGCAAAGGGCGCGCGCAGGGGCCCGGAAAGGTGCGCTAAGCCCTCGTCCCAGGAGGCTGCATCACTGCGGCGGCCTGAGCACCTGTCCCATGCAGCAAGGGATGGCCAGAGTTTCGGGCGTTTCGGGCGTTTGCCCCATTTTTGGGGATAGAGTTCAGGGAAGTTGAAGGGTAATTTAGCTCTATTTCACTTAAATTCTAGTTGGGATCTTGATCGGTTGGAAAATTGGTGATTTTGCTGATCCGTGGAGCGGTTTGAGTCTGCTGGAATTTTTGCCAGCCAAAGAATAAGCCATAAGCGATCATAAGCGTTTCCCAACGTATTTCTTCACTGGAACAAGTCCATGGGGACATATTTGGAAAATGAGTTTGGAATAAACCTGGTAAGTTTGGAGGCAATAGCACTAACAACACCTATTGTATATCTATTGTGTTCATGAATTCCGCAGGTTCTTCCCCCATTTTTTGTTGGCTTCGATGATGCCCTGGCCCTGGCCATGTCCCAGGCGCAAGTCTAATAGCAAGGCCGCTGGCTCCAATGCCATCTGTCGCGCCACCATGCCCTGTGGTGATCGATAGTCCGGATCAGCCCGAGACATCAGCAGGAGCGCTACGATGTTGGCATGTCCCACCGCTGTGGCCTGACGCCATGGGAAAACATGTGGGAAGACCATGACCATGGAAGACCTGAACAAGTGCCCAAACAAGTCTACCTTCTTTTCACTTCTCAATCCTAAAATTGTGCCTTGAATCAAGATCCAGGGGGAAGACATGCCTAAGATTTAATTACTCTCATACACCTTGCAATTCAACTTACAGCTTTTATATATATATATAGTATATAATGTCGACCCCGGATTAATAAACCATGGTTTATTAATTGGGGGGGTATTCCCCCAATAGTCATGATTTGATACTTAAATGGTACCTTCCCAATTATACAGCCTAGGGGTTTATTAATCCAGGGTTGACATTATAGATTTATCTGCAACATCTCCACCCCAGGCCTCAAAGATTGGTGTCTCTCCCAGCTCATCTGGCTCATTGGGATCGGCACCCGCCGCTAAAATTCGTGCAACTTCCTGGCGAGATCGACCACTTTCCCCGACTCCCATTGTCCAAAGGCTGAAGCCTTGGTGGATACCCTCTGGTAAACATACAAAAAACATCAAAAAACTATGGAAAATCACCATGTTTAATGGGAAAATCAACTATTTCATACTATTTCTATGGCCATTTTCCAGTTCGCAAACTGTTTGTTTACCAGAGGGTAACGGTTTCTTCATGTTTCTGAAAAATCCACTGATAGAAAAACTGATCTCCACTGCGCAGATTCTGGACAGAGTCTAACATCCAATATGATCCACTACATATTTGCCAGAAAGTCAGAAAAGCTGCGATGGCTCAGTAGCCAGGATATACCAGGATGATTAAGTTATTTAAGTTGAAGTTACTCATCCTTTTTTGAATTTAGCTTTCAGTACCACCCAGATATTGCCTGGGCATCGCTGCATCGAACCGCCTCCAAAAGCGTACCCTCCATGGCGGTAGCTCCAGCGGCTCCAGCGTCAACTTTCTAGGTGTACTCCCTTGACACCAACCGGTACCTACAAAGAATTACTTGGAAAAGGTTGGAAAAAAATACGTGGATGATGAATTTCCACTCTTTTGGCAGATGCTGAATGTGCGCCCCAAGGAATGTGCAAGATGCTGAATCTTACCCTATGTGATTCATGGAGCCATTGACCACCTAAGCACGGCCACAGAGATCCAGGAGATTTCGGGGAAACGGTTGCGGTTGTGCCAAGGGCTATGTGCTTCATGTTTTTTCCAACATGGACATGGCATGGTGAGAGTATGCGCAATTATGATCAATTATATATGTACAATGTACATGTGTTTACCCACCACAAGAATCAACGGCTTGATTTTTATCTGAAAATTCTTCAGCCAAACCCCACAAGCCCCTCAGCTGAGGTTAAGACACCCATTCCAGCTTCAAAACCTTTGGCGAAGCAGCCACATGTGTCATCCATCTTTCAGCATGGTTTCACAGTTGCATCAGTTGCAAGTTCCCAAGTTGAAGGAAGTTGGCACTGTTCTTTCTCAGATCCAATCTGTGAATCTGGGAGAAGATGTGATAGACGTTAGAGATAAGTTAAACTAATATATGCATGTGAGTGTGCTGTATACAGGTATGCATACATCGATGTGTCACAAAATTGATTTTAACCATTGCAATGGATAGGCATGTTTCCTCTTAAAAACATATATATATATAATTACATTGATGTGTCCGTCATTACATCAGGGTCGAAAGCACACATCCACCCATACTCTGAGCAAGGGACAGCCACTTTGGACTGCCTGGGTCAAGACCTCTGTGGCTTGCATTCTCAACCTCACAGCTTTGGGGGGATGAATGACGGCCGTTATTTTTTTTCCTGGGACCACTCGAAAAATGTGAGTTGAGTTCGCACTCTTTTGCCAACCGGCCAACCCCCAAGACCCCCAAGTCCAAGAAAAACACGAATAAATTAATAAATAATGAATAAATACCCTCTGGTGAACTAACATAGCTATTGAAAATGACCATTTATAGTGGATTTTCCCATTAAAAATGGTGATTTTCCATTGCTATGTTAGTTCACCAGATGGTAATTAATGACAACACATGTTTATTGCAATTCATTGGAAACGAACATGTACTGTGGTTTCAACTCCTGGGTTGCGACAGTGGTGCGTCGCTTGGAAACCACATCGACATCGATTGCCAGGGGGAAATGGAAGCCCTGTACCATTAAAAATCATCAAATGCATTCAAGAAAACATAATGTCTATGCGAAAAAATGAAGACTAGTGCGATTATCATTATGATCATTCATGATCATCACTAATACTTATATAACTTATATATATATACATGCAATTATATGCGTGAATGTATATACATACGTATATAAAATATTATGACATATTATGACCACTATCATTATTATTGTTGGTTTTATTGTTATTGTTGTTTTTTTGGTGAAAAAAATACAGAAACCTATCTAGAACCCCACTCGCCCCCGGCGTTCGCCTCCACCAGCCGCTTTCCAAATGCTTCAGCCTCAGCTTTCGGCTGTCCTCCAAAAACTTGGATAAAGATATCAGGGATTATCATGATAATATGGGGTAATGTAACGATGATGGTCACGATGATGATGATGATGATGATGATGATGATGATGATAATGATGATGATGATCAGCATCAGCATCAGCATCAGCATCATCAGCATCATCAGCATCATCAGCATCAGCATCATCAGCATCATCAGCATCATCATCATCATCATCATTATATTGCCTGTCATTATATTGCCTGTCATTATATTGCCTGTCATTATATTGCCTGTCATTATATTGCCTGTCATTATATTGCCTGTCATTATATTGCCTGTCATTATATTGCCTGTCATTATATTGCCTGATGTATAATATTTAATATCAATCAGGTGTATACTATAATGACAATATCAGTGGAATCTATGATAATAGAATCATTTAATAATCCTCAAATCAGGATTCCATGTCAGGATATCATGGTGATTCGATCGGGGAATACTGGCTTGATTAATGGTGATTCAATGTGGAGAAGTATGGATAAATGAGGATCAAGGAATGGTCTTTCAGAAAGATTGGGATGAATCTAGGGATGCTACGCTGCTACACCTATCAAAGTAATCTCCAAAGCCAGTTCAACAAGTGTATGAAGACCAGCTGTTGCTCCACCGGGCTCCCTCACGCATCCTCTGTCCGCTCCCGGTCGATGATGGCTTGTTGAGGTCTTGGCGGTGACACGACGCCCTTTGGACCCAATGCTGAGGCCCATCATGGGGTGAAGTACCCTCTGGTAATTTAACATAGCTATTGAAAATGGCCATTTATAGTGTATTTTCCCATAAAAAATGGTGATTTTCCATAGCTATGTTAGTTTACCAGAGGGTAAGGGACATCATGGCCAATCATCTCAGGTTTTTCACCCTGGGACATCCTGGGACCCACAATTGGATCATGTGTGCGTGTGTGGTGTGGGTATTTTCAAATATCCGTTACCGTAACACCGGAAGTGTCCCCATAGGCAGCTTACCAATAATCATCAATATCATCAATATATAGTTGCCGGTTTCTCAGATTTCAGCCTGAGGCATGTTTTCACGCTGCAATTCCTCATGAACTCTTCCCAGCGTGGGGCACCCTGCCCTTCATTGAAAGGAGAGCCCTTCAGTTGTTGCAAGGAGAGCCAGCTTCATCGTGTGCCCGCTCAGTCGAGTGGATTACCCCTCTCCAAGTCCAGAGAATGAGCTCAACTGAGGCATCGCACGAATGTTCGAGACCCTCGAACCGGTTCTTTCCGGGATCTTCGAATCTTCCAGGATTCCGCTTCCTTTGGAAGCCAGCAGCTAGCAAGAGGAGGCCAGGAATTCGGAAAAGTAGAGCTGACACTAGGCCGACAAAGCAGTGAACGGTAACGAAACCTCAAACGTTCCATGGTAAAGACTAACATGGCATAAGTATGCTGGCTGCTCTAAGCTATAGTCACATCTAGTCACTACTTCACTTGTTTGTCGTGAGGTCAGCTGTCTGTACGAAGCTATCCGATGCAGCTATCCACTTTGCACTTGGTCCACTTGTGACCACGTCGACTGTACAGGCTAGGCTGGGAACTGAATGCGAGATCTGATCTGCAAGCACTGCAAGAACCAAAAGTTCTTGGACACAAATGAATACGATTTACAGTATTTGAAGCTGAAGATTACGACTGCACCTTTGCCAAATCTTGCACTGCTCAGATCGACTTTGCATACAATATCGCCACAAAATTGGATGGCCCAAAAAAGGTGTTGTCAAATCAGCTGGCCATAACCCCGGAACCCCCCGAGGTTCTTGCAAAAGGCTTTTTTAAGATCTTTCAACAACACCTTCCGAGCCTTCAGAACCTGCGCTCAGAGTGATCCATCTTTTGTCCCGGACCAACTTTGGCGCAGTATAAACTACCAGCTGAAGTGATGAGAACGGCCGCAGGCCTCGTTTGAAAAGAAATCAACGGGACCCCAACGACCATCGGTCCATTCCCAGTGACGGCATCCGCAGCCCAGGCGCAGGCAATTCGCATAGGCCTGGCCCCGCCTGGCTCCTGCAGATGTCATCCCTTCAGGGCTAAGATGCTCAGACGAAAGCGCACACTGCGCATGGGGCTGCAGGATCATCAAGCTGGATGTGATGGGCCTGAGCTGCAGCCAATGGTGCCCAGTTTTACCATGTGCCTGGCATGAGAAACTATACGCCATACCCTCAGAAAAGAGGTTCATGGCTTCGTTCTGTGCCAATCAACCCTGAGATATCCCACACCCTCACGGTTGCTGGATATATACAGTAAACCTAAAACGGGAACCCCAGAGCATCCCCAATCAATTCCTATACCGCTATTAGCCTATACCCTCTAATCCCCTATTTATCGGCTTCACTACATGCGTGTGTGTGCGAAAATGGGGCACCCCCCGTCCAAATAGTTAATATCCCTCATCTTCCAATTACCTGTCAGATAATTAGGTAACCAACCCCCAAAATCGTAGGGATTCATAGCACCAAGCTGTCTGGCTATCTCAAAGGTAGCTGGGAAGCTATTGGGGTTTTGTGGTTACGGTCGCCTGTTAGCTGAGCCGAAGTTCCTCATCCGGATCCCAACGCATGGTGGCCAACTGCTCGGAAACTTCTGCATAGCTGCTGCCCAGCACCTTCTGGGCCAGTCCCGCCTGCGGCCAGGGTTTTGCAAACAAATACTGTAGGTCTAGGATGGTTTAGCAACAAAACTCTGGCTGCTTTGAGCACCCAAAATTACGGTGATTTTCTCAGAAAAATTGGGCGGTTCCACCTTTTCAGCAGCTACAGCTGAGATTTGACCAAAAAATTAGGCTTCAATCAATGAGAATGGCAGGAAGACCACAATATCCTCAGGCAATATCTCATCTGGCTGGCTGAAAAATCCACCCTTGGTGTGTTTTTTCCTATGGGTTAGATTGCCAGAACTGGTTGCTGGTTGAGACATCTGGGCACCAAAAACTGATTTTGTCAAGTGCAATCATCAGCCATGAGCCAATTTTGGTAGGATGGAACGTGAAAATAAATCTCTTTGAACCGCAATGTCCTACCGATGCAACAAAGGGACTCGGCTGAGAGGCATCCCAACAGTGAACGGGACCCGACTTGATGACCCTTGATATCCCTTGATCAACAGCTGACCTGCCGTACTCCTGGCCTTCTGACACGCCAGCACCACAGTTGCCGCCACATTCTCACCCACCTCGCGGATTCGAGCAGTGTTTGGCAGGACGGAATCCGCTTCAATGTCCACCTGGCCACGGAGAATTCGACCCCGATGAACTGGCAAAGACCTGGGGATGCGATTTACATCGATTTAGATAATGAATACATAATGATGCGGAATCACATGTGCAACAATAAGCCAACACACGCGCGCACACACATATATATATAGTAAGGATCCAGCAGATAGAATATAAACCATAATTCATTTCAAAAAAAAATACTACATGAGCAGGTTTGCAGGCAGGAATTTCAACAGATAGAATATCGGCAGGTACGGACTAGATCCGTGTATATATATATATATATAGGGTTTTGTAACATTTTTGTCTTAAACAAACGTAAAAAAAATAGTTTGATTATTTTTATTTTTTTTATATTTTTTTAAAATAGATATAATTTAAATATACAAAATATTCTATCTGTTTGATTTGCATATATATATATATACGATTTGGTGAGAATTGATGCAGAACACAACTAAAGATATATCTTTTGTTATCTTTTTGTTTAACAAATATTCACACATGTATGCTTCTGACATGACCATGTTTCCTTTATATGACGATAGTGGAATATTCTATCTGTTTGGTTTGCCTATATATATATTCAGTAACTGGCACATAGAATAAAATCAATGACTTTTTCGGGTAAGTTAAAAATGAAAAATAGCAGAAAAACACGTTGACAGTATAACTCGCAGATAGAATAGTTTTTGAGGTTTCGTTGCAGTATTGAATATTCTATCTATTAATCCGTGTATATATATATGTATATATATAGGGTTTTCAGAGGCATCAATGATTTTCCGGAAACTTTGACCAAATTCGCATTTATCATGATTTTTGCAAATTTTGGAATGATTTATCTGCTGGACTATTCTATCTGTTGATTTCCCCAAGGGTACAGCTATTTCCGTACATTGTCAATGAACCACACATAAGTTGCAGTTGTTTCTGTTCACATCGTGTGTTTACATAGCACTATATGCATTTGTCAGGTGCAAAGGCCAAGGCTGTATTTTGTGTAGAGCATTGTCCGTCTGTGGGTGTCGATGGGTGTCGAAAGCATTGCAACTGAACATTCGATGCACTACGTCTGATGAGTCAAGGTTAGCAAGGGTTAGGTGTGTGTGTGTGTGCATGTTTTAATTTGACAAACAGGATGTGTATCGAATATATTATATGTTCCATATTTTGAATGAAAAATGATTCAAAATCAACAGATAGAATATTCCAGCTACATGGAGTGCCAGCTTTAATGGTTCCAGCCAATCTTTTGTACCGTTTTGATTGCAATGAGTGGCATACAAGCCAGTCAATAAATCATGAGTGAATGAATTTGTTTCCAAACGTGCCGATGATTTTCTGGAAAAAATAAATTTGATTCGTTTTTTTCCCAAATTTATCATTTATCATAGTTTCTGTATTAATCTTCTTTTGATTGACTTTGGACTGTTCTATCTGTTGGTGTCCACATGGGTAGACATATTTCCGAACATTATTGTTTGAACCAAGCATGGATAAAACATACATTCACCCCAACCGAAGGAGAAACACATAGTAAGTTGCAGTTGTTTCTGTTCACATCGTCTGTTTCCATAGCACTATATGCATTTGTCAGGGGCAAAGGTTGTGTTTGTGTAGAGCATCGTCCGTCTGTGGGTGTCGATGGGTGTCGAAAGCATTGCAACTGAACATTCGATGCACTATGTTTGATGGTTAGGTGTGTGTGTGTGCGTGCGTGCATGTTTCATGTTGGTTTTGCATTTTGCGAGAGTTTTTCAAAGTGTTTGATAAAAGGACGTTAATCAACCACATTTTGCTGTATGTTTTAATATGCAAAATGATTCAAAATCAACAGATAGAATATTCCAGCTACATGGAGTGCCAGCTTTAATGGCTCCAGCCAATCTTTTATACCGTTTTGATTGCAATGAGTGGCATACAAGCCAGTCAATAAATCATGAGTGAATGAATTTGTTTCCAAACGTGCCGATGATTTTCTGGAAAAAATATATTTGATTCGTTTTTTCCCAAATTTATCATTTATCATAGTTTCTGTATTAATCTATCTTTTGATTGACTTTGGACTGTTCTATCTGTTGGTGTCCACATGGCGTAGACATATTTCCGAACATCATTGTTTGAACCAAGCATGGATAAAACATACATTCACCCCAACCGAAGGAGAAACACATAGTAAGTTGCAGTTGTTTCTGTTCACATCATCTTTTTCCATAGCACTATATGCATTTGTCAGGGGCAAAGGTTGTGTTTGTGTAGAGCATCGTCCGTCTGTGGGTGTCGATGGGTGTCGAAAGCATTGCAACTGAACATTCGATGCACTATGTTTGATGGTTAGGTGTGTGTGTGCGTGCGTGCATGTTTCATGTTGATGTTGGTTTGCGGTGGTTTTTCGGATAGAACAAATCGACCACATGTTGCTGTATGTTTTAATATGCAAAATGATTCAAAATCAACAGATAGAATATTCCATCTACATGGGGTGCCAGCTTTGCTGGCTCCAGCCAATCTTTTGTACCGTTTTGATTGCAATGAGTGGCATACAAGCCAGTCAATAAATCATGAGTGAATGAATTTGTTTCCAAACGTGCAAATGATTTTCTGAAAACTTAGACTTGATTCGTTTTTTCCAAAGTTATCATTTATCATAGTTTCTGTATTAATCTATCTGTTGATTGACTTTGGACTATTCTGTCTGTTGGTGTCCACATGGGTAGACATATTTCCGAACATTATTGTTTGAACCAAGAATGGATAAAATATACATTCACGCCAACCGAAGGAGAAACATATAGTAAGTTGCAGTTGTTTCTGTTCACATCGTGTGTTTCCATAGCACTATATGCATTTGTCAGGGGCGAAGTTGTGTTTGTGTAGAGCACCGTCCGTCTGTGGGTGTCGATGGGTGTCGAAAGCATTGCAACTGAACATTCGATGCACTATGTCTGATGAGGCATGGTTAGCAAGGGTTAGGTGTGTGCGTGTGTGTGTGTGTGTGCATGTTTCATGTTGGTTTTGCGCTTTGCGAGAGTTTTTCAAATTGTTTGATAAAAGGACGTTAATCAACCACATTTTGCTGTATGTTTTAATATGCAAAATGATTCAAAATCAACAGATAGAATATTCCAGCTACATGGAGTGCCAGCTTTGCTGGCTCCAGCCAATCTTTTGTATCGTTTTGATTGCAATGAGTGGCATACAAGCCAGTCAATAAATTATGAGTGAATGAATTTGTTTCCAAACGTGCAAATGATTTTCTGGAAACTTAGATTTGATTCGTTTTTTTTCCAAATTTATCATTTATCATAGTTTCTGTATTAATCTATCTGTTGATTGACTTTGGACTATTCTGTCTGTTGGTGTCCACATGGCGTAGACATATTTCCGAACATCATTGTTTGAACCAAGCTTGGATAAAACATACATTCACGCCAACCGAAGGAGAAACACATAGTAAGTTGCAGTTGTTTCTGTTCACATCGTCTGTTTCCATAGCACTATATGCATTTGTCAGGGGCAAAGGCTGTGTTTGTGTAGAGCATCGTCCGTCTGTGGGTGTCGATGGGTGTCGAAAGCATTGCAACTGAACATTCGATGCACTATGTTTGATGGTTAGGTGTGTGTGTGCGTGCGTGCATGTTTCATGTTGATGTTGGTTTGCGGTGGTTTTTCGGATAGAACAAATCGACCACATGTTGCTGTATGTTTTAATATGCAAAATGATTCAAAATCAACAGATAGAATATTCCAGCTACATAGGGTGCCAGCTTTGCTGGCTCCAGCCAATCTTTTGTACTATTTTGATTGCAATAAGTGGTATATTAGCCAGCCAATCAATTGTGATTGAATGTATTATTTGTTTAGTATGTCTGTACATGAGTTCCTTATGGAGTGGATGGAAAAATTCAAAGTTGAGTTGTTGTAGTGTGCCAGCAATGTTGACTGCTGCTTTGGGAATTGAGGAGATTATGGGTCGACGGGGTCTGGAAAATAAGTTATTATTCTATCTGTTGAAAACACTGGTAAAACACAGGAAAAATGATGCTTTTAAAGTTGATTTCCCTAAAAATATATATTTTAGGTCTTGGATAATTCTATGTGTAAAATTTACCCAGCTATAAATTTTGCATTATTTTATGTGTTATTTTCAAATCAATGAAATTTTGAATATTCTGTCTGCCTGTTACTTAATATATGTTTTGGTGAGATAGATGCAAACAAAAACTGTACAATTAGAAACCGCTGAACATGTGAATATGTGAAAAAAAGGATGAACTGACATGAGGTGGATTTGTTGATCTGGGTCATATGTGAATTCTGTTCAAAATGCAATTAAAAAAAGGTCCAAAATCAACAGATAGAATATTCCACTGGATCATCCCACACAAACTAATCTTATGTCACAGTATGAGTGTGCTTGATGGTGTGCCAGCTCTGCTGGCTACCATTACTGATTGGAGTCTGGTTGTTGTGTTTCATGTGATGCTCAACTGAATTTGAATAGTTTCTTAGCTTTATGTTAATTATATATATAACATATCATATATATATTATATATATTTCAAAATTGAATAAATTCATTGAGTTTTTCTTCTAAAAACGATATATCTACGTATGATATATTGATACTTTTGATTTGTTTCTTAGAATATCATTTTTATGTATATTTCAAGTTTGAAGAGTTTCTTTAATTTTCTTTCAAATTTTTTTGTAGACATATGATATAATGATAAGTTTGCTTAGTTTTCTCAATATATATATATATATCAAGTTTGAAGAGTTTTCTCGAGTTTTATCATATAAAAAACAATGTATTTGCATAGGATTTGTTCATAATTTTGATGAGTTTTCTTAAATTTCTATATTCCGTATTCTATCTCTTGATTCCCCCCCCGCATGCGAAATCCAGATTCTATCTGTTGACCATATCATTTTTGGTATTCTATCTGCTGGATCCTTACTATATATATATACATGTATACATATATATTATATATATAGATATAGATATATAATTATATTATGCATATATATATATAATATATATATATATATATAATGTCAAGTCAGGATTAATCAACATCCCGTTATTAATCAACCTCCTCCTCCCAAAAAAAAAATGTAATTTAAAAACAGGTGGTCCCCCAGATTAATAAACACTTTGGCCTACCCCCGATTAATCAACTCCCTGTCCTGAAATCCATTTTTTTATCCAACATGTTTTATTTCCAATTCTATTTATTTCCAATTGTTTTTTACCTTTGTTTTTATCATCATTGTTATACTTCAGGTTTAAGTTGATCATTGAAAATTTCAAAAAACAACTATTCCCCAAATGATCGATTTCTAATTAAAATCTTTATAAAAATCATCAGTTTGGATAGCTCCCAAAGGGTACCCCCCATGAGCCCATGTCCCCCATTAAGAATAACCAGGGTTTGCCCCTGATTAATCAACCACCTTTCTGATCCATGAAATTTTAACAAATCCAATGGAATTCTATTAAGATCTAATTGACGTAAGCCATATCCAAAGTTTTATGGTTCAGAGTTGCTTATTATTGAGGGGTGGTCAAGAAAACCAGTCAGAAGGTACCCCCCTACCTTCTGGGGGGGGGTTATTGATCCAGTGTTGGCATTATATGATATGATATATGGTTTTTTCCAGATCATCCATATCTATACTAATATCATCTAAGCCATGCCATCCCAGGCCTTATCCAGGGAGTTGGCCACAGCCTCTGCTGCTTCCATGAAGAGGTGATCCGTGATGGTGGTGGCTTCGCAACACCTCGAGGACCGCCCCAGATCACCGTTGGAAACCATGGGGAAGAAACGATGGAAAAAATGGGGAAAACATGGTGGAAACCCTGGAAAAAATGGGGAAAACATGGTGGAAACCCTGGAAAAAATGGGGAAAACATGGTGGAAACACTGGAAAAAATGGGGAAAACATGGTGGAAACCCTGGAAAAAATGGAGAAAACGATGGAACACCCTGGAAAAAAATGAGAAAACATGGTGAATGGTGAAAACATGTGAAAACAATGAAAAACATCGGACATGTATGGAAAAGGTATGGTGGAAAGCCCAACTGACGTTGAAGATGTCAAAGTTTTATGATGGAATCTACCAGCCTAAGAAGGATTTGATTTTGGTGAAAAATCATGGATCTACACAAATGGCGGTTTGTCTAATCAACATGGGCCGCGCCGAAATTTCAGGGCTTGAAACATGTTTTTCCCCTGTTAGATTGGCACTGACATAAATTGTTGCTAAACCATCTGGGTTTCCCTACACCAAATCTAAAAACACTTCTAGGAGCTCAGGGCCAAGCTGATCCTGTTTGGCTGTGACTCATGACGTGACCCATCCCCAAAAGGTTAAGGATAGAAGAAGCAACTTGATTCTTGACCAACCAATTCTGCTTCACAAAACAACACAGTTTTCCAACTCCATATCAGGGATCGGTGGGGATCTGGTCACAATAATGTCACAATTCTAACCAGCTCCTGTCTGCCCCTAGCTTCGTCCAAGCAACACAGCGCCAAAGGACATCCCTGGGAAGATGAAGAAATTGTTCACCTTTCCGGGTCTCCAAATTTTGCGCCAGTTGGATGGGAAGAATGAACCAAATTCCCCACCTGTCCCGTAGCCATGACGCCGTCTTGGTCCAGTTGTCCCATGTTGTGCTTTTTGAGATTTCTGTCAACGTGAAAAATGATAAAAATGGCCTCCGGGTGGTTGTTGCAACATGTTGCATGACCATGTGCTTTCATCATCTTTCCCATTTGCAGTCATGAAATCATCATCCAGCGGGATTTGATTCACGCCATTTGAGTCAAGTCACCTGCCCGGGAACTCGGGTCCTCCCCTGCACTTCCACCGGCGGAAAGCGGGTACCGGAGCCGAAAATCGCCTTGCCCTGCGAAAACTTGTAGCAGTCCTGACACAACAGGTCTTTTTTTACAAGATTTCCAAGGCTGTAACGCCCCAAATGAAGATACATAATTTGATTTGTAACATATGTGTATGTCTGTATGTCCTCAAGAACGGCCTTGCCCCAACCAGTTTTGCACATGCACCCCAAAGAAAAACATCCTCTGTACATCTGTCTACTCCCATATGATTGGATGTTTCCTCTGGTAGTCAAACATGGCTACCTTCCCATTTGCCCCCATATATAGATGATTTTCCCATTCAAGGGATGTTTGACTACCAAAGGGTAATTCAACGTCCATTAAGAACCACCAAGCACCATCATTGAGCATCAACCATTCATCACCATTAACATCCATTAACCATATAATTCTTCACAATTAATATCAATCAATCATCAATCTACATGAACCATCATGAACCATCTACAATTTCCATGGCTTTCCACATCAAACAAACACCCCACCCGGTCCACCCCACCTAGGACACCTAAGACACCGACCTCTCCTCTGCTGTGATCTCTGCCTGACTCATGGGATTGGACAGCGCGAAGATGATGGGCCGCCCTGGCGTTGCTTTGGCCGCTTGGACGCCCAGCATGGCCTTGACCACCTCCTGGGCGACTCTCCAGTTCTCCAATTCGCTGTTTAAAAACCCATGCCATAATCATGCGAATTAATATCCGATGAATATCCGATGAATATCCCGTATGGATTGATCATGATTGATCATGATTGATATATCATATACAATCATATGTAAAATCATACGCGTGTGTGCGTGTGTATGCTGTAACTAATCATGTATAATATATCATCATATGGATTGATGAAGATCCCCAACCTCAAACATCCCCCCGCGGCTCCTCTGTGAAGCAACCGGGGGCCTTGCCCACCGCACCGATGAGCACATCTGGCTTGTGGTGCTTGATGATCGAAACCAAGTCTGTATTGTCATAGCCTTTCCTAGGCTCTGATACCCTCTGGTAAACGTTTACATAGCTATGGAAAATCACTATTTTCAATGGGTAAATCCACTATTTCTATGGTCATTTTCAATATTTTCAATAGCAAACTGTTAGTTTACCAGAGGGTATCTTTGATGAGATCAGATGGAAGATGAGATAATGGACGAAGTAGAGCAATGGCAATGACAAATGAATAAATACCCTCTGGTAATTTGTTACATAGCTATTGAAAATGGCCATAGAAATAGTGGATTTACCATGATTTAGATGGTAAATGACAATAAATGAGAAATATACATGGTGATCAAACAGCACAGGGATTTTTGGCACCCAAATCCTCACGACATCCCAACAAAATTTAGCACCAAGGCTCGGCTCACCGGTGAGTGCCACGGCTTTCTGTTCATCATTGCGGAAGGTGCCGTTGCTGCCATCCTCCGATTTCCAAATGACGCCTCATTTAGGCCATGGAATCATCATGAAAACTCAACATGTTGAAATGTCATCCAATGACTCTATATATATATATATTTATTTATTTAAGATATGATATGGTTATATATTTATATATGGTTATATATAGACCAATGGTCCAATCTTCACCGCCATCAGTCTCGGTCTCGGTCATCGCGGCCTCGAGAGTTGGTTACCACCACAGCTCCTGGCAGCATGTGGACCTCTGCACTCAGCAGCTGTGCTCCACCCAGGTTCGCCGAGCCAGCACCGTGGAAGAGCACCTTCATTCCCTGCCGTTGCGTCGTTGCGTCGCTTGAAGGAAGTATGGTGAAGTCATGGTGAAATTGGGGGATCAACACGTTTCAACCCATCTGAAAACTATGAAAATATGAGTTTCATCCCGCTGAAAATAAAAAATAGTTGAAACCACCAACCAGAAAGGGATTGTTCCTCAGGTCATCGACCGCTTGAAACGGCTTGAATCGATCCCCCATTCTGTCTTTCCAGGGGCCCTATCAACATCCACTATCAACCAAACACTGATAGACAGCAATCACGCCCTCAGCAATTTAGCACCTGCAGCTCCTTCAAAAGGGTGGTACACTCAGGCTTCTGAAGCCTCAAATCATCATAAAGTGACGTATATCTGGTGGATGCACGTGCATACTACGTTGACTTTGTGGGGATTGTGTGCTTTCTATGATGTATATAATTTTGTGATATTTTGTGTATAGGTAGACAGATGTGGATATGATAATCTGAAAAAGTCATCATCGTGATGCATAGGCATGTGTATGCTCAAATGAGTGTCACATGGAGACCTGTTCCCAACTCCTTCCCGGATGCAGTAGTTCATCAAGATGCTTGATGCCACCCAAGACGGCTGCCACAATGATGGAGGCTGTACCCTGAATGTCATCATTGTAGGTCAGGAACTTGTTTCCTCAGCTATGACAAGCATGATGAACCCTATGCTCCCACTCGATACATCTCAAGACCATGTGTGTTGCAACAGTGGCCAAGTTGTCACACATTCCAGAGTCTTCGCCCTACGGGGCCCCATGTTCCGACTCTCCATGTGCTCCGTCAAGAGTCTGTACTCCTCAAGTAGTGGGAACGCATCATTGGAGTTGAAGTCCTCTGGCACCGGCTCATCCAAGCAAATGTGCTCGTCACACAGGTCCAATCAATGAAAAAATAGGTGGTCGGACAACAGTCGGACTACAAAGCTGATTCCAGGTATGAGAATGGAAAACATGGTTAGGGGGTTAAGCATGTCCGAACTCTGATCCACAGACACTCGCATTTCTTTCTATGAATTATGATTTGGGGATGCCCCTAGTTTTGCCCCCACCCTGTTTAACCAAAATGCAACATCAAACATCATGACCTGGCATGGCAACAACGTTGACTTGGGTTTGAATTGGGTTCATCATCCCATTTTCAGAGGCCGCACCTCAAATTGCAAAAGACAGTTGCGACCGAACAACTCCCGGGCCGCACTCATGAATTCCTCAGCGGGGCCAATGGTGCCCAGGAAACTGTGAAACTTTTGGTTGGGCAACCAGTTCAACCAGGGGGTTGAGAAGCAAAGCGGGATCCGCATCCCAGGTAATACCAGGGATGGAAATAAAACATGTTTGAAACCACCAAAGAAAATAGATGGAAATAGGATAAAAATGGATAAAACATGGAGATTCCATGAGATGCCAGCTCTTTTTTGAATGGCCCGCTGGGTGAGACATGAAGCGACAAGCGTCTCCAATGAAGGAATCGGGCCCATAGTACACGGAATTTACCTGCGGCTCATGCTAGCTCCACAAATTGCTGGAAGAGAAAGGGACGAACTACCCAGCTGATATGGAATGGAAACAAAAAATATGACAAAATAAAGGTCAAGCAGGAGAGTACCCAAGTTTTCCAACTTCATCAACTTCCACTTGGCACCTCTGTTCCTGCTTTCGATGTGTGTTTCTGGCGATTGTCCTTCAAGCCGTGGTACAAGATGTGATCGCGAATCGTAAGCCTTTCCAGAAGTCTCTGCGGTGAGAAAGTGGCAAAGACCATGCAAATTCAGTACCGTAATGCCCGTGTTTAAAGAAATGCTGGAACGACTTTCACTTTTTTAGGTTCTTTCAATCTTGACATTTCTTTGCCAGGAGACTTTGCAGCATTTCCGCTGGCGTCGCTGCATCCAACATCAATCATCACTGGAATCGTCTTGGCGGGATCGAAGCCAGCACCTGCAATTGGACATGAAACGAGTCTAGCCCCATTGTCTCTGCAAAATTCTGCGAGCCAAATCACTTGCTCATCATTGACTCGGAGCAGCTAAGCCCGCAACACACAGTGTACAAGTCCTGAGCCCGGGTTCACACCAGCAGCACAAAAAGTCAAAACATGTCAAACATCGAAATCCCAACCACCAGGCTGGCTAAAACCTGCGGTGAGTTCCTAAAACCCCGATGTTTGGGTGAATTCTCACCAGGTCCACCCTCCCATTCACTGAAAAACAGCACGGCTCCAGCTTCCCAATGGGGATGCCCATGCCCCAAACGCCAAGGTCGCCCAAACCCAGGATGCGGCCGCCGTCAGAGAACACCTCAGAGTCTGAGTTTAATGAACATGCAGTGTATTAATATATATATATATATAATTGTATTATATTAATATCATATGATTTGATCAAAATGAAATAATGACATCATGTTTCATTGTTGATCATACTTAGCAGCTAGAGAATATCCAAGATTTCTTGAAGCAAGTAAACTGAAAAACCATCTTTGGTCCATCCCAACTCGCTGTCGGTTGCGTTGAAAACTCAGCCTCCAACGATGCATTGGCACTGCGGCTGACCATTCTGGTCCTTCGGAAGCATTGCATCCTGGGCAAGAAGGTTGGAATGTCAAGGACGTACGGAGGTGGTGCAGGCCAGGGATGATTTTTGTGGGCAGAATAAGCATGGGTAATTCAACATGTAATACTGTAATATACTGGAATTCATTTTTTGGAACCCCATAAGTTGAGTTCGGAAGCTCTGTTAAAGGATATAGAACACTATAGAACTGTAGGTCCAAGAAAACGTTGGAGGGCCGAAGATTTTGGATGATTTTAGGATAATCACGCCTGATGCCAAGTGTTCGTCGAAGATTCCCAGCACAACGATGCTCAGGTGGTGCTGACAAGTGTCGGCATATTCCTTCAGCACGGCCTTCAGGTTGCCCCTGTCGGCGAGCGACACGTAACCTGAATCAGAGAAACCTCCAAGATCACCAAGAGCTTGGCCATTCCGGGGATGCCCCATTGGGTATTTAGAATAAATATATATTATAATATATTATTATATATGAATAATAGTTAATTTTGAGCTACTTAGTATGGCTTTCCAATATTTTCCAGTAAAGTATGTAGGGCTTCCAACATCAATGATCCAAGCAACAGCCACGCGGCAGCAGTGGCAGCTGGCCAAACTTCTGGCAAGCCTCACATGTGGCGGCTTCAGCGCGAGCCCCCGCGAAAACACACGTGGAACCCCAAGGAAACGGATTTGGAAACTCAGCATCTTGACTTTACTGGTCATGTTTGGGTTCCATGTTCAATCTCGGGGCCAAAAAAAACGAAACACCCACTTTGGCAATGGGTCAAACTGAATCAAACTTGGGTACCTCAAATCATGAGATGGGTTCATACTAGAAATCGGCCTGCACTATACAAAACCCATTCTTATCAAATATGGTTGGTTGGGTCTTACATTGTACATGTTGGATCATTTTGGCCCGTGCCAGGGTCCAACCACACCCCTGTGCCTCTCCAACGGTTGGGGTGTAGACAATAGGCATCAGAAAGGATGGCTCGGCCAGCACTGTGCGGTAGAAGAGGCTGGAGTCCTTGCTCGCCACATGCGGGTTCAAGCCTTGAACTCACTGGCGAGGGAATGAAACAATCTACATGATGTAATCATATATGCGTGAAATTTGACTATATAGCAAATATCTGAAGTGACTAAGCAAACGCGGGAATAGAACGATAGCAAACTGATATTTAAGACCAAAAGATATCCAGCAAAAATGGAGACATGATTAAAACCAACAAAAGGCATGTCTCGTGTCCGAAGGACCCACTCATCTGATCACCGTATCAAAAGTTGCACTTAATACCTACAATGTGGGGCCCCCAAGATAGCTAAGTTGGTTTATAACTCCAATAACTATGGTTTGTGGTACTTATAACTATAGTTAATGGGGTTTATAAACCAACTTATAACTGGGGGGCCCCACATTGTAATATTTATCCTATTCTATTTCATTAAATGCGTTCAAAGGACTGAGCAAAAGAGACACCTTGAAAGATCTCCATGGACCTGCCCTCTATGAATACAGTCAACAAAAAGCGATTCCTGTGATATTCATATAGTCATGTAATACCCTCTGGTAAACTAACATAACTATGGAAAATCACCATTTTTAATGGGAAAATCCACTATAAATGGCAATTTTTAGTAGCTATGTTAAATTACCAGAGGGTAATCTGCACATGTTTTTGGATCGCAATAGGAGGTTCTGCCACCCCGGGACTACATCAGCTTAGTCGATTTGTTGGCTGTTTTTTTGTGAGCCTCCCAGATTCCCAGGCTTTCATTAAAGAATTCCACATTACCATCCCAACTGACCCCCGTCCCCCAACTTGGGAGCGGTCAGCGGGTGCCTTGTGGTAGAGCATGCGCAGATAGGCATAGGCCCAGATCATATGTCCCAGACTTGTGAAGCCCCTGACTTCATCTAAGGCCTCCCAGGGTGATCGCCATACTCCCATCCCTCAGTGGTTTTTCTTTGGAGGGTCAGTCATCATCTATGGCATATGGGTCATCCCATAACCAACTACCGATGGAAAACCGATGGGTTTTCCCCACCATTTTTCCCAGCCTCGCTGACGGTTTTTGCCTGGCAGGCGCTGTCCAGAATTTGCAAGATGCCCTGCACGGCAGCCTCCGCCCGCGCGAGGATGCCGGTCTCCGGTACCCCGTTGGTTCGGTGTGGGTTCGGTGAAACATCCTGCCCCGCTTCTTGGTTCTATCCCACATCTGGGCAAGTCACAAATATCATGATCATTCCCCAACCCCTGAAAAACAAAATGAAAATATATGAAAATAGATTTTATTAGATTTTAGAATTCCCTAGAAAGGTAGAATATGGTAAAATAATTCCCCTGAATGTTTCGGGATGGTTTCCGTGCCTTTCCCTTACCTAACCATGTAGGTATTATTTCCCTTACCTATTCATCATAGTTTCCATATGAGGGCCCCGCCTGGGAATTCCAGGTCTCCACACCACGCTTGACCACCGATTTGGGCAGCGAAAGGTGTCGACCTTCCAAGTTGATCTTCACCATGACCTGGGGCCGTGGGGCCGTGGGGCCGTGGCGCAGCTTGGAGGGGCGGGGGATCAGTTTGCCCCGTGAAACA
The DNA here is from genome assembly GCA_947184155.2 of Cladocopium goreaui. Taxonomy (NCBI): domain Eukaryota; class Dinophyceae; order Suessiales; family Symbiodiniaceae; genus Cladocopium; species Cladocopium goreaui. The sequence continues at coordinate 45,061 of CAMXCT020001282.1, read as the reverse complement.
TCGACAAAATGGTGCGGAGTCAAGTGAAGGACCTACTGCATATGAGAAAAAGATGAGAAAAGTCCATGTGTGGTAAGGAAGGTCAGGAAGTCATGATACTCATGCCCCAAGGAAAAGAACGCAAAATCTGATGTTCAAAAAAAACTCCTTTAAACCTAAAACCGTCCCAATGATCATAGCATTTCAGTCTGAAATCACAAAAACTAGAATACCTAGAATTGGGTGTTTGCAGGAGTGTGAAAGGAAACATTTCTGATTCATCGAAAATCCGGATTTTCCAACTCCGAAGGTGAACACCTGAAGCCAACACGAGCCGCGTCGCAGTGATCGGCGAGTTGCAGCTTGCGTCGCGGTGATCTGCGGCCAACGTTGCCCCGCTGAGCTGAAATGGCTATGGCCAAAGGGCGGAGCGGCGATCACCAAAATTTGAATCTGATCATTTTACTAATTCTGGTAAATTATTAGTAAATTATTAGTGGTAATGATATACCACTATCGTTTACTAATTCTTCAGATTCAGGAAATATTAGTGGAATTTGGATATATTTAAGCAGGATCAGACCTGAACAGACCAGGTTTAGTTCGGGGAGAACTCATTTACCCTGTAATGGTAGGGTTGCACTTTTTCCGGGCACATTTAAGTAGTGGTTTAAACATAGTGATGGGCTTAACATGGCTTAACCACAATTTAAGATATTTTAAGAGTATATACGTACAGTATATAGTTAAATAATTTAAATATAGTATCATATAGTGAATCACATAGTCACAGGTTTTCACCACTTTAAACTCGAATAGTCACAGTCAGGGTCTGAGGTGCTGGCATGCCCAAACGGACGGACTGCCATGGGTGCCAAAGGTAGCTGAGCTGGAGGTTCATTTTTGGGCCAACCACATTATAGATAATAAATATTACTGCAATAAGTAATAAGTGTATACTGTATAACATATAGGTCAGTATGATTATATCATGAAGTGAGAGAGAGAGAGATGTTATATATATATACAATTATACATATATATACCTTGAAACTCAAAAACCTACAAAAACGTGGGATATGAAAAAAACACGATGTTTTTCCACAAAACCCGATGTTTTCAAATTTGCAGTTTTGATGGTGAAGAGAGAAATGAATAGAGTCATCCTATTCCAGCATATTCCAGCATTCCTTGCCACAACCCCCAACAAACATGTGGTTGGGAAACTCTTGGTGGCTCCTCAATTCCCTCTTGACCAGTGGATAGCATAGATAGCCAACATCACCCACCAATGATTCCGATGCGATGTCTATTTTCATATGATCATATGAATCTGTTGAAATATTGCAGCAAAAATGGCAAAGGTGGGACCCTTCTGAACCCGAACAAAAAGTACGGGTTTGCACGGGTAAAGTACGGGTTTGGCACGGGTTTGGCACGGGTTCAGCACGCGTTTCAAAACCATTGTGTTTTGGAAAAACACGATGTATTTATGCCAAAAGTTCGGGTTAGCACGGGTAAAGTACGGGTTTAGCACGGGTTCAGCACGGGTTCAAAATAAGCCCGAACTTTTCTCAGTAGGTTGTCTAAAAATTAAATCCAAGTCCCATACTAGCCCTTCGATGAGATCGATATTTTGGGGCGTACAACCATGACCGCGCTTCAAGCAGTTTTTCTCAAGACTTAGACACAAAAGAAACGCCAAACGATGATCATATCATGCGACTATGATATGACTATGACTATGATTGGTTGATTTGTGTACGTGGTCTGCTTAAGTGATGCCAAATCATGAAAACAACGTTTATTTAGCTATCCTGGGAAAACACAATGTTTTTTCTGGAAACACGATGTTTTCGCAGTGCACCCTGGAAAACACGAGGTTTACATTTTTATCCTGCAAAAAGTTAGGCTTTCGTTGTACTAGGTATATATATCATATGTGTATGTGTGTGTGTGTGTTCCATACTTATCAAATATATCCTCAGCCTGTACTATTGAAAATTCATCTGTCTTGATGCCCGGTTCAACCTGGATCTGTCTATCCACCATGGTCCACCATGGTCCACCATTCCAGCAGCAAATTGAAGTCGGTGAGGCTCCAGTGCATCTGAAGTCATCATTCAGATGGCATACACCTGTTGGATCCCAAAGGTCCGGGCCCATGCTTCGGCTGTTTTTTCAGCCTGTGGTTGCCATTGCGACTAACCGGGGTTGTAACAAAGAAGGTGATAAGGTGATACCAAAAAAGATCATGCCAAGTCAAAAAAAAAATCAACCCCAGGGGATTTTGACGTATCTCGGTATCCCATTTCCAAACAAACCTGCATGAAAAATTACCATGGTAGACCCGCTTCAAGGCTAGCGAAAACCACTCCTTTTCGCACGCAGCGTCCACGGGCGCCACATCGAAAATCTTGGACGGGTCAGGGATGCCTCTTAGAGGTCCCCCCAGTCCCAAGCTCGCAAGGATTTTTCTACTCTGAGTCTAGTTGGTGGTTTTAACTTGGTTGGTGAACACGGTGAACACGGTAGTTTTTAAGAAAGTCTATTGCGTTCAACGGGGAGGAAAAAATGAGGTGTTTGCAAAGTTCTACGCGTGCAATATGTTTCCAGTACTTGAGCCCAGTTTTAAGAGATGTTCCTCCTCTCTCTCTCGCTCTCTCAATGGGGTGAACAAATGTGAAAAACCACCTGATTCAATTGCGGTCGCCGCCATTCACCTGAGGCTTTGCAGCATTTCCTTGACCAAGCGAAGACCTTGCTGATCTGCCAACTCCTAGCAGGCTCAAACCAGAAATGGCTCCCTGTCTTGTGGTGGCTTCTGCGGCAATCTAAAATAGTCATGAAATAATAGAAAATTGTCATGGAAATAACTCATGGTGAATCGTCTGCTTTCCTGGGTCAAATTACCAAAGGGTAAATTCTAATCATACCAGCCAACATGGCTGTGTCTGAAAATGCGCCATACCGGCATACCCATAAAATTGCGCGTTTATATCGCTTTTAATGCGGACAATGAGTATACACCATTTTTAGAGAAACCTCCATAGAGCTGGCTGCCACGAGGCACACGTTACTTCCCAACGAACTTGGGCCAGGTACCCATACAATGGACAGAGATTTCAACAGGTCCAAACTAGCGGATCCAGTTTCAAGAAGTCTTTCCGTACTAAAAGCGGCTATATGATGTATAAATATAAGCTATATATTTATACACAATATACTCTTATATATATATCATATTATTGTATATGTTATGCATAGTTCTACATAGTTCTACTATATATTTTTCGCATCATAAAGGGCTAACCGCCATCGCTCAAGCCCTGGCTCAAGGCCCCGGCCAGTGCTCCTGAGGTGATGGAAAGGAAGCTTCGGCCAATCTGGTCAACAAACCCACGGTGCTCGATTCATCGCTCGGATCTTGGTCCGTTGGTCCGACAGATTCCGTCCGCTGGAAGTCATGGCAGTGAAAAGAACATGTTGACATATGTTAATTATAGGCATCTGCGTTCTGATCATCGCTCGAATATGAGAACAAATCATGTCAAGAGGCCACACTGTGAGAAGTTCGTGTCTTGGAAGCGAGTCATGCAATCATGCTGCATCACCGACTACGAAAGAGGTGCATGAGAAAGGACCGATATCGAAGGTCGAAAAAAAAATGGAACACAACAGCGGTGGTCTTATTCCTTGTCGTGGGATCACATGTTTTCCGTTTTGGTAACTTCCATTTCTACGGGCAATCTCCCAAGTACCCTCTGGTAATTTAACATAGCTATGGAAAATCACCATTTTTAATGGGAAAATCCACTATAAATGGCCATTTTCAATAGCTATGTTAAATTACCAGAGGGTATCCCAAGAAAGAATAGATGGAAATGGTAATTCCCGATGAATCCCAAGCCCCAGACTGGTGATGTTTATATATAATTATATAATTATACGTATGTATAGTTCATATATGAGATGATATGGGATGTTCAATTCTCATGTCCATATTTAGTAGATATCCATAGATATCCCATGTACCGTCCCAGGTCATGGCTGAGGTACCCTCGATGTAGTGACCAAGCACTTCGACCCGTCGAATGCCATAACCTCTGCTCCCAGGAAGATTGGCACGCGTGGTGGCTTGGTTTGGAGTCTGTCTGGGGGCTAGATGGGCGAACCAGGAGTGAAAAATTGATGGTTTATCATGGTTTATCTATAAGTTGTTAGGTGATAGTTTGTTATTGATTGTTTCATCGCTTCCAATTTGTTCATGGAACCTTTTTTTTTGAGGAGTGGTGAACCTAATCACTTGACACAATCAAGGCGTAAGAAGGGCTCAACAAACAGACGCCATCTCTCAAGTGACAAGAGGCTCTTCTTCAAACCGAAACAATCGGGACACGGATTTCCCAGTTCCAGCCGCACGACTCCTCAACAGAAGGCAGCCATGACATGTCGATGTCAATGGTTTCTCCAAGAAGATGGGGATATGATTCTGACGATGATCAAAAAATCCAACAAGCGTTCCCGATTTATCACATCTGAACGGTTGGCATTTGCTTCCGCGGAAAACTCTATTTGCCAGGGCTCAGTAATTACGTTTGATTATTGAATGTTACTTATCTACCTATCTAAATCTATAGATAGATAGATAGATAGATAGACAGACAGACAGATAGATAGCTAGGTAGGTAGGTAGATAGATAGATAGACAGACAGATAGATAGCTAGGTAGGTAGGTAGATAGACAGACAGATAGATAGATAGATAGGTAGGTAGATAGATTGATAGATAATGATAGATAATGATAGATAATGATAGATAATGATAGATAATGATAGATAATGATAGATAATGATAGATAATGATAGATAATGATAGATAATGATAGATAGATAGGTAGATAGATAGATAGATAAAATGCCAGTTTTGCTGGTCTTCAACCCATAAAACGGCCTGTTTCGCCCAGGTCCCGTTGTTGCCGAGCGTCTGGTGGGTTCCTCCCATCCCGGCAGCTCGGTCCAGCCGTTGAAGTCGGCCTCCCGCGTTCGCAGGCCGCGCTGCTGGAAGCTTTGGCCCTGCGGAGAGGTACTCTATGGGTGGAACACGGTGGAACATGATTCAGGATGAGGATGATGAGGATGATGATGGTTAGCTAGTGATGATGAGAATGAGGTGGTGATGATTATGATGATGATGGTGATGATGGTGATGATTATGATGAAGAGATTCTATGTATGTCGTGCTGCAGTGTCAGCTGTCATACTGATGTTGCCCCAAATGCACTAGGATGCACTAGGCATGCGACAACCCGGTGGTCAGGGTTGGTGAGAGATGGTGGAAAGCTACAATGAGGAGTTGCACATAGTTGCACATCGCCAGTTGCATTCCAGCCTGGCCGTAGTCAAAGCTGGACCCTTCAGCACAGAGCAGTGAGAGAACCTTGAGGCTGCTTTTCTTTCCATAGTCGCCTGGGTTGAGTTCGCAACAACTTCGAGATCCAGCCTTTCAACATGAACCGCCCCAGAGCCTACCAAACTTAGAATGGAAATTGAAACCTGCAAGATTGGTTTCTGAAAACGGCTTTCCTACCTGATGGTGGCCGTCCTGTGGTGCATTCAAAGGTTTGGGGATTTGGGGATCATGTGGTCTTTTATTGGCATGTTCCATCTCTCCCTTCCAATTCAATTTTTGGCAAAAATCCTCCCACTTGCCACTGCCAGGAACCATGATCTAGGGGCGGCCAACTGCAAACGAGGCACCCCACCATTTGATCCTCACAGCATCGACTTGACACACCTTCTCCAAATCGATCTCCAGCCACTGCGCTTCAGTTTCTGTGGGGAACCTCAGCTGAGGTCCGAAAGCGGACATGTAAAAAAAAAGAACGACCGCTATCGGCTATCAATCTATCACGCCAAACAAGGCACGCAACATAAAGAGATTTCAAAGACGTAGCATGGGCAAAAGGCCTGAAGTCCCAGTCGCCACCGCGATCTGAGTGAAGGGAACCCTGCTTGTCCTCCTGCTGACACTTAACCTTTTTTCACCCGAGCGCAATAAAATCCCCACTCAAAGGCACGTTTTGTCCTCAATACCTCGTTACCTCATTGGCTCCCAAAAAAACAAACACTTGGCCATGCATGCCTGAAAATTCTGGACCCCCCGTCCGATCGCAGGAACCATTCAGAATCAGTGCCGTCCACCACATGGGCCGCTCGCTCCATGTCTGCGCTGGCGCGTACGGGCCGACTCAGCGAAAGCTCCCGACCGCCTTACGAAGGCCGGGCCGGGAGAATCTGGCTGTGGTTTACCATCTGGTCATGAACCAATTGAAAGTCGCCCGGTAGATGGTTTACCGTTTACCTATTGAAGCAGCGGATTTCCCTTTACTAGATTCATTACCAGAAGGGACAATGAGTGCTCAACTGGCAATTAGAACCCTGCCAAATCGGCCGCCCAAAGGACGAACAAAGTTGGCTGTTGTTCTTGATGATGGACCACTTGTTTGGGCTATGAACCCGCCCCACGGCCCCACCTTTTCTTAAATCATCTTACATGTCGTTGACCTAAACTGCTTGCCTCAAAATTGATCAAAATTGGGCATCCCTAAAATCCAAGTCTTTCACTATAATTGTCCCAATCAACATCCCTCATGTTGTACTTGATTATCATAATACTCCCCGTTCAAAAAGGGTAAAATTGATAGGAAATTGTCGGGGTATGGCTTTATTTTCAACTACACCCACCCAGGGTGTTTATTTTACTTTTTGTTCGTTGCATGCACGCTTTAATCAACTGGTGTGTTTATCAATATCCTCCATCCAAGTTTGTTCAATCATCTGTTCCATTCTGTTCCCTATTCAAACGGCCATACAGTATATCCCACTCCTTTTCAAAAAAACTCATCCAACACCCCGTAGGTTAATCATCATATGCCCCACATTCCCCATATTCTACAGCATCAAAAAAAAAACAGAAAACTTATATAGAAACAATTCACTGCGATTTTCCCGAAACTTTACTTTTATAACATCTGCGTGGAGGTTCCCATTCCCAGCCCCAATTTTTAGAAGATGTTATTTTAAAAAAAAAAAATCCAAATGGTTATGTTCTTCTGAAAATTCAAATCGATCCAAGCCATTCCCAGCTATTCCCCCAGCCCCAGGCCTTGCCAGGGCCCATTCTCTGCCAAGGCCTCCACTGCCTCCACCCTCGGAAGCAGGGACCCAGCATCTGCTGGTCGGATCACCTAGGTGCTCGGCATGGAGTTTTCGTTCGAACTGGGATAATTAAAAATAAATGAGTGAGTGAATGAATGAATGAATGAATGAGTGAATGACTGAATGCATGAATGCATGAATGCATGAATGCACGAATGCATGAATGCATGAATGAATGAATGAATGAATTAATGAATGAATGAACGAATGAATGAATGAGTGAGTGAGTGAATGAATGAATGAATGATGAAAAACAAATAAATAAATGAACAAACAAATAATTAAATAAACAAACAAACAAATAAATAAATAAATAATAAATAAACACCAAAATAAATACATGTATAAATATAACAATATGTGGAGATAATTGCCCTTAATTATCCCAAAATTAAGAAACAATCCACATATTCCAACCATATCAACAATTTTTATGATGGAAAATGACGCGAACGTGAATTTCAAGCAGGAATTGTCTGATTCTCCCTTCCCGGTTATGCAATCTTAGGGTGATATCGGTCTGTAGAAAATATTGGGGGAGAAGATCCGGTGGTTTCATCATCAGTACTTTATAGCATTTTACCTATCAAACAAATCCTCATAACTCATCAACTGGCAACACAATGGGGATTCCAATGGGGTATATCCAATTTCAGGGTCCACCCGCACTGGTGGTGATTTTTGCAGTGCCTCCTTCGCACGTCGCACTTGTCCAAGCCGGGCACCGCAGGAGCTGAGCTCATCCATCCGTACCACAGGGCTGAATACCACCGAAACTGGTAGCCACCCCGGCCACTCAAAGATCTCTGACGCTGGGGATCTGTATACATCCTCTCGTTCACCTTAGGGGGGTCAATATCTTCGAACCAATGGACGATGGTGGGAAGCTTCTCATGCTGCTCTCCCACCACTGGGAGCCTTCAGGATAGGTCTGTGGATCAAACCAGTTTTCTGGCCGGTTTCTGACAACAACCATGATTGGTTCCGATAGCTTGAGCCAACTCTCTCGAGCTCACAACCGATGCCCCTCCTTTCAGCCGAGCGTTCGCCTTGCCTACACTGTGGTACCAACAAGAGCTGCGGGCGGAAACTTCCCACCATTGAATATACGCCTAAAGAGATAGTGGAAAATACATTGGAAATGGGTCACTTTGGATCTAGATCCAAGTGACCCATTTCCAATGTATTCACCTGAACATACCTGGGGTGAAATCCCCCTCACCACCCTTTCTCCCCTTTTTGGTGTTGTCTCGGCAGCACTTGGTAGCCGAGATGCAGAAAGCAAATCTGACCAAACCTCAGCAGGTTCGCACTCTATGGATCTCTCTCTCTCTCTCTCCATCGCCATCTCCAAGCACTCTATGGATACCCTCCGGTAATTTTCAACATATATATATATATAGTAATATATATAGAATATATATATATATATAGCTATAAAAAAAAATCAATCATTGAATAGCCATACCTATGTTAAATTACCAGAGGGTATACATCTGTGTTCTGTGGCTATGGCTCACACTTGCAGACCCCACAGGCGAAAAAAAATGCTGCCATTTTTTCGGCACATGCCCAGTTTTGTTTTGAAAGGATTCCTGGTGATCAATTTCCCATCTTTCTGGTGACATAACCTTTCCAGGGGTCAAATCGGTGAAATCCCATTTGTGCGCCATGGACCCCCACTGGATCCCTGTGTCCACAGGTGGCATCGCCATCTCATGCAGTTGGATGACGCAGAGGTTGTCAGGGCACAGCAAAGCAGCTTCGATCAGTAGCTCGACAGCTGCATCTGGCAACAGCCTCGGGGTAGCAGATTCCCTGCATGTGTTCAACTGCTGCTTTTCGTGTATTGGCTACAAGCGGTTGTAAGGGGGTCTACCTATCCATTGAATCCCAAGTTCTGATTATACTTCATGTATAAATAAAATTAAACGGATCTCTCTCTAGTAGTTTTCCTTGGGAACTTATCAGAATGAACTGGGATTTAAAGGGGTACAAGTATCACCCAGTTGTAGGTGATGTTCCCAGAGAATCCCAATGAGAGATTTGAGTACCGAAGGGCATGTCTTGATACACTGCATAATGCTTCCATCTCCCGAACGACAACCCTAACTCGGGTGCCTTGCGGTTTGGATGCAGGGGATAATTGTCTGTGCAACCTGGAAATCTCTCATGGAACCTACTTGCAATCTTTTGAATTTTGAACATGAGAATGATCTTTAATCCAAACACATTTTCAAAGTACCATCTCAGTTTTCTCGGGAATGTGAGACGTATAATTATATGTATAATTACATCATATCATATGGTAATCCATCATCAAAATCATTCAAAATCCCATGTTTGAAACATATAGAAACAGTAAATCGATGAAAATCCAACAGCAGATCATACTGTACATCGTCATTTTCCCTATGAGAATTGCAATCCTTATTCATGTATCATTGACATCGTGTATCATGGTGTATCGTAAACCCAGAGATAGGATCGCATCACCAAGCGACTTCGCAGCCAGGCGCTTTCCCTCGCTGCAGGAATAATTTGAAGATGCCATCGCTCGCTCGGCCACCTGATTCCGGAAGGGAGGCGTCCCCGAAAAATATAGAAACGCTGAAACGCGTTTCCAGGATGTTATAGAGATGATGTGTCCTCCATCATTTTTGAATATTTTTGAGGCTTCCAACTTGTCTACCTATTATATGGGGTTGCTATAGCCGATTCATCCGAAAAATGGTCTGTTGGTAGATGCTGTTCCCCTTTAAAAAAATGGTAGCCTTGCCCCTTGCCATGTTTACTGGAGGATGCCCAGCAAGTCCCAACAGATCGCCCTCGGTCTGCTACCAAGTGTCTGGAATGATCCCAGCATACTCAGCTATAGGTCCTGCTGACAAAAGATGTGCCGGATGCATCCTAACAAAGTTCTCCTCCAAATATAGGCCAAACATTCAGAAACATCTACCTGTCTACCTGTGGTTTTCGCCTTGCCATATGCATTCATATGCGGCCATCTTTTGTCCCAAACCATCCAACTCTTGGGCAAATGACGGCACATCATTTCATCATTTGGGATGAGTTGTGAGCCCTAAACAGCCTTCACACATCAACTGCCTGGGTCTCCCCACCGAGATGCCGCCAGGTCCGTTGGATCTTGTCATGCATCCTGGACTGATTCCAACCACCTGACGTGCCAGGGGCCCGATTTCAGGCTGCCTCAATGATGACTAGAGATTGGTGATTCGTATCAACCGGGGGCCCCAAACACATCCCAAAAACTGCATCCGGCTGGGCATCTGGTTTTTGCCATTCGCCATTCATGTTGAAATTCCCTTTTCCTCATAATTGTAACATTGCCCATTGGAGGATACCATCTTCACCCATGAGCAGGTGATACATCCCCAGGATGTGGCGGCCCAAAACCGGACTGCGGCTCGGCGGCCGCAGTCATTCTCCAAACGCCACCTGCAAATGAATGTCACAGGCATTCTTGAAAATCTTGAAACCCGTCTCAACAGCCAAATGCCACGCCCTGAAACTACAATACCATGGGGATGATTTGAGGTATTTGGGATTATTTGGGCTTCATCTTGACTCATAATTACCCATCCAATTGCCACTTTCCGAATCTATGAGATGTTCCAACCCACAATTCTACTTTCATCATCATTCATAATCTCACATTAGACAGCAACCTCAGAAAAGATTTCGGAAAGCTCAGAAAAGTGGGACACTTATTTCAATAAATGAAGTAAATATGGTATATCTATGGTATATCCATAGTATACCATATACATATATAATATATATCCATAGTTGTGAAGGGAGATAGGATCCTCCCTAACACACTGGCAGCCCACTGAACCAGACCTTGTCCTCAAGGTGAAGTGAAATGAAGAATTGAAATGAATGGTTTTCCCTGTCTTCCAGAATTGTTGAAGTTGTCCCCAACTGAATGTAAATCGTCTACCAAACCTATGGAGAAGTCCCCAACTCCAAACACTCACAAATGGCTGACGCCGCAGTCGCTTTTCCTCACCGGTTCCTGAGTTTGGGCCCTTGAGCCACAGGTTCACGACGATCGCAAACGGTTGTTTGCCGCATCGGATTCCCCAAGACAATCGAAGGTGGAATTGGACAAATGGAGTTTTCTGAAATCACACTCGTCTATTTTAAGTTTTCGATTGTATTCCCCATGTTTTCACTGGCCCAGGTTACTCCGTATTTTCTGTTTGCATTTTGTTTTAGGGTTAAATCTTCATCGAAGATACGAAAGCGCCCCAATTGTAGTACTGTTCTCATAAGGTTGGCATCCATTACCTTAGTTAAACAGTCGGCAAGCATGATGGCTGTGGAAATCCATCGGCATTGCGTATGGTCCTTGGACTGTTCCTTAAGAAGCATCACCTCTATTGTTGTTCTCCATTCCTGGCAGTTAGGAACCGCATTTTTGGTTACTAAATCATAAAGTGATTTACAGTCTGTAATCATCAGTCCAGGGAGCTCCTGTTTAAGGGCAGTCTCAGGCCGAGACCATGCAAAGCTGGGACTTTTGATAAATCCCCACATGCATCGGATCCACGTCAGTTTGTCCAGGGAGCTGGACATCGCATAGGCTTCTGCACTTAATGTGGACCTGACTACACGGCCTATCTGCTTAGAGTGCCATACTATGGGGGAAAATTCCGTGATCTTATTTTGGCTGAGTTTTTGGGTACATGCCATGATGAAGAGTCCCTGTTGCGCTGACAGCTGTTTTGCACTAGCAAAACTGGCGTCTCCGAAGCTGGCGAAGCAAATCTCCTCCATCGGAATGGATCGGATGATCACCGAAGTTTCAGCGTGGGTTTGAGCCTCTTTCAAAACTCTGTTCCCTTCAAGAAGTGTCTCAACAGTAGCTTGATTGATTCCCTTCTGGAGACTGGCAACGCGAGAAGCTAAATCAGGCCTCGAATGGACCGCGGCGTACTGGAGACTCCCGCAGAGCCCTCTCAGTTGCTGCAGTTCTTGAGCATTAATTAAGCTTTCAGGCTCTGTCCTTCTGGGTTTTGGGATATCAATGGGGGCTATCTTGTGGATATACTTTCCTTGATTTACTTTTATGGAATAGTCAGGCAATTGTTCGATGTCAAGTCCGGTAAACTTAAACCTGCCATATTCCCTGGTTCCAAATGGTAGGTTCTTTTGAAGTTCACCCAAGGCTTTTTCAAAGTGTTCATTACCTCCCCCAATACCATCATCTACATGGGTACCCAGTATTCCATCTAAGATCCTTGGGTCCTTTTTGTTACGTAGAAGAAAAAGGCAGTTGTCGAGGGGATGGGCACTAAAGCCAACATCTTCAAGTCTCCTACGGAATTCCCGATAGAAAAGTAAGGGGGCATCTACTCTCCCATATGCATTTCCCTTTAGGAGGCATACCTGGTTTTCGGACATGCCCAAGTTCACGTAGTTCTATTGGGGTTTCCATGGCTAGCTCTCGGTCGTCAGACCTTCCCCTTAGGAAAGCGGTGGTTATGTCAAAGCTTTGTACCATCCATTGGTGACTTGAAACAGTCTGCAACAGGAGCATCCGTGAGTCTCGGGTCATTGTTGGACTGTCGGAATTGAGCGTTCCAATGTCAGGGTCTTGGAAACCCTTGACCACCAACCTGGCTTTTGCTTTCCTACCGCTCGGTTGTTGCGGATCTTCTTTCCATGTTAAAATCCATCGTGAAGACATGATTCTATTTGGATGAATTCTATCCCTAAGAATGGCCTGTACGGTATTGGTGTCTAACCAACATTTGAGCTCCTTTTGTTTGGCTTGCTGAAACATTTCTTTTTCACCCTTGGTGAGTTCGCTATATTTTACTTCGTTTCGAGACTTTTTGGCTGCCACCGTCAAACACGGAAGAAACGTTTCGGGTTTCTTCAGGAACTTGTACAGCTGTTGCCTAGGCATTTCAAAGGCAAACGAGGCACATGCACTTTCCAGGTCATCATTTTCCGGCCACACAGTGTCATGGTCCTTAACAAAAACATCACTATTGTTTCCATTTTCCATGATGGAGACGTTGTAAACAGGTTCCATGTTTGGAACTTGTGATTCTTCATCAGTCTCGCATGATGCTGTGGAGTCGCTTGTTGGCTCTCCGTCAGTGACCTGGTGGTCATGTCCTTGGCTGTTTTCGGGGATTGAGGAAATCGGTGAGTCAGGCACGGGAGTGTTCGTGGCTTGTATCAATCTCTGCGCATCCAGTGGCAAGTTGCGTGAAGGTCGTCTTTGAGGTTCTTCTTCTGGTTGTCTGACATTGGTATTATCTTGAGGGTTATTAGTAGTATCGGGATTATCTTCAGGGTTATCAAGTGCAGGTGGAACTATCGTACTTAGGTCTAAGTATTGGAATAGTCCACTTCTCTCCCGCAAGTTGTTTTGTAATTTCTGAGACATCTGTTGTAGTTGATGCGGTGATGAAGTTTGAACGAAAGTTGTATGTTGTTGGAATTCTCTCATGGATACTGGTCGAAGATTTTCCTTGGCGCACCTGAGAAGTCTATTCATGTGGGTTATCCAAACAATTGTCCGAGATTCTTGACAAACTATCTGAGCTGGTCCATTCCATCTGCCCTTTTCTAACATGTTTGGGGAACGTCTCTTATCCCAATACATACATAGTTGTCCACATGCCCAAGTATGTGTTTCACCTCTGGAGCGGCGAAGCATTGCTCTTCGGAGAGCATCACTGTTGTCAGCTTGTGCAAAGGCTGATCTTGCCGCGGCGCGCAATTGCAGCTGCTGTTGGAACTTGACACTTGCTAAGTCTTCGTTTTGGCTAGTCAAGTGGGAACTCAGGTCTTCATCTGACACAATGGAAGCTGGCAGTTGAGAGGCACGTCCTAATACGGCTTGTTCGGGGCTATATCCTGACACAACTGACATTGTGTTTTTGGCCTTGAAGCATTGACTGAGGGCCTCATCGAACTTTTCAGGTGTGTCGATTGGCTGATCATGATCTATGCGATCCAACATTTCTTCGATTATCCCACCGTGCCTTTCGATTCTGCCACGCTGCCAGGGTGCAGCTGATAAGATTGGCTTGATGCCAAATTGACACAGCATGTCTTTCCACTCCGCGGTCATGAATTCTCCGCCTTGATCATGCGCTATTTGCTGAGGTGATCCAGCCCATTGAAACCACATACTTTTCATCACTTTGATGGCTTGAGGACTTTCCCGGGTGGTACGCTGGCCTAGGTGGAACCTGGTCGCTTCATCCAGGACATGCAAGACATATGCTTTGAAACCATTTTCACTCTTCCACTCAAAACCGTCTATGGAAACCCTTTCATTGAATTCCTTTGGTTCCTTCAAGTTTCCCGGTGTTGAAAGTTGAGGCTTGGTTCTTTCAGCGCATGATGGACAAACATAGTCTCTGGCTCCTTCGACCAAAGGCAAACGTGCATTCAACTCGGACAAGTGTCTTGCCAGCCTTTCGGCTGTGGGGTGATCTAGATTATTGTGGATCCTTCTGATTTTGGATTGGTCATGTTTGTCCAGTTCCAAAAACTTCGGTCCTGAAACGCTGGCAGTGACTGGCGTCCACGTTGGGACATCTACGGGATTGTCGCGCAAGGGCGTGGCTGTTTTGGGAACACCGTTGACTTCAGTATGTGAGTCCACGGCACTGCTTTCCAACTCGGCGGATGTTGGCCCGGTCGGGCCGTCATCATCTGCAGTTCCAGTCTGTTTTGTTTTGGCAAAAATACACAACATGATATGGCTGGGCTTGGCATGTCGTCTCTGTTGCAGGCGTGATAGTTTTGTCCAATCCTCAGCACCAAGGTCTATGATTTTTCCAGTGAAACGGACTAGAACTATAGTTTGTCGAACTGGAAGCTCGGTTTCCCAGCCTGAGTCAGCATAGATATATCGGTCTAGGCCCTTTCCGGCTTTGATGGCTCCGACATGAAGCTCTGGCAGCCGCTCTTGCACGGCTCGGAACAGCGGGTGCATGGGATTGGTCCATACATTGACTCCAGATTTTGGCAGCTCCTTTTGAAACTCATCGAAAACAGTTTTCCACTTTTCCTCCCATTCAGGTATTTCTACCTCCATGGATTCTGTTTCTGCAGGGTTTTCCATTTTGGCTCTTTTCGCTGGTGGTTCGGTAACATCATCTTCAACATGATATACTGGACATTCTATGGGACCCTTATTTTCTTTGATTATCCCCTTGACTATTGCTTTTGCCAGTTGATTGGGATATCTACTTGCAAACTGAGATACCTGAATGGAGTGACCCTTGCAATTGCAGCTTCCAGCAATTTGTTGGTGATCATGTTTATGATTGCATATCCTATGGTTGACGGGACGTGGTTTGGATCCTCGTCTTCTTTTGCATGGCTTCTGCAGTGGTTGGATGTTTCAAGCCGAATTGACACTGGTCTAACTGAGCTGGCAACGAGTTTCGAAGAAATTCCAAAAGCTCACGCTGCTGCCACATGCTGGAAGTCCATGGATTTTCCAGGTGGGTGTGTCTGCCCTCGGCACTTTGGATCTTAAACAACAGATTGCATAGTCTAAGATGAATACGTGATTCTTCTTGGCTCTTGTGGACTCTCTCAAAACTAGCAGGACTTCGGGCAGCATTGAAACGGTTCCACGCACACCATGGATGGCATTCAGGTGATAGCCATAGGTGATTCGGCCGGTATAGCAAAACGTTCAAAAGCAAATTGCTACGTCCCTCCGCTGTGGACAGATCTCCATCCTCACGGGTGAACCGTCGTGCTTTGAGGCCGCAGGATTGGGCGACACGAGTCAGCTGGCTGTCAGGGTAAGCATAAACGTCCAAAACATCAAGTTGAGGACATTTGTTATTACCCCTCTTTATTAACTTGTAGACATCTTTCAACCACTGGGCTTCTTCTGCGGTGTTCACTTGGGGCTCTGGCTTGACTCGGAAGCGCTGGCTTTCACGGATTGGTGTCCAGGCACTCACTGGCTGTTGACGTTCATGGCTGCCATCTCGAGACGCTGGCGCGTCACTGCGTAGTTTGCGAAGTCCTCGACATCCTCGGACAGGTTGCCAAGTCGGGCCATCACCCACTTCACGTACCCTTGATCTCCATCGTACACCACCTGATAGGTTTTTCCGGGATGTTTCTTTCCCCAGGTGACCTTCTTTTGCCCCCAGGAAGTGAGAGCTTGCTGTGTCAGGGCAACCTGATGATTTGGTGGTATTTGAGCTGCCATTGCTGTCGATGGGCTTCCGGATGGGCGACCACTGATGGGCATTCCAGCGATCTTCGTCGTTGGTCCACGAACTGGACTGAGCGGACTCGGCAGAGTCTTCGGCAACACCATAGGTGGGGAAATGCCGAGGTCCGGTGCAGATTGGGCTCCGGCGACGCTCATTGGTGGTACCGAAGGTACCATCAGCTCCTCCTCCTCGTCCATGATCTCCCAGAGGTCGGTCGGATCTCTTGTTCCGGGTGATTGTGGTCCACTGGAACGGGCTTGAGGGTCTGTGAACCGAATGGCAATGATCTGCCCCAACTCTGATATCTTCTGGCGCTGGGTGCGCACTTCTTGGATCAGACGGTTGATCGGTGTGACATCCTGTTCGGTCACCTGCTCTTCCGGGCTGATCGCTTTGGTGAGTGCAAACAGCATGCAAAAGAGAATCCGCAAACTCTCCAGCACTTCTTCGCTGAGGCTCCTCAGCCCTTCGAAGACTTCTTGGCGTGTTGGCATGATTGCTAGGCTCTGGCGGTGGAAGTCCAGGTGGGGCAGGAAGGCTTGACACGACAAGTGCTGCTGCATTTGGTTTTCTGCTTTCGGTGTCACACAAATCTGACATGCTGATCATGAAAAGTCCATTGTGATTTTCCTTCAGTGGCAAAGACCTATTCAGTTTCTTCAGGTAACAAGTGTTTCTTTCAAGGTCTATGCATGCTCCTAGACTCTTCATTGTTTTGATAGATATCAAGAATGGTGTAGCCTTGGGGACAACTTCAACCAACAACCAAATGCGCTGTTTTCCATGAACCAACGGAATCTGCAGTTGCTTGAAACTGTATGCTATGTGATTGTTACCAAACCTGAAACCTACCTTGCTTGGCACCTCTTTGACTTGCGAACGTATGGCCGATGGCAGCTTTTGCATGACTGCGGACACATGTTCAACTCCAATGACACTTCTGCTTGCTCCAGTGTCAAGGATGGCAAGTCCAGACCCTTTGGTCGACGGGCCACTGACCTGGCTGGTCAGGCATTCAGCTCTACTGGAAAGGCTCGGATGAGCCCTGGGCATCATTTGGTGACTCCTGGTCAGGGATTTATTGTTCATTGTTGACTTGTGGTGACACGGCTTATCCCATTTATCCTTACCCCTCTTATTATACTTACCCATACGTGATTTCAGAAACTCCTGGGCTTGTTGACAGACACGGACAGACAACTGGCAAGGACCGGATGCTTGAGCACTATGTACAACGAAACATGTCTCATGCTTTGAAACCCCAGCCTGTTCGTTCACGGGATCCTCAAAGATCACTTGTGGGAGTTCTTCACGTTCATCACTGTTGCCATCTTCATCATGAACCACATTGGCTGATTCTTTGTGTTGGTCAGATCTTTGTGGACATTCAGCCTTCCAATGGCCGACTTTGCCACAGATCTTGCAGTTGGTGCGGCTAATCCGAGCTAACAGCTCGTCTTTTCCACTGCGATGACCACCCTTGCGAAAACCACGGCCTGGAACTTGATCTCGATGGACACCTTTCCCTTTTCCCTTTGAGGGCCAGAAACCTCTTGACCTTCTTTTCTCATTGATTCGGCTCCGGGCTTCTTGATAAGAAACCAAAGCCTGCTGCAAATCTGGCACCTCTTGCATCATGTCCTCGAAGTCACGTTCGAACTGCTGGATCATTCAAAGCATCCTCATCGCCCGCCTGGGCTAAGGACTCAATCGCCTCCATGGAAAAGGCTTCCTCGTCTTCTGCAAGGGCGTGGAAGGTGCTCTGAAAAGATCCTTCATCCTCTGCACGGGGAGGTGGATCCTCTGGTTCCACATAGTTTGTGGGGTAGATCTTCTTCTTGACGTCACCAGCACTGAACAAAACCCTGGTTGACAACTTTCGCATAGCTTGTTCAATGGTTTTTGTTTTCAACTCACCATTGGTCATGGACAACACTCGTTTCTTGTCCTCATTGGACAATCCAGCCTGGCGAAGCATGATGAATGCCTGCATCTCTTTCAACGTTGCTTTCTCACCTAAGTCATCGAATGCTGCCTGAAGTCGGAGAACATAGCTATGGGTGGCTTCGTCGCTACGTTGAGTGACTTTGTACACAGCCTTCTCAAACAGTTCAAAAGTCTTCAACTCCGTTGTTTCCTCCCATGACGACAAAGCATCTAAGAGGCAGTCGACTCCCGTGTCGGGGTCAGTCAATTTCTTGGGATCTATCTGGCGAACTTGACTCCAGGCAGTCCCTTTGCAAAGCATCGCAAGTCTGGGCGCAAGATTCGGACGATCTTTGGCCGGGAAAACACCGTGCAAAAACTTTGCTTTCTGAGAAAACTCACGAATGTCATCTACACTCGGATCAAAACTTGGAAGTTGGCTCCAAAGTCCAGTGGCGGACTTCTCATCACTGGTCTCGGCTGACATTGCAGTTAACTTTCCGGAGAATCAGTTCGACCCTCTTTCCAGCTTTACGTGCAAAACTTCGGTAGCACGAGCTCTTCGGCTCCGCTACCAGTGTGAAGGGAGATAGGATCCTCCCTAACACACTGGCAGCCCACTGAACCAGACCTTGTCCTCAAGGTGAAGTGAAATGAAGAATTGAAATGAATGGTTTTCCCTGTCTTCCAGAATTGTTGAAGTTGTCCCCAACTGAATGTAAATCGTCTACCAAACCTATGGAGAAGTCCCCAACTCCAAACACTCACAAATGGCTGACGCCGCAGTCGCTTTTCCTCACCGGTTCCTGAGTTTGGGCCCTTGAGCCACAGGTTCACGACGATCGCAAACGGTTGTTTGCCGCATCGGATTCCCCAAGACAATCGAAGGTGGAATTGGACAAATGGAGTTTTCTGAAATCACACATAGTATACCATATACATAATATATATATATGTGTGTATATAATATATATATATATAAATTATATATAATATATATTGATAAATATATATATATATATGGTACATCTATCATCAAACATCATCAAACGACCATCCCGGAAACCCCATGCTTTGCCTTCCGCCAGGTGCGCGCCAAATCATGGCGCAGTGTCCCGGCTGCCCCACGGGCATCGCTGCCACCCCAAAGGCTTGACAGCAGCTGGCGCCAAACTTGGACACCGCGCCACAGACGCCTGGGACGGTGGTGATTCGTTTGGGAAAACCATGGGTTTTGATGGGGAAACCAAGGGAAATCTTGGGAATGGAGGAGGGCCAAAGGGCATCATGGGTGGATCATTATTTGAGATCATTTGGGAATATTAAGGGAATTTAAGGGATATGTTTGTCACAAATGATGCAAGAACTTGATGTGATTTGAAGCGATGTTTGCACGAGATCATGGTTTTTCCTATCAAAGGTTGGGTTTCGACACCAAATTCTGGATCTAAACGACAGAACCTTCCGTAGTTCTGTGAGGATTTGATTTGCGTTGGCCTCAAATGGACAAAAAAAATGGATCAGCCTCCATAGTCAAGGATGCGTGGCATCGTTGCCCTCTGGTCATCGTAGAAACGCAAGCCGTCTTGAACACTGACACCCTTGTCCTTGGGACATTGGAGAATTCACGCAATGCATTCAGAAAGATGCAGAAAAATTCAGAAGGCAGCATCCTGGATTGCAAGTTCTTGGATGTTCTTGGCACGTCCCCCACATGCCTACTCCCGTTCCCTGAGTTCCCAGCATTGAAAGGTTTGTACTTGACCATCTTTGTGGTCTCACCAATGGCATCAGGTTTTCTGAACTCCTGGGACACATTGGCCCGCGACCTCCGCGCCGATGCTCGGGGTGGGACAGAGTCAATCACAGCTTTTTGCACACGCCATCTGAGCATCTGGCCATGCCAAATCCTGGTCCGAATGCCAACTGCCCAAAACGTAGCGAAAATGCCAGGCGCGCAGGGAGCGGAACTCTGGAAAGAGCCGCTGTGCCACAGCATCGGTGCAATATTGCTCGTAACGCCTGAAGAAATCCACAGTGCCTTCGTGGAAGCTGCTATCCAACCTATGGCAATGGCAACCAATGGGCCCATGACTCTGGAGTTTTTCAACGTCATGGGAGTGGTAGTGGATATGATTGATAGTAGCTATTGATAGTAGTAACTATTAATTGATAATTAGTACTTATTGATGGCTAATAGTAGTAATTGAGAGTAGTAACACATAGACATAGTTTTACTATAACAACTGACACATTGAACCACTAACAAACCACTAACATAATAGAATTCGACCATCCCCTCCCATGAGGCCAGGTACATCTCTGACCCCTCCGCCATGCAGAGCGCGGCAGCGACCGCCAGCTGCAGTTGCCACCCGCCACTCAGCAAGTTGGGCTCTGCGGCCAACAGCCTGGGTTCTTCTCGGTGTGGTTGAAACGCCAAGTTGCTTTATCAACTATAGTAACTATAGCGATCATGGAGGGTCATGGCCATGGTTACAACTATATGATTCGATGGGTGGCAACAATGTAACAATAAACTCAAAAATTGGTCAACTTGGGACTAGGGGGCAACAACTTGTGGTCACTTGAGAGGATCCAAAACAAGGTTCTATGGCAAAAATGGGCACTGGGTAATACAAATGCGGCAAACAAAACTGGTGGCAACTCGGAAACATTGCAAACAATGGGTCCGATCCTCCCTTGCAAGCTGAAAAAACATACAGTATGTTTGTTTGAAAACAAGCAGCTGGCCCATGGTGGAGAACTTTAAAGAACTATCCCTGTTTGTATCCCAAGCAAAAAGAAACATTGGATTTTCGCACCGTTAGGATGGTCGTATTCTTCACATTGCCTGTAAGATGTTATTTGTTCAAGAGATCAGGAACAACATGGAACAACTATTCTTGGCAGCGAAGCACTGATTCTAAAATATTACTATTGCCCACGACCCAGCGAAACCCCTGGCACCCTCCACACAGTGCCGCGGCCTGCAGAGCTCCAGTGTGGACATCTTCCAATCCCGGCATCCACCGCTTAAAATCAAGGCCTGGCCGTGTGGATGTGAAAACTAAGGTACCCTTACCTTTATCATAGCTGATCATAATTTCCATTCATGTCCCATATGAAAGTCACCATTTTGGGGTATGCCTCCCATTTTCGCCCCTCAACCGCCTCAGGACATCTTAGCAAAGGGCCTTAGTTGTGAAGAACCCGATGTTTTGGCGGCGTGCGTATGTATGGTATGGTATGGTATGGTATGGTATGCATGTACGTACAAACATACATACATCACATTACATTACATTACATTACAGTGCATTGCATTGCATTGCATTGCGTTACATTACATTGCATTACATACATACATACATACATTACATGCATACATACATACATTACATGCATACATACATGCATGCATGCATACATCCATCCATCCATCCATCTATGCATGCATGCACGCATACATGCATACAATACATACATCCATCCATCCATGCATGCATGCATGCATGCATGCATACAATACTTACATACATACATACATACATACATGCATACATACATACATGCATGCATGCATACATACATGCATGCATGCATACATACATACACACATGCACACATACATACATACATACCTACCTACATACATACCTACCTACCTACCTACATACATACAAACCATGCATACCATACATACGGCCATGCATGCATGCATACATACATTTCAACATACATCCATAAATGCATACATACATGCATACGTACCATTACATACCATTACATTCCATTATATACATATCATCATATAATTATATACATACCATTATATACATATCATTATATAACTTTATACATACTATTATATCATTATATAATTATATACATACCATTACATACATACACGAAGAAGAGCAGACATGATCAAACATCTAACTGCTCACTGCAAAACTGAAACGGGTTTCATATATTATCTGTTGGTATTCTATTTATTCTACATGTTGGGCATGCATTCGCTCGCGCCTAAATCAGGCAGGCTGGCGCTCGGAAGCACTGCAGGCAAGGGATTTCGACCTCGATGCAGCCGTTCCATGGTCATTGTGATGTCGGGTGGTTATCTTATTTGCACCAGCACCAATGGCAATTTGAACCCGGGATCGAATATAATCAACTTATGTAATATTAACCTGAGAAGGAAGGAACGAAAGCCAGCCGCGCTCTCTTATTTTGCCATGTCGCACTGGTAAGCGAGGAGCGCGGCAGAAGGATCAAGGTTGCGTTTTAACAAAGAAGTACTTTCAGGGATGCTTCCCAGCCTCGTTTCCTACATTTGAATCAAAACGAAAAACAAGGAACAGGATTGGTGACAAAATGGATTGCATGAAGAAATCGAATGCAAGAATTGAAGAGGATGAAAAGCCAACAATGATAGAAACATTGTGCTTGTGAAGCATGTCTAAATTACACCGGCATAGACCCCAGATAGAAAAGGTTGGAACTCACGGTTGCCAACGTGGGAACCACAGGTTACCATTGCAAGGAACTGCCGGTTCCCAGAGGTTGGAACTCATGGTTCCCAACCTGGGAACCAGAGGTTACCATTGCAAGCAACTGCCGGCTCCCAGAAGTTGGAACTCATGCTTCCCAACCTGCGAACCATAGGTTACCATTGCAAAGAACTTCCAATTCCTAAAGGTTGGAACTGATGGTTCCCAACGTGGGAACCAAAGGTTACCATGGCAAGGAACTGCCGGTTCCCAGACCTTGTGAAACTTACGGTTCCCAACCTGGGAACCAGAGGTTACCATTGCAAGGAATTGCCGGTTCCCAGAAGTTAGAATTTATGTTTTCGAAGCTAAGCGGCTATCATTGTAAGGAACTGCGGGCTCCCAAAGCTTGAAACTCATGGTTCCAAGCCTGAAAAAGTAACGTTACCAGTGGAAGGATCTGTTGATTGCAAAAAGTTAGACCTCATGGTTCTTAATGTTGTTTTGTTTTGTTTGCTGAGCCGGTAACAAAACCTTTTGTTTTGCTTAATGGACCGGTAGCGGAATCTTTGCGTTTGGCTGTTGGGCCGGCGTAAAAATGTTTTTGCACGAAAAAGGTGCATGCCAAAATGATATGAAAGCAGTTTCTTTGCAACTTTATGGTTTTGCTTAATGGACCGGTAAAGAACGCTTTGTTTTTTTTTCTTATGGACCGTACACCGGATCTTTTTCGTTTGGGCTCAGGCAAGAACTCCCGGTTTCCCAAGTTGGAAGGAGAAACCCTTTTCCCAACAAAAACGGTTGCCACGTGGGAACCACAGTTACCATTTGCAAGGAACGGCCGGTTCTCAGAGCTTGGAACTCCTGGTTCCCAACCTGGGAACCATGGGTTACCATTGCAAGCAACTCCTGGTTACCAGAGGTTGGAACTCATGCTTCCCAACCTGGGAACCATAGGTTACCATTGCAAAGAACTTCCAGTTCCTAAAGGTTGGAACTGATGGTTCCCAACGTGGCAACCAAAGGTTACCATGGCAAGGAACTGCCGGTTCCCAGACCTTGTGACCTTGAAACTTACGGTTCCCAAGCTGGGAACCAGAGGTTACCATTGCAAGGAATTGCCGGTTCCCAGAGGTTAGAACTTATGTTTTCGATGCTAAGCAACTATCATTGTAAGGAATTGCCGGTTGCGAAAGCTTGAAACTCATGGTTCCAAACCTGAAAAAGCATACGTTACCAGTGGAAGGATCTGTTGATTCCAAAAAGTTAAAACTCATGGTTCTTAATGTTGTTTTGTTTTGTTTACTGAGCCGGTAACAGAACCTTTTGTTTTGCTTAATGGACCGGTATCTGAATGTTTGCGTTCGGCTGCTAGGCGGGCATAAAAATGTTTTTTGCACGAAAAAGGGGCATGTTAAAATAATATGAAAACAGTTTCTTTATGGTTTTGCTTAATGGACCGGTAAAGAACGCTTTGTTTTGCTTAATGGGCCGGTACCGGATTTTTTGCGTTTGGCTCATGGCAAGGAACTCCCGGTTCCCAAAGGTTGGAACTCACGGTTGCCAACGTGGGAACCACAGGTTACCATTGCAAGGAACTGCCGGTTCCCAGAGGTTGGAACTCATGGTTCCCAACCTGGGAACCAGAGGTTACCATTGCAAGCAACTGCCGGTTCCAAGAGGTTGGAACTCATGCTTCCCAACCTGCGAACCATAGGTTACCATTGCAAAGAACTTCCAATTCCTAAAGGTTGGAACTGATGGTTCCCAACGTGGGAGCCAAAGGTTACCATGGCAAGGAACTGCCCGTTCCCAGACCTTGTGACCTTGAAACTTACGGTTCCCAACCTGGGAACCAGAGGTTACCATTGCAAGGAATTGCCGGTTCCCAGAAGTTAGAATTTATGTTTTCGAAGCTAAGCAACTATCATTGTAAGGAACTGCCGGTTGCGAAAGCTTGAAACTCATGGTTCCAAACCTCAAAAAGCATACGTTACCAGTGGAAGGACCTGTTGATTCCAAAAAGTTCGAACTCATGGTTCTTAATGTTGTTTTGTTTTGTTTACTGAGCCGGTAACAGAACCTTTTGTTTTGCTTAATGGACCGGTAGCGGAATGTTTGCGTTTGGCTGTTGGGCCGGCATTGTTGGGCCGGCATAAAAATGTTTTTGCACGAAGAAGGTGCATGTCAAAATGATATGAAAACAGTTTGTTTACAATTTTTTGGTTTTGCTTAAATGGACCGGTACAGAACGCTTTGTTTTGCTTAATGGACCGGTACCGGAATGTTTGCGTTTAGTTCATGGCAAGGAACTGCCGGGTCCCAAAGGTTGGAACTCACGCTTGCCAACGTGGGAACCACAGGTTACCACTGCTACTGCTGCTGCTGCTGCTGCTGCTGCATGGGTTACCATTGCAAGCAACTGCCGGTTCCCAGAGGTTGGAACTCCTGGTTCCCAACCTGGGAACCATGGGTTACCATTGCAAGATATTGCAAGCAACTGCCGGTTACCAGAGGTTGGAACTCATGCTTCCCAACCTGGGAACCATAGGTTACCATTGCAAGATATTGCAAGCAACTGCCGGTTACCAGAGGTTGGAACTCATGCTTCCCAACCTGGGAACCATAGGTTACCATTGCAAAAAACTTCCGGTTCCTAAAGGCTGGAACTGACCGTTCCCAACGTGGGAACCAAAGCACAGCACGCTGCACAGCACCCTGCACAGCACCCTGCACAGCAACCTGCACAGCACCCTGCACAGCACCTTTCACAGCACCCTTCACAGCACCCTGCACAGCACCTTTGCGAGACTTCGCCACCGCAGTCTGGATAGCAGCGTGCACAGCACCCTGCACAGCACCTTTGCCAGACTTCGCCACCGCAGTCTGGACAGCACCCTGCACAGCACCTTGCGCAGCACCCTGCACAGCACCCTGCACAGCACCCTGCACAGCACCCTGCACACCCTGCACAGCACCTTTGCCAGACTTCGCCACTGTCCAGACCCTGCACAGCACCCTGCACAGCAATTTTGCCAGACTTCGCCACCGCAGTCTGCACAGCACCCTGCACAGCACCCTGCACAGCACCTTGCACAGCAACCTGCACAGCACCTTTGCCAGACTTCGCCACTGCAGTCTGAAGAGCGCTCGCCCCGGCAGGTCTGGACAGCACCCTGCACAGCAACCTGCACAGCACTCGCCACCGCAGTCTGGACAGCACCCTGCACAGCACCCTAGCACCCTGCACAGCACCTTTGCCAGACTTCGCCACCGCAGTCTGGACAACACTCTGCACAGCACCCTGCACAGCACCTTTGCCAGACTTCGCCACCGCAGTCTGGACAGCACCCTGCACAGCACCCTGCACAGCACCTTTGCAGACTTCGCCACCGCAGTCTGGACAGCACCCTGCACAGCACCCTGCACAGCACCTTTGCCAGACTTCGCCACCGCAGTCTGGACAGCACCCTGCACAGCACCCCTGCACAGCACCTTGGCCAGACTTCGCCACCGCAGTCTGGACAGCACCCTGCACAGCACCTTTGCCAGACTTCGCCACCGCAGTCTGGACAGCACCCTGCACAGCACCCTGGGCTCAAAAGTTCGCCACCGGAGACCCCACCTTAGAGAAGTAAGAACCCCTATAGCTTGCCAGCTATCTGGGGAATAAAACTAACTAAATAAATAAATAAAAAATATATAAATATATATATATATATATCGATGATTAACATGAATTGGCAGAGGAGTGCCTTGGCCTCTTTGTCTGTGGAAGCCAGAAGCTATTTCTTAATTGAATCCAATTTACAGAAACTATTTCCTAAATATATCCAAGTTTTAACATTTTTCTTAAGCAATAACCCATATGCATTAATAAAAAGGAATCCTGAAATAATGCAAGCTAGGCCTTCTAGGGACTGGTTTGAAACGGTTTGGAACGGTTTCGGGCTACTACCTAGCAAGTAGCATGAAACGGTTTGAAACGGTTTCGGACTATTTGATACTTAACCATACCTAGAGACTACTTGAAACTATTTGAAACGATTCGAAACTATTTGAACTTTTTTGCAGTTTTTGCCAAAGCGAAGTAGCAAGTAGCAAGAAACGGTTTGAAACGGTTGCGGGTTATTACCTAGAAAGTAGCGGGGAACGGTTTGAAACGGTTTCTGTGATAACCTTTTAGTGCTTCAGATCACCAAGCAAAACAATAGAATAAGAAAAATAAATATAGTTCAAGTATGTTCAAGTTGACAAATGTAGATATAAATTATGCTATAGTATGAAAGTTGATTACAGATTGAGAAGTAAGTAACCGTGCCTGATTATGAGATGGGGAGTCAAAGAACATGGAATGAAAGAGAATGAAGGATGCCTGCACCAACGGCCTGGCAGCCTTTCTCTCTTGGTGGCAGCATGGTTCACTTGATTCACTGCTATCCTTGTCCAGTGGTTGGGAGTGGTAAAAAGATGGTAAAAGCAAACCTTGTTTTGTGAATGGTTTCTGAGCTTGGTGCCCAGGCTAAGAAACTGTTTCTGGGATTTAAGAAATAATTTCTGGAATTTAATTAAGCAATAGTTTCCAAGATTTAGGAAACAGTTTCTCGAATTTAGGATATAATTTCTAGGGTTTAAGAAATAATTTCTAGGGTTTAAGAAATAATTCCCTTTCATATTTACATTTTCGGAGGGTTGAGCTGGTAGGTTCCCGGAAAAATCGGGCTCCCCAGGTTTCCCCAACAGAACCCGGACAGATAGAGAAAAAAATCAAGCACACACCAGCCCTGACTTTGGGGAAAATCCCTGTCTAGGGTATCCTCTGGTGTGTCAAAAATGCCATGTGGCAAGGCCTGGCCAACAACATCCCCAAACTCACCCGCAAAGGCTATCAGCCACATTGGTTTTGTTTGGGGCACTTATTTTTTGGATCCAGAACTTGCGGGCATCGCGCGTGGGCGGCGTTGTGTGGCACATTTGGCACAAAGTGCGTTGGGCACAGCGTATGCCCTGCGTCTGTTGCTGTTTGATACACCTTTCCCATCCCTTTCCTAGATTGAAACAGCATTACAACTGGTATGGCGCGATAGTACTCCCAATTAGATTCTAGATGGTTTCAAGTTTCAAGCGTCAACAGTTTCAGTGTGGTGAACCCTGGGTGTAGAGGGCACTGATACTATTGAACTGGCATGTGGTGTAAAGACAATTGTTCTTTCTCACCGCCACCTACTATTGGCAAATGATTGTTCCAAGATTGAACCGGTTTAAAATGATAACATTGTCAGTCAATAACAAGTTTTGCTTGCAAATATTACCCTTTGATTCAAGTAATGGTTCCTGGTAAATCAACATGATTTAGCAAATTGTTTCTACATTTTCTACTTTCCTTGGAAAAAGGTTTCTACAGATCCTACTTGTTTAGCAACAGGTTACTTATCAGTATTTAGCCAATTGCTTCTAGTATTTAGGAAATTGTTTCTAGTATTTGGCAAAAGGTTTCTAATATTTAGCAAATGGTTTCTAGTATTTGGCAAATGGTCTCCACCTGTGCAAGGTATAATATATTTTTTAGCTTTTACAGAAGTGGCAAATAAAGAAGCCAATGCGCGTCACAATGAATTGGCAACTTTGTCCCCGTTGCTATCCAAGCAATGCCCCCGAGCAGGCCGTCCAAGAAACTCAACACGAGACCATCACAAGCCACAGCCGCCAGCACCACATCCTGCACCAGAAATTTCTGCAGAACCATGCGCAGCCGCTGGTTCAATGGATTGAACCAATACATGTTATCAAACAAACCAAGAGGAAAACCCAAGAAACCAAACTTTCTACTGGCACTCTTGGAAAAACCCGTTTTAAAACCCACTCGCATGACGTCCGCCCGGCCTTGTCGCGTTGCAGCTCTTCCGATGCAAACATTAAGGCGCTGCCGTCCTTTTGGACGGCCTTCAGCACCAACTGCAGGCGAATTCAAGGCGGAAAACGGGGAAACTGTCGAAACAAAACTGAGCAACATAACCTGTCGAAACAAAACTGAGCAACATAACCAAACGGAATATTGTAGCAGCCTCCCTAAAAAGATAATAGTTTGATGACCCAAAAAAAAAAAGTGTTTGGCACATTTTGGTACAGGTTATGATGCCCGGTTCAAACACCACACACACATGGCTTACTGGAGGCCGTAAAAAAACAAATCCTCATCTACTGGGGATGCCTCGAACATCCGAATGATTAATAAGGAAAATGACGGTAAACCGTGCGGGTTTGGGTTTGAATGTTGCAAAATAAGCCTTGAGATAAGGCACCTCAACTTGAACAGTTTCATTCCAAACATCGGTCTACATTGGGCGGCCCAGAAAAAAAGATGGAAGGGATCAAGGGGTTCAAAAAAATATGTTTCGAAGGAAGGGATCCCCATCCACCCCAAAGATTTTATTTTGCCGCGGTTTGCTTTATTTATTTGATTTTAAAAAAACGCCCCGCTAGAAAATTATAGACGGGTATGCGGGGGGTAACTTCATATTTGTCACCCTCCTTTCGAATGAGATATGCGAATTACTGCAAATAAATGGTTTGGTCGCTGCAGTATGCCCCAAAAAACGCAATCATCGCACTCGGACTTCCCAACATTTTGCAACCAATGAAGAAAAAAAACATCATAAAACATCGCTAATGTTGGTAGGTTTGGTTCCTGGGATCCAACCCAGAACGATACCACTGAGATGCTCCACGGTCCAGGCAGCTCCCCGAGCACCTCCTTGTCCTTTTTCAAGGGCGGGCCAGCATGAGCCAAAGCACGGCCATCTCGCTCAACCTCCGCACTGACCTTACGCTCTGGGCGTACATCTCGATTTTGCAGAAAACATCCGCTTGCTCGCGCTTGCAACTCCAAGTTTGTCAGCTGCTGTGCCCGTCGCAAATTGGGATATATAATTGATTGGGATTGCCACTTTTGCACGGTGAAAAGAACCCAGCTACAAGTGGTGCACACTAACTCCAAACTAGAAACCTCCAGGTTTTCTATGTTTTATGGGTGTTGGTTCCGTGCGCACCAGCTTGATATACCAAGGGGCCGTCTCACGAGAGTATGGATCGTCCATCACCTGCTTGCAAAAACAACACCACCTGCAATATCATGCCATCATGAAACCCGCATCAAAAACAATTACCGATCCTTAGGTCCATATGGGAAAACATGTTGCAACACTGTAAAGTTTGGGTGAACGGAAATTAAAACTGTTGTCTAGTTGTGTTTGCGGACATGCCATGTTGCCAACTCATGGCTCCATCACTCTCGAGCCTTTGCGGACGGTTTGCCCCATAGTTTGGGAATGATGCCTGGTTGCATCAACTCGTTCACTTCCTTCCGTCGGGCTGAAAACGCGTACGCCATATTTTCCATGTCTTAAAACCGCCCACACGCACATGAAACTGACCATACGACTGAAAAACCAAACTCCTCTTCGAAACTAGGTGGTTTAGGATCCGATATTTTCCGCGCAGCCATGGCTTTCAATGGTGGCGCTACCGCTGCCAGGTGGAAGAAAAAATGTTCCCATGTTGGCCCCTTGTAGTCCAACGCTGGTGCAGCGGTGGAAATATTGAACCTATGCGGTTGAGGATCGTGTGTACACAAAAACGGCGACATCCAATGCTTGAATTGGACGGTTTTGTGGGAAGTGTTGGGTCAAGCCGCCTCACCATGTCCATCAATTTCTGCAAGTATACAATGTCTTGCAGTTATTTGCTGTTCATGTCTTCTGCATCAATGCAAACCACATTCGGACCAAAATATTTCCTTTCCATACATTATCATGTTGCAACCACACCGTTTCGTTTTGTTTTCCAAGTTCGGGTTCGAAGAAACCACGTTGCCACAATCAACACCATGACACACCGCACAACAAAAACGACACATCGCTTTCATGGAAACGAGGTGGCAACAGTGTTGGCCACACTGGCCCAAGAGCACCCAATTTGTTGCATCACATTCTACGATGGAAAAAAAATCGTGTTTGAAACGTTGTTTTTTGCCTGTTTTGGTTGTGGTTGTTTATTCACTTAGCTTGGTTTCCCTCGTTTCCAAAGCGCACGACGGGGAAATGAATGAATCCATGAGGAAAGGTGCGAACTGGAGTCAGAAAGGGCGGACGAAGGGTAGACAGGGGTAACGCCAGGAATGGAAAAAGGCAATTTAATCCGACAGGCGCGGCGTTAAAAAAGTCAAACGATATGGTTCGCACTGTTGTTTGGAAGCCGGGTTCGCCTCAGTATCGAAATCCTAAACAGGAATGTGCATAATGCAAGGTTTTAAAGGAAATTGTGCGTCAAAACAATTGGGCTGCAATAAATTTAGCAATGGGTAAAAATTTGGTTGCATGATTGTGGTACTCGCGGTTGTCCATGTATGAATGTCACGGTGTCGGGATGGCCGTCACCAGCAACATGATTAGGAAACTGTTCGGTATTGTTTTAAAGGGACGGAGTGATTGAATGGTTGAATGACCGCGTGCTGGGAAAAAATGCGCGTGAACCGTGAACCAAAGAAAGAACGAAAATATGCATGCACGCAAGAGAAAAACAAATAGAAAAAATAAATTTTGGAAAACCGAATGCATTTTCATTATTTCAACAAGGTTGGCGCGCTTTGATTTTCAAGTCATGTTTTTGATAATGGTTTGTCATATTTTTGCTTCGGTTTGCGTTATTTGGTGTTTGCTTTTCGTTTTTGGCGTTTGCCAGCACTTGTATGTATAAATCCAGCACATGCGCAACTAGGTTGCAACATGTGGCAAGTGCGGTAAGTCAAACTAAATTTGCTGGTTAAAGTCTAAGACTTGTAGATCAAGGGCTAAATTTGGTTGTTTTTAAGTGTACGAAATCATTTTCTGGAAAACACTCAAACACATTTTGAACAAAACTGGCAACTTAAGTTGTGTTTTTTTGTTTAACAATTGTTTTGCTCAATGTTTGGAAAGGTAAAAATGATATATTTTGTAGCACGTGTGCTAAAAATAAAGGTGTGGCTTACATAAGTATAAATGTTTTTGCTACGCAAAATTGTTCTAAGTGCGAGCCGCATGTGAAATTTTCGATGTGTGAACGGCCGCATCGGAGGAGGATAAAGGAAAAATGTTGCTTGGTTGTTTGGCTTCAGTGGCTCAATGAATCGCCAAAAAAAATCTAGTTGCAAATTGAAACATTTTTTTGTTTCAACGCATGGATATGAGAAAATTGTATCTTCAGGAAACGCAGCTCATTGAGCCGACAATGTATGGTACCCACTGGGAATTAGGCCGCTCCGGAAAATGTTCGTCGTCTCTTTTGCACCTATGTCGGTCCTTTTAGAGAAAGAACAACATGGCTATGACCTTAAAAAGGTTGTAAAAACACACAACATGATTTATTATTTGTTTTCCCCCAAACAGCACAGCCACACTGAGGGTTTCTTACCGTAAGGGCTAAGGCATGCTAAGGCCGGTTTTTGATCAGGGTGCTCCGTCTGGTTTCCGGTATTCTTCATGAAAATTATCGTGTAAAATTGTTCTGTGACATGTCCATCCGCTTTTCGATTGCGCAGGCACGCATAAATTTGGCCGCGCGAGTCTTAGGGATGCAGTTCCTCTCAATTCTCGGATGATACAGCTTTCCTAAGACTGTTAACTTTACGTCCGTGCCGTGAACAGGTCCGCAACCTTGCATGAATGGATAACCAATGCAAGAAAACAAAGTTGATACTGCGGCACTCAGGTCCCCCCCCAGCCAAAAATTAAACAAGCTACTTGACAGTACCTGGTGTAAATTTTCCAGGATCATCGAGTCCTGGTTTGGTTCCGTGAAGACGATCCGGCGTGGACAGCAAGGTTCTTGCACAGTTGGGGACAGCATTGCTGCAGCCCAAATGCTCCATCTCAAGCAGAGCAAGTCCATGGGAAAGGTGCTGTGGGACCATGGTAAACTGTTTCTATCTGTTTCGGGCCCCTTGCGTGAACCCAGATCAGGTCAGAATGATTAATCAAGAGGTGGGTGAGTCCACATGTACTGGGCATTCAGGATCAGTTCTTCCATTGGGGCACCCCAACACCATAATATCATACAATATCCACGGAATTGATGGTCACCAGAATAATTAAGCAAGGGATGGATAAGTCCACATGTTCTGGGCATTCATAAAGAGTCATGTATTGGGATATTTTTCGTGTTATCATGATTCCTTGTTTTTTTTTGAATGTTCATCTTTGCTCATCACAAAAAAAGGAACCCTGATGGAATTTCATTGGAATTGCTACTTTGGGAATTATTTTGACACCTGTTCGGTGTGCGTGTGTGTTCGGTGTGCAAGTTGATCATGGCGGAGAGATTCCCAAAAAGTAGCAAGTCCAATGAAATTCCATCAGGTTCCTTGGCCAAAGATGAAACTTCAAGAAAAAATAAGGAATCATGATAACACGAAAAATATCCCAATCCATGAATCTTTATGAATGCCCAGAACATGTGGACTTATCCATCCCTTGCCTAATTATTCTGGTGACCATCAATGCCATGGATATTGTATGATATTATGGTGTTGGGGGTGCCCCAATGGAAGAACTGATCCTGAATGCCCAGTACATGTGGACTCACCCACCCCTTGATTAATCATTCTGACCTGATCTGGGTTCACGCAAGGGGCCCGAAACAGATAGAAACAGTTTACCATGGTCCCACAGCACCTTTCCCATGGACTTGCTCTGCTTGAGATGGAGCATTTGGGCTGCAGCAATGCTGTCCCCAACTGTGCAAGAACCTTGCTGTCCACGCCGGATCGTCTTCACGGAGCTGTGCTAGGACACGTGTCAGGAACCATGGCTGCAGTATCCCGAGGCGGAACACGAGGCAGCACAATGAGCTAAAACAACTAAAATTAAACCATGGGGTGGGTCACATCTCAAAATTAAACCAACTCAACTTTCTTCAGAATCTTAAAAAGGTGGGTGGACCCCTTGTTTTCGCATGATTTTTTAATTAAACCAGGAAAATGAAACCTAACTCAGTCTACCCCTGGTTTAATTTAGCTAGTGCAAGGGATATGGCAGGAAGGGCGGTGGTGCCACCCCGGGGAACATTCATTTTGGGACCACCAGAGCGCACACAAAGTTTTCACCGTAGGAACACCAAACCGACACATTCTGCACCTTCACGTGCGCCTGACCAACCACTAATCGTATCCAAATTCCCCATTGTTTAAAACAGAGGGTTCTACCGGGCGCTTCTCCCAAAAAAAAATGTCACATCACGCCCGATCCCGCGCCCCTTTGATCAATATTGTTGCACAATGCATGCCGGCATCCGAACCGAAATTGCTGATTTTTTTGAAAGCATTTCCAAGCAAAGCAATATAACAACATTGAATTGGGGGAAGGGGGGCGTGCAAGTTTTGTTCGAAATGAGTGTGACAGGACGCGTTTTTTTTTGAAGAAGCCGGTCCTCAGGGCACTGGTGATGCCAAACGGAGTGCTACTACGTGGTCGGCACCCATTTTGGGATCGGAGGTGCGCACATAAACCCCTTACCGGGGAACCCTAACTACAGACATCCCTAACCCTTGCTCACAAACGGGTTAAACTCGGCACCGCCATGAATTGGTCGGTGGGATATGTGTATTTGGGGGTTCATCAGTGAAGGGTTTGTGTGCGCAGCTATGGTCCCAAAATGAGTGCTGACCAGGTAGTACCACTCTGTTTTATTTTCTTTTGGCATCACCAATGCCCCTCCCAACACCCCCGAAGATATGAATGTTAGAAAAAAATGGACCGCATTAGTAGTTGGCGGGTTGTAGCCCCAAGGATCAGGACCGGTGCATTTGGAACCTCATCGGTGGAGAGGGTTTGTGCGCGCACTGGTGGTCTCATAACGAGTACTCCGCAGGTCTTGCCACTTCGCTTTTGTATCACAACTGCACTTCAGAGTAACCCTTTTTCAAAAATTGTGAAAGGTGGGTGTACTTGGCATTCCTAAAGTGATGTGCGATCCCGAAATGAGTGCCCCTCAGGTGGTACCATTTTCTTTTGGTATCATCGGTGCCCTTCGTGCCACTTTTTACGATTTATATTTTTTTTGGTTTGGGCATCATCAGATATTAGTCTCAAGTGCTTTGAAGCGAACAAACTCACCTTTGCAGCCCGAGCAATACCTGCGTCAACTGAACATTTCCCATATGAACAATACTCATTGATATTCGTTATTGATGCACACATCAATGTAACCGCGCGGTAAGCAAACGAAGCCGTGGATCTTTGGTATCAGAAATGAGCCGTGAACCCCGATATCATTATCCGGCTAATCGCTAAGCATTCATTTCATATGAGCAGTAGAACTTTAAATACACTTCAACATATTTCAACTGCGCCGGCTCGCAGGAAGTCTGGGCCGTGGTCTTCTCATAGCCTTGGGGCGCGACATTTTTCTCATCGTTTCGCAAAAAAACACTGGTCTGAGATGTCCAAGTGCATTTTTCTCATGGCCTTGGGGCGTGGCATTTTCCCCTAAACAGCGCGTCCACGCTGAAGGGTTCTTACGGTAGGTAAAAAGGCCGGTGCGGTATCAGGGTGTTCCATCTGGTTTCTGGTTTTTTTCGTGTAAATTCTCACGTCAAATTGTTCCTGTGACATGTTTAATTGCATTTCGACCGCGCAGGCTCGCACAAAGTTTGCGCCGTGACTTTGGGGCGCAGCATTTCTCGTGCAAATTCTCACGTAAAATTGCAGTCCCAAAAGATCAGTAACGCCCATCATGCATTACAAAGCAAGAATGCAATGGTGACAATAAGGGGTTTCATTCCTTTTTTCCACATGTTCAAACCAGTTGGACTGCCATGGCAATAAACCGTAACATACCGTAACTAAGCCCTTTAATTTTCAAATCGAACGTTTCGGGGAGGAGCGTTGCGGGGAGGGGAGTGTTGAAATTTGTGAGATTTGCGCCTGCGGTCCTGTGTTTTGACATTCTGAGAGGGCCAGCTGTTAACCCTGCTATGGCCTTTTTCGGCCAGCGTAGCGTAGTGCCAACAAATGTACTAAGTATGATATAGCCTGGCCAGTCTAAATGCAAAAAAGTAGCGGGCGAGCTGCCTTAGTTGAGACCACCTATAGAGCGCATTTAAATCCGGAGACTTACAAGCCTGCAGGACTTAGAAAGAAACTAACAAACGCAATTCCTATAGCGGAATGTACCCCGGCCTCTGTAATCCAAATCCATGCAGGAAAAAAAATATGCAAATTCGGCTGAAGATCCAGCGCAGCTGCCAGCAGGCACCTTCGCTTGAAGAGATGTTGTTTCCTTTTGCGAATTCAATGACTACCAAATTTTTGAGGTTGTGGTTTTGGGGTTTGCATTTAGTTTGCCAAAAAAACACATTGTCATTTGACATGAAAATTATGACATCATGTTGTTGGCCCTGCAGGGGCCCTCCTAAGAGAAGATCAGCTGAAAAAAAGGCGTTTCGACGTGAAAACTGCGTTTTCAATGGGAAAAAAAATATATCGCCGGGCAAAAATGTGTTTTATATTGTTCAATATTGCATTCATGAAACATTTGGTGCATTAAGAATGCTGGAAGGTTCCGCGCACAATTATGTTTGGCACCCAACCAATTAAAAACATTCAAAAACTAGATATTGACAATACCATGCAACCTAAAAGGGCGCAAATGGGATCAAGTAGCACCCTCTGGAGCCAAGAAGGTCAGTTGGAGCAATAAAACCCATCTTAAATATCAATTTCTGAAAAATCAGTTCAACCATCTGAAATTTGAAAAGTGTTTGCAGTCAGAAAAAGTGCCGTTTCAAACAAATGTTGCTCTCAAAAAAAAATGTTCTTCTAAAAGGGCAACATATTTTTGCATGCTTTCGAGGTTCTAGGTATGGTATCAGGGTATTGTGACATTTTCCTGCGGAGCCCCAAGTACGTAAAACTAGATTCGGTACTTCACGCGATTCCTTCCGAGATGCGTCATCGCGGTAATATCCCCTGTTATGCAAATCCTCCTGCAATGCTTCCCCGTAGTAATCCCTCTTTGGCACGCGCGGTCGTCACACGGCACAGCTTTATTTGAACCCCGACAATTTGCCACTGTGTTGTAACACTCCGTGTTCAGGGCTAGGAATTTAATTTCTATACTGAGCAGTATTAAGCAATGCCTGGCGGACTCTGGCGGGCCAATTGATGCTGGTTAGAACCAAGCACCTTCCAGAATCTCAACAGTAGGTTGGGTTCTGGTGCCCTTAGGCAGTTTTCCGTTCCTTGGGGAAGTTTGCAGTTCTTGTGCGTTTGTGGCCCTTGCATGTGTGTGCAGTTCCCGGACACAAGTTTTCAGCTACATACCGGACTGCATTTTTCGGAGGCCGCAAAAAACTTGCCGGTTCCCGTTTTTCCCACAGTTGTACGTGTCGTGTCTGACACTGTCCGACTTTTGGAGATTCTGACAGTAATCTGACATCTCTTGATGGATGAGAGGGCCCTGGCCCGGGGAATCGCATTTTCTTGTGGTATGTTTTTTTGTGATGTTTGTCGCTTGGACTCCTCGAAATCCGTATTCTTAGATGTTGATGATTCGTGTATACCCCATAGGGTCCATGTATGCTATATATGGTAACATTTACCATCAATATACCCCCAATGTTAGTATATATACCATACATGGATCCTATGGGTGGTGTTGATGTTCATGGCCCAAATTCAAATCTTCACATCTTTGAACAGCTCGAGCTGTACATGACATCGGCTCGGCCCCAAGTTGATCGCCTAGTGACGAGGGTGGCCAAGTTCCGAACGGGTTCAGGATGAGTGAGCGGTATTCTCTCATGAAAAACGACAGAAGGTTGTAACATGTTGTAACAAAAAATGGAGTTTCTGCGCTTCTTCAAATGTAATTAGTTGGAATATGCCCCCGAATGCGTTCGTATACCTTGCAAGTCTTAGAGGCGTTCGTCTCGATAAAGGTATTGAAAGTCGAGTAGAAAGCATCGCCGCTTTTCCATCTCTGTTGCACGTCCGAAGCTTGGTTTAGTCATTGGTTGACGAAGTTTGTCGGCTCGCGATCGCACCAGGTGATCCGAAAGTTCCAGAGATCGTAACGGAAAAATGTGCGATGTTTGTGGTCGATGCCATGGCGAAATCATATGTTGTGAAACAATTTCTGAGGCCCCAAAAGGTTATTGAACCATTTCTGAACCCATGGCCAGGTGAACGCTTTTTTGACAGAGATCGTGCCTGAAGGGGCGTGCAATGGAATTTGAACGATGTCTGAACGCAATGTGAACGCAAAGGGTCGCAATTTGAACGCAATCTCGATTCAACTTGACGTCGTTTATTGGGCGTTGACGAACGGTGCAGAGCAAAGTCAGCAATATGTTTCATTGACAAGTCCAACTTTGCGCAAAATCCGTTTCATTAAAAGAATCACGGCAAGGCAGTTGCAGTTTTTTCGCAAAGGTTGCATCATTGTGCATCCAAATGCCTCCGCTTTCTTGTGTCGCCCTGCCACCAACATGGTCAGAAAAAGTGTTGCTACTCCTGCTTGTTCAACGTGTGCAAGCTATCAGTAAGTGCGAAATGAGCGGCGTCAAAAATACATTACAAATTATACGGCGCCATTGCTTTCGTGCTGCTTTCGCGCAGAGTGCTCACAAAGCGTTTGCCTCAATATGCTCACTCTGGTGGCAGTTTTTGCAGAACAAATTAGTACGAAAAACGCTTAAGAACTTTGCTGTAGCCTTGTTGTATAGATGAACATTCCTTCACCATAGCCGTCATAGCCGTCACTTTCGCTGTAGCTTTGGGGGCATTTCACGAGAATAGTGCTGCTTTGCGCTGCTTTCACTCTTGGTTTCAACTTTCCCCAAAGGTGCCTTACACCAACCTATGACAAAGTCACTGCATACATGTTTTGATGCTGCTCAATTTGTGTTGTCCTTGCTAAGTTACCCAAAAAAAATAGCACCAAAGAAACTTTGGAACGACCCCTAAAGTCTAGGCCCTAAAGCTTACTTTCTGAACACCCCAACAAAGATCATTTTCAGCATCTTGGATTTGCTTAAGGAGTCCCACTTGGTGGATGTTCTACTGGGATAAACCAAATCACCTTCAACAAACCCAGGGCATGTCTGCAACAGCTTTCAGGCCAGGGCTTCTAGGAGTTTACTGCTGGTTGCGCCGCCAAACACCCATGGCATTCTTTCGTCGTGTCGCACGTCGTGTCGTGGCGGCCTTTTTTCAACGATGCAGAGATCTGAATTGTGCCGCTGCAAAGACATCCTCCAAAGCTCCGAGGAAAAATCACCACTCCATCCAAAACCAAACAACACGACAAGCGGTGCCATTGAATGAGAGCAAGGGGGACCTTTGCATTTTGCGAATTTGGTGCATGTCATCTACCATCTAGATGCTGCAAAATAGGCGATTGTCAAATTGTTTGGAGTACATCTCGAAATTTCACATCTCTAAGTTGCTTTCCTTTCGCTCATGTACAACATATTATTCCGACATTGAATAACTATGCTAAAATGTTAAGTTAAAACATACATGAATATCAGATTTAATATTATCTATACAAAAACGCTGTGAATATGACTAGATATTGAAAATCTCAAATATTTGATTTACTATAAAATACTATTTGCACATCTCTATCATCTCTATAATTTATCAGATAGATACTCCCAATTCCATGCCGGTCATATCGGGTCATCGGCCGGTCACATGCCAGGCTCACAGCGTGGATGGTGGGCCGTGGTGTTCCTCCAGCATGGTGTTTCTCAGCCAGGAAACAGATGGAAAAATATGGAAAATGATGGTTTAATGGTAGTTTAATATGGATTTAAAAGGATTTATATTACTTAAAGAAGGGATATCAATGAAGATTCATGGTTTAGCAATACCGGAATACCGTAAATGTTGTTAGCTTTACCATGATTTACCACATATTGTTTGCACAATCTGAGATCTGATTGGTGGCTTTTTCTATATTCACCTCACATTATCGTAGCACATTGGTAGCACTATACTTACTATACATCATAATTGTTACCCTCTGGTGATTTAACATAGCTATGGAGAATCACCTCTTTAATGGGTAAATCCACTATAAATGACAATTTTCAATAGCTATGTTAGTTTACCAGAGGGTAAATTGATCAATTGACCAGTGGAGATTGGTTTTAAATGTGAGTAAATGCATGGTACCCTGAATGGTAAACTACCATAGCTATGGAACTTTACCCTGTTTCTATAGCAGGTAAATGCATGTAAACGCACAATGAAAATGGTCATATTCCAAAGCTATGGTAGTTTGATCAAATGGAAATGATGCCATATCCCCCTGAACATCTCAGGCTGTGTACCCTAAAAACACAGCTTCAGCTACCAATTGGCAACTTATTGGACTCATGAGGCCTTGGCAAGGACTATAGTGACTATGGCAAGGCAACCAGCATCACAGGGAGGACAAACTTTTGTTTTTTTTGAGGGGGAATGATATGAATAAAACCCAAATCCAAGTGCATCATTACATGGGTGGGAAATTTTCGTCGATGTTTTGCCTATCTTGATCTATCTTGGGGGAATGATTCCTGACTTCGCTGAAGCGAAAAGAAGCTGCAACGGCTGCAACGGGCACCTCTTGTCCCCGGGCCAAGGCCTCGACATGTTTTTTCGGCATCTCTGGAGAGAGATGCCGTCTTCGTACTGCCGTGACTTCATGGCTACAGTATGGTACAGTGCTTATTCTTTGCTATACCCTCTGGTAAACTAACATAGCTATTGAAAATTGCCATTTATAGTGAGTTTTCCCATTAAAACTGGTGATTTTTCATTGTTATGTTAGTTTACCAGAGGGTAAACAACATGCACAAATCGACCCTTTGGGAAGTACAGACTCTGAAATATGGGCCTTGATGTGTCAGCATCTCGACGTTTAGCTAGTGGAAGCTCCAACTTTCGCCCCAAAATAGGATGATCTCCACTGGATGTTGTCCAGAATGTTACCGCCCAAAAAGTGTGGTGTTGAAGAAAGATACAAAAATTTCTTTGAATTTATACATAAAAGGGGGTTTCCGACAAAATAGGGCTACCCCAAATAAATCATTCAAGTCATGAATGACCAGTGTAGTATTTTCACAGCCATGGTTTTTCTACGGAAAAAACGAAGAAAAAAAACCTGGCATTTTTTGCACATCTCCAAGCTCGGGCGTTTTTCTCGTGTCCAAGATCCGAGCACCAAAGGTTGTAGCACCTGATCCAATGGAACTCGGTCAGTAAAATCTTTGGGAAAAGGTGATGAGTTCCATCCAAAGGATGGAACTCATGCAGACAATTCATGACAATTCGATCTCAACTGCATAGAATAATGAACTACATGTGACTGAGCTATTAAAAAAAAATGAGCTTTTTTCGAAGGCTTTGCCTTTGTTGCCAGTCCCAAACGACACATCACACACAGATGATCTGCATTGATTCTCAACAGTGTCTTTCATCGTCGGATTCCAACTTTCACCCCGAAATCCTTCACCAACCTGAAACGTTTCAGGCCGTTTGGATGATTCTGATGATTCCCCATTCATCCATCCCAATCCCATTCAGAATGGTTGGCCAATGTTGGCCCACGGGCCGACCTGCTTCTCTGTCTCAGGCATCGCCTCCATCGCCAAACGTGGGGTTCTTTGGAAAAACATCGCCACTTATTTGGATGAAACTAGTTTCCATGTGTGTCGATGATCTTTTGGAAAAGTAGCAATGAAGTTGGCA
This sequence comes from Cladocopium goreaui, assembly GCA_947184155.2. NCBI lineage: Eukaryota > Dinophyceae > Suessiales > Symbiodiniaceae > Cladocopium > Cladocopium goreaui. Next base: position 3,428 of record CAMXCT020001282.1, on the reverse strand, counting down.
TATATTTGGATAAGGATAAGCATTAACTTTAAAACGATTTGAACGTATCCTGCCTTTAAAAGTGCAAAAGAGCTTGCTATCTGGTTATTTAACATAGCCATGGAAAATCCATTATGAATGGAGGTTTTAATGGGAAAATCATCTATAAATGGGCCATTTTCCATGGCTATGTTAAATAGCCAGAGGGTACATAATTTACAGTAACACTCTCCAAAACTGCTTCAACTCCAACTCAAATCCGTCACTGAGTCAGCAACTGCTATCTCACCAACTTAAACGACAGCCATTCCATAATATTCCATACCCTCTGGTAAACCAACATAACATAACTATGGAAAATCACCATGCTTTTAATGGGTAAACCAACGAACTAATGGGCCATGTTCAATCTTCACAGAGCTTCAACTGTTTCAACTCATCAGGAATCCGATGGTAAAACACGGCAAGGATTGCACAAGCTGTGTACATAGATTGCACAACCAACTTGTAATCCCCCCAGATTACTCGATCTTTTACTCATTGGTCATATGTTTCTGGTGCCATGTGATGGTAGAACACCTTGACCTTTCAGCAACACTGGGACAAGGCAAATCCATAGCCTGGGGAACTGGAAGATCAGGCACGGGAGCCGCGTAGGGGCCCGGAGCCTGGCAGACATGGCCGGGAAGCAGCCGTGTCTGTATCAATGGATTGGAAGAAAATGACGGTGGAAACCATGGTTTTGACATGTGAAGACCTCAAAGAACCATGTGTTCCGAGCTTTCAGAAGCGAATTCTTGGACATGACCGGTTTCCTGCTGCTCTCATAGAAAGGCCACAGGCTCTGGAAGACGATTTTACCACGCTAAACAGCGATTTGTTGGGGTGGAGTTAGGCACCCCCCTAGAGGCAGTTATTTTTGCGTGTATGTATATATATATATATATATATATGAAACATTGTAAAGCCATATAAACCACACATTCACCCCCTTAACCCTTTTCGCAAGTCAACAAAGCCATGGAAAATCACCATTTGTCCCATGGGTTTCACCATCCAAACCCCTCAGGAGCCGGCCATGGCGCCGCTGCTGGCGGCGGTGGCGCTGGGGGGCGCACACCTCGACCAGCTCTGCCGCGCCTGTGCTGAAGGGATCATGTACATCATGATCATCATGTATTTACATACTATATCATGTAGTAATATATCATATATATATATCATGTATAGATGATCTTTGATGCCACCTCCATGGGCTCCTGCAAACGCCGCTGCTCCCGTAGATCGGGCCTTGGAGTTTTTGTGGGAAAAAAATATGTTTGTCATGGGATTCACCTGCAAAAAAGAAGGGGAAAAACATATGTGAAGGGATAATCAAATTGTACATAATTACCCTCTGGTAAACTAACATGGCTATGGAAAATCACCAATTTTAATGGGTAAACCCACTATAAATGGCCATTTTCAATAGCTATGTTAAATTACCAGAGGGTAGCTTCCTCCAATTTTTCCCTCTGTTCCCTTAAACCAACAGCTGCATTGGCGAGACGTCGAGGCGCCCACATCGACTGTGCCATTGGATTGTTGTAGGTTGGTTAACACCCATAGTTTAATAAACATCCATATGTGTGTATATTGGTGGAACATACTCCCATTTGCATAAACATAACTATGGCAATTACAACTACAATTGATGGTTTTAAATCAACTTAAAACTGAGGGGGCAGCACCTTGTACATATATTATGTAATATCGCATAAACATCCATATTTGGATGTTTGATGGGAAATATGAGTGTACCATTCACATAATCAATAATATATATATATTAAGTAATCCCTTAAACCATTGAAACCTGAAATACCACTATGTCACTATACCACTATGTCATTATAGTATCCCATTATCTATCCCATCATATTCCATGTATAAACCATCAAGCCACATCCATCATTTCCTCTGCCCAGGGACGTTTTTCGAATACCAATTCTCTGCGCCCAGCTCTTTGTAGGCACTAGCAGCCGCTCCATGGAAGCGGGCAAATCCACGTTGGTGCCTCGGGATTTGGTGCTTCCAAAGGCTTACAAAATAGATGGAATAGATGGAATAGATAAGAAGTATGAAAAAAATATCTGGAACCTCTTCTTCATTTAACGAACAGTTGGTTATAAATTCAATATATCCCCATTATATCCCCATTTTCTCTAGTTAAACCCCTATCTTTGACAAGTAAATCATCATTAAACCATTAAACCGGCATTGTTCAGCATGTTCCAGCCCTTCTTTGATGGATCTCCATTTTCAGGTACCACAGCCACTATCATATTGCTGGTTACATAACAAGTGATGTATATATATATATATGGTTGGTGGTATACCTACCCCTCTGAAAAATATGAGTTCGTCACCTGGGATGATGACATTCCCAATATATGGAAAGTCATAAAATTCATGTTCCAAACCACCAACCAGGATATATATTCTAATATATCACTATATCCCCAGGATGGCTGGTCAAAAATTCCCAATGTTTCACCATGGAAACCACATCGCCATCTGACGGCTGCCATGATGCAATGGAAAAACTGTGGATCTTCGCCACAGCGTGGGCCCATATGCACGGGGCCATACCTGCGGCAAGGACAGGGTTTTGAGATGGGGATTTCATGTGTTTCAACATGTTTCAACTGTGAAAACTATAAGGGTAATTAATGATGGTTGGTTGATGATGAGTACTATCTAGTGGTGAATGGAGGGAGCGGTGGAGCTGAGGCTATCCATATTCCCTATTGAATGTGGAGCTAACGAGCCACTAAGACTTTCCCAACCGTATGATAGCTTAGATGGTGATATTTCCCCAACGAAAATTGAGACACACCTGGTGATTTTACACTCTAGAATGGTGATTTGGTAGGAAAATGGCGATTTCACGGAGATTTGCCCTTCCGGTAATTAATTTGATACATGGCATTTTTCAAATGACCATGTCTAACATGTAAATCATCGCACTTTTATTCTGGGCCCTAAATTTCCCTGGCAATGTTCCCAGCGACAAGGAAGCCATGGCACCTTTAGTTCGTTGATTGGGACCCATGAATTTCATGGTGACCACTTCGCAAACTGCAAACGTTTGCCAAAGGGTCAAGAATAGCTATTGTCTCATCATTAGACACATGATCATTATCCCATTGCTAGATGTCATTAGATCATACTATCATGATCCCATTATTATTATCATTATTATCACCATATTATCATTATCCCATCATTAGACCATCTAAAAATCCACTGTCACTGTCACAAAAAGGGGGCACCTCTCCAGAAAGGGAAGCGCCGCCATCCAACCGCCGCCCACGCGAACCTGGCAGTGTGGAAAATCAAACGATGGCAAGCTGGAAAATACACCATTTCTAGATGTTTTCCGTTCGAACCTACATTTCTAGTAGATT
>CAMXCT020001281.1:148652-163914 GCA_947184155.2 Cladocopium goreaui | reverse complement strand
TTCATGTAGGGGTTGCTTAAAAAATTCTCAAATTGTCAGAATTTGGCTCACTTAATGCAGCCCAGCTCAAAGGTGATACGGGCTCAGAGGTGATACTCAGTGTAGCTGGGGTGACATCCATGCCTCGCATTTCAAAAGCGTCCCCAGCGCGCTTCCCATCCAAATTTTGTATCGCGGACACAGCATCATTTTGGGATGTGCCCAAAATGTTAAATCAGAAAGGTATGCGTCTCAGCACGCTCCCAGCATGTTCTTTACCCACCCATTATTCATATAGTATGTACTTGGAAACAATCACACAGCAAACCCAAGAAAGTAAGCGGCTTTCTTCAAAGAAAGATCTACAACCGCCAAATACTCTTCTGTCGAGGGGTCTAGCTCACGTCACAACCACCCAATACCATCTACTACAAGCCAGCTTTGCCTGGCAAGGCACTCACAAAGCCTAAGTCACTGATGGTGTTGGCAAGGATTGCCAGGGATTTGCCAAAAAGATGCGCGCAACAATTTCACCTCGAACTGCAGAATCCTTACGAACAAATCATTAGTCATTATGATTACCAGTAGTACCGCGCAAGGCGGTGGCGGAAGTTTCAAAAATAAGAAACCTATAGGAGAGGTTGGTTGTTGTGAATCACGGATGGCAGAGCGAATCCACTGATTGACCGAAAAGTGGTTGGAGTTGTGTTTGCTGGAGTGGTTGCAATGGTTGCAGTGGTCACCTCACCCACAACTGCTGGATGTAGTGTGATGTACTGCAACTGTAGTAGTTGTAGTTGTAGCGTAGTGGAGTTGTAGTTGTGGTGTAATGTAATTAGTGTAGTGTAGTTGCAGTCATATAGTTGTAGCTGTAGTTGTTTTGTAGTTGTAGTTGTAGTTGTAGTAGTTGTAGTTGTAGTTGTAGTTGTAGTTGTTGTTGTAGTTGTAGTTGTAGTTGTAGTTGTAGTTGTTGTAGTTGTTGTTGTTGTAGCTGTAGTTGTTGTGTGGTTGTAGTTGTTGTGTAGTGTAGTTGTAGTAGTAGTTGTTGTTGTAGTTGTTGTAGTTGTAGTTGTAGTTGTAGTTGTTGTAGTATCAGTAGTAAGTAGTAGAGACTTGTGTGTGTTGTTGTTATGCTCGTTGTTGTAGTTGTTGTGTAGTTGTTGTAGTTGTAGTTGTAGTTGTTGTAGTTGCAGTTGTTGTGGTTGGTGTTGTTGTTGTTGTTGTTGTTGTTGTTGCTGTTGTCGTCGAAGTTAGGGTAGTTAAGTTAGTGAAGTTTGTTAAGTTAGTCAAGTTAGTTAAGTTAATCAGTGTCTACTTTTTCGACATCTTCACGTCAAAAAAGGCTCAAAACCTTCAGTTTTTTACACTTTTGACTTCGAAATGTGCTTCGCGCCACAACGGCGTGCACTTTTTCGACACTTTTTCGACATCTGAACCTCCAAAAGTGGTCCGAGACCGTCAGTTTTTAACACTTTTGACTTGGAAATGTGCTTCGCGCCACAACGGCGTGCACTTTTTCGACATCGGAACTTCCAAAAGTGGTCCGACATTGGTGTGTTTTGTACATTTTGCCTTCCAAATGTGCTTCGCGCCACAACGGCGTGCACTTTTTCGACATCGCAACTTCCAAAAGTGGTCCGACATTGGTGTGTTTTGTACATTTTGACTTCAAAATGTGCTTCGCGCCACAACGGCGTGCACTTTTTCAACATCTCAACTTCCAAAAGTGGTCCGAGGTTGCGGTGTTTTGCACATTTTGCCTTCCAAATGTGCTTCGCGCCACAACGGCGTGCACTTTTTCGACATCGCAACTTCCAAAAGTGGTCCGATCCTCTAGTGTTTTGTCCATTTTGACTTGGAAATGTGCTTCGCGCCACAACGGCGTGCGCTTTTTCATGTCTCATCTGGCCAGCTGGCTCCCGCCGCTTGAGCGAGCCTACTTTTCGACCCTCCGGAGCCCCAAATCATTGGAAAAACACAGTGTTTCGCGACTTTCCTATCTTTTCGCGCATCTGCATCTTCTTTCTTCTGATCTTTTCTCTTCTGACTCTTCTCACCTCTGCTTTTTCAACTGTCCATATTGTCGGAAGTTTCACTTCTAAACTTCCTTCGATTATTGTCATGGTTGATGGATGCTAGGCAACACAAGGTTTGTGCAGATTTCAATAAACTCTCTGTTCTGGAAGTTGAACGTCAAGCACATGGTGTTGCCTGCTTTTGCAGTCAGCATGGGCTTGCAGGAGATCACATCCCCATCATTTTGAGAACTCATTATATACATGGAATTTGTTACACGCTTCGCCGCATCAGAACCTTCGATGCTTCTGGAAACAAGAAAATACCAGGTACTGAAAATCATATACAATATCTATCCAAGTAGGACTGACCGTCATGGAGCTGCCAAGAGCCAAGACACGCCTTTGTAGGCTGCTAGCCCAGGCCCGGTGCCTGTATGCAGGGCCGCCACCTGACTCGCATGTCAAGACTTTCACCTGCTGACCCGGCTGACCCCTTGCAATTTTTGAGGTGAAGAAGTGAAATTGCATGGATGCATTGACTCTGGTGGATTGCTGCAGCTTGCACTTCCAGCCCCTTCTGTTTACCCAAATCTTTAAGACACAAGATGCTTGAGCCCTCTCCGACCAACATCCAATTGAACAATTTGGCAAAGGTTGTCCGCTGATGCCTGAGGATGCGTTTATCTAGTTCCCGAATGCGTAGCAAGGGTTCCCGTTTCACTCTGCGGGTCTGGGGGTTGAGGGTGTGTTCGCTCGACGTTGCGTTCACGGTCGCAACCGTCCGCAACCGTTCGCAACCGCCCGCAACCGTTCGTGTGAGGACCGTATGGCCGTGCCTATGGGAAGTTCTGCAGGAGGGATCATTTTTGGAGGTTTCAGACGTTTGGTTGCTTCGTTTCGCGTGGCAGGCGTGGCACTTTGTGACATTCAGCAACGTTCTGTAACGTGTCGAAAGTCATTTTGTGTGGCAGGCGCAATACTTTTGCGACGTTTTCAGAAGATGTGTTGCAGTTTTCGTGGCAGGCGCAGCACTTTAGACGCGTCGCGTTGCGTATTTTTTACGAATCGCATTGGTAAGGCTGCGTCAAGTGGCGAAAAGGTGCAGATTCCGTGGCAGACGTGGCATTTTGTGAGATGTGCTGAAAATTGACGGAAGCCTCGCACGAAACATCGATTTTGAGGCTGCCAAATTTAGAAGTTTCTACGAAAACTCGTAGGAAAACGTCGCTTTTGAAGCTACAAACTATGAAAATTGGAAGAAATCTCGCACGAAAGGCTCGTTTTGATGCTCCCACATCTCTCATCTCAAGTCTCTGGTTTTCCTGTGGCGTCGCCGTGTCTATGGGGGAAGCTGCAAAATCTCTCCTTTTCGAAGGTTTCCAAGCAGGTTGTCATAGTGGCAGGGGTGGCACTTTGCACTCTACACTCCGCACTCTACACTCCACACTGCACACTCCATACTCCACCACACTCTACACGTTGCGCATTCCTCACTCCACACTTTACACTTTACACGCCACACTCGACACTTTCCACTCCACACTCCACACTCTACACTCCACACTTGACACTCCACACTCCCCACTCCACAATTTACACTCCTCACTCTACACTCTACACTTTACACTTTGCACTTTCCACCTCCCCTTCACACTTTACACTTTACACTCTACACTCCACAATTTACACTTTGGACTCCACACTTTAAACTTTGCACTCCGCACTTTACACTCCTACACACTCCACACTCTACACCCCACACTCCACCACACTACACACTTTACACTCCGCACTCCACAAACTACACTTTCCACTCCACACTCCACACTCCACACTTTGCACTCCACACTCCCCACTCCACAATTTACACTTTACACTCCTCACGCCACACTCTACACTTTGCACTTTGCAATCCTCACTCCACGCTTTACACTCCACACTTTACTCTCCACACTCCGCACTCTACACTTTACGCTGTACTCTTTACACTCTACACTCCACACTTTACATTTTTGACTCCTCACTCCACACTTTACATTTTACACTCCTCACTCCACACTTTACACTCCACACTTCACACTCTGCACTTTCCACTCCACACTTCACACTCTGCACTTTCCACTCCACACTCCACACTCTACACTTTACACTCCATACTCTACACTTGACATTTTTCACTCCACACTTTGCACTCCACACTCCCCACTCCACAATTTACACTTTACACTCCTCACGCCACACTCTACACTTTGCACTCTACACTTTACAGTCCACACTTTACACTCCACACTCCTCACTTTACAGTTTCCACTCCAAACTCTACACTTTACACTCCACACTCCTCACTCCACACTCTATACTTTACACTCCACACTTTACAGTTTGCACTTTACACTCCTCACTCCACACTTTACACTCCACACTTTACACTCCACACTCTACACTTTACACTCTACACTTTACACTCTACACTCCACACTCCACACTTTACACTCCACGCTTTCCTCTCCACGCTTTACACTCCACACTTTACACTCCACACTTTACACTCCACACTTTTACGCTCCACACTCCACAGTCTACACTTTACACTCCACACTCCACACTTTACCCACTGCACACTCCACACTTGACACTCCACACTTGACACTCCACACTCCTCACTCCACACTTTGCACTCCACACTTCCCACTTTACACTCCACACTCTACACTCCACACTCCACACTTTACGCTCCACACTCCGCACTCTACACTTTACACTCTACACTGTAGACTCTACACTCCACACTCTACACTGTCCACTCCACACTGCAGACGGGTAACAGGGGAAATATGTATATACAAGACTGTTCAAATAAACTACTGTAGAAAATTGATCTGAGTGTCTGCATATCCATTAACATACGTGTGAGCATTCGGGTTCGTGGGCTGCATCTTGTTTTTTTCCCGAATGCGTAGCAAGGGTTCCCGTTTCACTCTGGGGGTCTGGGGGTTGAGGGTGTGTTCGCTGGACTTTGCGTTCACGTTCGCAACCGTCCGCAACCGCCCGCAACCGTCCGCAACCGTTCGTGTGAGGACCGTATAGCCGTGCCTATGGTAAGTTCTGCGGGAGGTGACATTTTTGGAGGTTTCCAACGTTTCGTTGCTTCGTTTCGCGTGGCAGGCGTGACACTTTGTGACATTCAGACGTGTTTTGTAACGTGTCGAAGGTCGTTTGGTGTGGCAGGCGCAATGCTTTTGCGACATTTTCAGAAGATGCGTGGCAGTCTTCGTGGCAGGCGCAGCACTTTGGACGTGTCCATCGTCATTTTGCGTGGCAGGCGCAGCACTTTAGACGCGTCGTGTCGGTTTTTTGCAAATCGCATTGGCAGGGCTGCGTCAAGTGGCGCCAAGGTGCAGATTCCGTGGCAGGCGTCGCGTTTTGTGACATGTGCTGAAAATTGATGGAAGCCTCGCACGAAACATCGATTTTGAGGCTGCCAAATTTAGAAGTTTCTACGAAAACTCGTAGGAAAACGTCGCTTTTGAAGCTACAAAGTGTGAAAATTGGAGGAAGTCTCGCACGACATGCTCGTTTTGGCGTTCCCACGTGCCTTGTCTCGGGTCACTGGTTTTTCTGTGGCTTCGCCGTGTCTATGGGGGAAGCTGGAAAACATGTCCTTTCGGCATGTTTCACACTATGAAAATTGGATGAAGTCTCGTACGAAACGTTCGATTTCATGTTCCTACGCGTCTTGTCTCGAGTCTCGCTCGCGTCGCCGTGTTTATGGGGGAAGCTGCAAACATTTCCTTTTAAAAGGTTTCCAAGCAGGTCGTCATGTCGTTTTGCGTGGCAGGCGTGGTGCTTTGATGCACTTTGTGACATTCCAACCTGTTTGATAACGTGTCGAAAATGTCAAAATTGGAGGAAGTCTTGTACGAAATGCTGATTTTTCTGCATCCACATGTCTTGTCTCGGGTCTCTGGTTTTCCTGTGGCGTCGCCGTATCTATGGGGGAAGCTGCAAAATCTCTCCTTTTCGAAGGTTTCCAAGCAGGTTGTCAGGTCGTTTTGCGTGGCAGGTGTGGCACTTCGTGACATTCCAACCTTTTTGATAACGTGTCGAAAATGTCAAAATTGGCAGAAGCCTTGTACGAAATGCTGATTTTTCTGCACCCACATGTCTCGTCTCGAGTCTCTGGTTTTCCTGTGGCGTCGCCGTGTCTATGGGGAAGCTCCGCACTCCACACTCTACACTTTACACTCCACACTCCACAATTTACACTTTAGACCCCACACTCCACACTCTACACTTTACACTCCACACTTTACACTTTGCACTTTACACTCCTCACTCCTCACTTGAGACTTTACACTCCATTTCCACTCCACACTCCACAAACTCCTAGCGGCTTCGTCGGCGAGAAAAGTCCAACCGCTCATGTCATCGCCCGTAATTCATCATTCTGATGTCTCTTTCTTAGTCCTTTCAGTTGATATTTGCACCATCCTACACTTGATCTTCGTTGCACTATTCCTGTATTGATTTGGTTTTTGCGAGTTCTCGTAGCTAGTATCATGTCGCTTCGTGCCAGCTTAGGCAGGTACTGCCTTGGCCGAGCCATGACGAGGGACAGCTCACCGTATTCGACCACTCGATCTCGCTCACCTCCACCTGACCGAGACGTCTCCACGCAAAGTCCCTCACCATTCTTTCGACCTCCGGATGGCAACCTCCAGCACCTCGAGCCCATCGACCAATCATCCTTCAGATCGACCTGAAACGCAGCTCGCCCTTCGCGATCCATACTACAACATTCTCGTCCGCCAGGTCGCAGGCAACCCGTCCACTCCGGAATATGGCGGACTCTTCCAAGTGTACAAGGGTCATCTATACCCGGAATACGCATCCAGACACTACATCGAGGAAATCGAAGCCTTAGTCGTCAGTACATTTGCCCAACGGTGGGCTATCTTTGTCAATTCCACGGATTTTTGCCTCGCCATGGATACTCATTATGGCCACCAATTACTGAACCAGCCACACGACAGCATCCTGGACATCCTGACCCGCCACTTCCCACGCTGGAAAACGCCAACACTGCTACACCAACCCGTCTCAACACCCAGAAGTTCGTCATGCTGACCACCAGATATTGTGGCCTGGTCCTACGTCTTCAAATTCCTCGTGGACATCCCCTCTTCGCGCACAACGCCGTGATGATGTCACGTCCGAGCTAATCCACCATGATCAGGCGGACGAAGCTACGCGGCTTCTCCTTATGGTGGCTTCTCTTTCAAACCTTGTGTGAATTGCTAAATCCTTCATGTGTAGCTTCCTACTTCTAACACCCTTTCTCACCCAGTGTCGTATTTGATCTTCTAGAGTGTGTGTGCATGGGCATCCCCTGTACCAAAGGGCTATAATCAGAATTACTCCGGCGTCTAAGTTTTAACTGATTACTAGCAGCAGGGGGCAACAGAGTTGCTGCATGGCTGTCGCCAACGAAGCTCCATGCAGTAGACTAGGATATGGAGTCTGATCAACCCCATGTACCTGCAGTTTTTCGTCATTTCATTCCGCTCCGTGAACGACTGGTTCCATTCAGCGTGTATAGAACAGACTCCGTTTTCAGCAGTTTCTTCGAACAGAGTTCATCACAGCAGTTTCAATTTTCTTTTGTGCTGAAAAAGACCTTAAATTGGAACCTCCAGATCCCTTGATGGGAAACAAGAAGTTGCTCATAGACGACAAACGGTCTGTCAAGTGTGTCTTCGGCCGAGAATCCGTCATGGTCCGGTCGTGATCTGGTAAAAAATCCTCAAGGATTGCCGGCGTGTGAATTTTCTTCATCTGAATTGGCTTCGGCCATGACGAGGAGCCTGTATGTCTGTTCCTTGATCAGAGAAAAAACAAGGCAATGTTCCTGGATCTTTTTGATCATGATTGTTTCCATCTGTATTCTCTGAAATCACGATATGATTCGGGAACTAATTTTCCAACTGTTCCTCAACCTGAGTAATCCGAGAGACATTTTTCCTTGAGATCCAAGATCTCCTGTTGCATGTTTTACCTTGCCAGAAAGTTGAAAAATCTCTGAATTGGTCTTGTACCATGAATAACTCTGAACTTTTTGGGTTTACCCAAACAAAGGTCTCCGGACCCTCATCTGAAAGAACTATGAATCCAAAAGAAACAAGGCAAAGGAAACAAACAATTTCATTTGATTTTCCATGATGTACAGCTCTGCGGTTACATTTCCACTGCTTACCATGTACAGTTTTCAGCTTATTCGTACGTTTCGTCGTGTATCCGCTGAACATAACCGAAGCGCATGAGTATGGTTGTTCCTTCTTGCATAGTCACTTCGGCTCAGTCTCACGACCTAAAATTCCGATTGCTCATGAAGTTTTCCATGTTCCAAGTTTTAATTTTCTGCTTTCACGTGGAAGAGCCCGGCCGATCCCGCGTTCGCGGACTGATTACAAAAGTGTTAAAATTTAGAGTCCCAAAATGAATGTTCCGTTGACTACATGTCATATGTTTGTCACTTCCCCAAAGTTTCTGCTTTTGATTGAGAGCCATGACATACAACGTGTACTTCAGTGCGGGTGACTACACTCGCCAAGCCGCAAAAGCACCGCCAGCCAGAGCAGCATTGAGAGCGTTGACTCCTCGACGACCACCTCTACCCCGGCCTACAGTTGCTTCCGTGATTTCTCATGGGGAAGACCAACAATTTCAACCGGCCGCGATTCAAGTGCTTTCCAAAGGTCGACCACCAGCACCACCGGTCACACTCTCCAATGTAGAGGTGCCCAACCGTGCAACGGCAGTAGATCCAACTGGACCATTTGTGAATTCAGCTCCCAATGTAGATGGCCTCGATCGTGAACATGCTTCTAGTCATAGACCACGTAGATCGCGTAGTTCTCGGAGATCCAGGTCGAGAAGAACTAGACTCACTAGACGTTCGACTAGACCAAACCAATCTATGAGATCGTATCGCTCTAGAAGATCTAGAAGATCTCCACAGAGGTCACGTAGTCCTGCACGTTTGCGCCAGGTGTTTGGGCCAACCAAGATTGGCTCGATGCTCCACCAGGCAATTGGCAGATAGCACCACTGCCACCGCCTCCGTTTCCACCACCTCCAAGTGTCACGGGCATCACTAGACGCACCGATGGATGCTCATTTTTACGCGCTGTATGAAAAATTGTACAGACAACAGAATCGTGATTTTCCCCTTTCTGAAGCCTTTTTGAAACATTTGGCCTTTTTGCTGGCGAAAGCTGATATCATGGTTACTGACTGGCATGGGTTGAGAACTGTTTCACACGATCCCAAGTGGTATCGTTCTCCAACAGAACCACCAGAGGCAATTCAGCAATTTTATGTTTTGCCCCTTCCAGTGCTCAGAAACTGAGCCGGTGTTCCATCAGATATGCCACCAGCACCTCGAAGGGCAGCGCCTGACAGAAACCTGTCAGAAGTGATTCACTTAGCATTTACTCACGCTACAAACCAAGGCAGCTTTGTTGCCATCATGCGTGAAGGCTGTCTGGCAGCTAGTAAGTTGCATCATTCAGACAATGAATCGTTTGCCAAACAAGCTGGGATGATCATGAACTTGGGAGGTTTCTTCACAATGGTACCACCACTAGTAAGAATGAATGCGGTGTAGTTTTCCTTGGCTTAGCCTGGGGAACAGGCGAAGCGGTGCACCAAGAGGAGAAGGCCAATGCATCTCCATGACAAAGCCAGGTGGGCATGGTTGCGTCCACCACAAGCGGGGATGCATGTGGGTGATTTCCACGCAATCCCACCTGTTACAAGGCCTGGCATGGAACTTTTAAGAGAAGGCCCGTAGCTCCATTTTCTAGTGATATCCGTGATCTTTTTTCTGACTTATAGATCACGCTCTTCGTTTTCCATTATGTTTACATGAGCTTGGCACTTTCAGTCACGGCCCACTGCAGATGGTGTGAAACATCATTCTACGTTTAGCCGCTCTTCCAGACGATGACGCTCACCTAAAAATCTGAGGTGACTCTTCGGCCGCTAGGTCGTTTGTTGGTTCTTCATATGTTTACTTTGTTATGTTTTTTGATAATTGTCTGCCATATCCTTTGACTTCGACTGACAGTTCTTTGAAGATCCGTGGAAAAGCGTCTCTCACTGCCGTCTAGCCAACGCTATTGTGCGAAGTTACCTTTTTGGGTTTTCCTTTGTGTCTGTTTGAATGTTTTTTGAGAGCTTTTCTGACATTTTGTTCATGGTGAAGATTTCTGTTCAAATTCCAACCGACAGCTTGGAGTAGAAAAAGAGGATTACATGGCATGGACCCACTCCAAGTTCCTTTGGCAGCTCTATGCCGACATGGAGCACAAGAATTCAGTTTGCGTCCTTTCAGCGCTGAACGCTTCATTGGAACTGTCACGACCAGAACGGTCACAGAATCCGTGTTTTGCTCTCAATTGCTGAAATGCATGCGAGACAGTGGTATTGATGTGGATGCAGTAGCAGAGCACTTGCATCGCACACAAGCTCCTACAGAACCGATTCCTTCCAAACAGGATCAGCCTGTGGATTTTATCAATCCTGTCGTTGCTGATGTTGTTTCAAGATTGAAAGCATTGCAACCTGAAAAGGTACAAGGGTCTGCGGCTCGTAGGTTGCAACAAGTAGCCAAACGCCAGTTGTCTGCAGCTGGCAAGGGTGTAACACCTGCCCCAGCGTCGGCGTCGGCTTCGAGCTTAAACAAGCGACCTCCGTCGGAACAGCTTGGAAGCACCCTGAAGAAGAGAGCCCGTCCCAAACGCAAGGTGAATTCTGAGGCTCCTTCGAGTAATTTAAAGTCTTTGCGGGCAAAAAAACATGATGATTCATCTCAAGCCATGAAAGTTTGGTCCGATAAAACTGAACATTTCTCTGATGATATTCCAGAGAAAGAGAAAGATGACGAAGTCATCAATGCAGAAGAATGTCTCCTCCCACGGTCTCCAGTGCTCCAAGACAATGTTCCCACCGGCCATTCAGATACTATTACTACCATTTCAAAATGGGCCAAGAGCTTCCTAGCAAAAACGCGGGAGGAAGCTGTCAAACTAATTCAAGTGATTCGCGATGCCGATCTTCTGAAAAGCCGTTTGCAAGAAGCATGTATCAAGTATGGTATCGGTATGGAATTGACTTTTAAGTTAGCGCCTCGAAGCAAGCGCCAAGTTATTGGAATAGGTGCAGCCTTGTGTGCTTGACTAGCTTCTCATCCTGAGGATTTGCTGCGTTTGAAACTTTTTGAAGTCCTGGCACACCTCCAAGAAGCTTTGACCTTTTGCATTCATAGTAATACCTCATATTCCGAAAGCTTTAGCTATGTGGGCTTTGAGCTTGATTCATGTTTTGTTGCTTTCACGTTTTTCAGCCCCAACGATTGAGTCTCGTAAGTGGCGCAACAGATTGAACTTTTTGAATGTGAGCCCAGAGACTTATACTTATCCATTTTTTCAATCTCAGTGTGCAGTTTACGTCAAACTGCCATTTCATCCGGTTGATCCATCTCATCCCGTGTGCAGCCAGCATGGCCATTTCTATGTCGGCTCCACTGGCATGTCAGCCAGCAAACGAGATTTCAATCGAGCGGCCAAGTTGAAACTACTTGAGAACGGTTGTTGAATTATCCATTAGGTACTGGCTTTCCAACAACAATTTTCCTCTTTTTAATTTGATTGTGTTGGAGCCACATAGTACCTATGAACAAGCGTGGGTTCGTGAACATTGTTTGCTCGGCTATTGGCAAACCATGCTTAACCATCCTTTATTTCTAGTCTTGAGGTTAAAATCTGAAGGTTGGACATTGCAGTTTCAAGCCAGCCGCTCACCACCAATCAAATTGGGACCTCGCCTTTTTTCAGCGCTTGCGAAGACGTCTTCGCACTGTGGGCAGTGTTCCCAGTGAACACTCCAACCAAAACAAAGACCGGCGTATATTACATCTTTTAAGCCTTCATGCTCGAAGTAGTTACGTGACTTGCCAGCAGATCCGACCCGGTGAATTTCACACCCTGGAGGTGTAAATTGTACAGGCTATCCGTTCATCCCGTTTTTGGCACATGATGATTTTAAACGGCATGTTGAACGCTGGTTGAGAACAACTGTTGTTGGAGTCAAATCTTTGGCAATTACATTTTTTCTTCCAGCACGACATTTGAGAGCTCGCTTGTATTTTCAAGGAGCTTTAAATACATGGAATGATCCTGCTCTCTTTGAGATTCCAGCCCACAGAAGCCGTGGCACAAAAAATGATCCACGACGCATTTTCCCCGCGTCTCCTCCGTAGATATAAGTGGGGTTTCCGGAAAAATGCACAGCTTCCTTGCTTTGTTTTTCTCACACGAAAAAAGCGGTGGACCAAAGGTCGCGCACTGATTAGTTATTTTCAGAGTTTCCAGGCCACATTGCTGAAAGCAGCTAGCCGAGCCTTGGATTCCATATGCAAACAAACGTGGCCGCAGGATTTTGGCCAACTCAGCATTCCTCAGATTTGGAAAAAGGTACATCATCATTTTGAAGCAACTGATGATTCCATTTCTTTGGCCTGTGTCAATGATGATCTGATGGGTTTTTTCAATTCCGTTCCCCAAACTCGTTTGCTTGATGCCGTACATCAACTTTTGGATCAATGAATGCTGGCTCATGAAAAACAATTTGACAATGATCGCAATTAGGTGACTATTTCAGTGAACCTTTCTGCTCGAGGAGACCCTGCACAGTCTACCTACTCTGGAACCTTCAAACGAGCTGCCTTCCAGACTAAATGTCTGTATGTCAGGGACATGTTTGAGATTGTGCAGTCCAATTTGACATATATTTTCAGCTCTTGGCTGCTTTTGGCGATCTGTTACTGGGTTTTGATGTCAATATACAGGATCGAACTGTACAATATCGCCGGCCAGACATTCGTCAAATTCGGGACTGTGTTTCTGCGGGATCTCTCCGCCTCAGACTGAGCGGATTCAAGAGCCGGGCTCACTTAATTCGAAAATATTCCTACCCTCCGGATTTGGTATCTGCAAGCCTTTCCCAGCTGGGAGCCCTGTATGTACAGAAAGGGTCTAGCCAAGCTGATGTCCACCAAGCGTTGAAATTGTAAAAAACGCAATTGTGCGACAGTGATTCTCGAGAACCTGTTTTGACAACCCTGTTTTGACAACCCTGCTGAAGCTGTCCCGTTTGTTGCAATACTAACATTTTTTTGCTCAAACTCGTAGCACCCTTGCTCAGGTCAACCTTGTTTTCTCTGCCACCAATGGCTGCTGATCCATTTTCGCACTCCCTGTACATAATTCAGCTTTCCGTTTTTCCGTCTTAGATGTTCAGCACCTTTTTTGCGACATACGGCCTTCGTGTGTGTGGGGGCAACCCCTGTACCAAAGGGCTATAATCAGAATTACTCCGGCGTCTAAGTTTTAACTGATTACTAGCAGCAGGGGGCAACAGAGTCGCTGCATGGCTGTCGCCAACGAAGCTCCATGCAGTAGACTAGGATATGGAGTCTGATCAACTCCACGTGACGTACCTGCAGCTTTTCGTCATTTCATTCCGCTCCGTGAACGACTGTTTCCATTCAGTGTGTATAGAACAGACTCCGTTTTCAGCAGCTTCTTCGAACAGAATTCATCACAGCAGTTTCAATTTTCTTTTGTGCTGAAAAAGGCCTTAAACTGGAATCTCCAGATCCCTTGATGGGAAACAAGAAGTGACTCATAGACGCCAAACGGTTTGTCAAGTGTGTAGACAGTGTACACTGTGTTGCTGATCTTGTAAAACACCCCGTTCGTTTGCATCTGCTTCGAAGTGCGATGCTCGATTCGCAGGATCGGCCACCTTCAATTCCTTGCAAGGTTCCTCGAACCACCCCATCTTTGAACTGTTTGCTTCAGCTTGCCCCTCCTCTATTTCACGCTTGCTTGGGCCGAATGTCCTCAAACTTGTGTCCTGCCTGGATACAAACTCATTCAATCACATCCTGGTCGTGCTGCCACTTGCCTGAATTCCATCCTTGGCTGAACATGGACTATGTTTTTCTCTTGGGAACTTCGTCGCCGACTTAACAAGTTCACCACAATCAGTTTCCCTGTGAGGCAAGCCGATCGGGTTGAAACCCTTTCGTCCCCCTCACCACCATCAGGATTCTGATCACGGCGTCATGTTCGTCGTGGCATCAAAATCATTGTCGCCAAAGACGGCAACCGTCACCAGCAACATAAGTGCCGAGACTACTAGCAGCTGTCAGTCTCCCTAGCGCAACCCTTGCTGTGAAAATGCTACTGGTCACTACTAGATTACACGCTTGGATCCTTCACACGACCCCGCAGGCTAAAGCAATCCGTGCAATCACCTTCTTAGACCTGTTTGTTACCATGCCACCTATTTTGACCAGTGTCAAGTTTGTGATTGCAACCTCGATGACAAAGGGATAGCCGGTAATCAAGGGGAAAGGCATATCCGCACTGAAAGAACAACAGCAGCACTAGCTCCAATCTGATCAACTGGCCGGGGTGACTCGGTCTTCCAGCTTTTTGGTGTGAACAAAAAGCCTGTGGGGCAGGGAGGCTATGGGAGAGATTAGGAAATGCCCAGACTTTTTGGTACTTGTGGACTGGAGCCCTCAGTTTTCATATATCTCTATCTCTATCCCTATCGCTATCTCTATCCCTATCGCTATCTCTATCCCTATCCCTACCGGTATCGCTATCTCTATCTCTATCCCTATCTCTATCTCTATTCCTATCTCTATCTCTATCTCTATCTCTATCTCTATCTCAATCAATCAATCAATCAATCTAACTAATCTAAATTAATCTAATCTAATCTAATCTAATCTATCTATAGCGACGGACATCCACTTAGAACGTAAAATTGTTTCCATTTTTTTGGCACTTAGAACGTGGCACGAAATCAACACTTAGAACGTAGGCAAAATTTCATCACTTAGAACGTAAAACCATCACTTAGAACGTAGGGAGGCCAATTCAACACTTAGAACGTAAAACCAACACTTAGAACGTGCTCAGTGATTGTCCGTCGCTATATAAACTATCTTTTCGATTTCAAAATCAAATAAATTTCCTTATATAACGCAATTAAAAATATTGCCAAAAATCGGATTTCGAAGCGGACCCTAATAAATTTAAACCCTTAATAAAACAAAACTATTTTTTTCGATTCAAAATCAATTAAATTTCCTTATATAATATAACGCAATTAAAAATATTGCCAAA
>CAMXCT020001281.1:4855-148552 GCA_947184155.2 Cladocopium goreaui | reverse complement strand
CCGGCGGCATTGATTGGGATGGTTGGGTGCTTTTGTCAAAAAAAAATGGGAGTCGAGTGACCAATCTAGCGGGTCAGAAAAATGTGTCATGGGGGTGAAGAAGCATATAGCCATATAGCCCTTGCAAGGATGTGTTATTCGGAGGGATGACATGCTGTTTACATCTGTTTGATGTTTTTTAGGTGTTTTTTTTGTAGACTCGGCCAGGCTGTCAGGTCCCAACAGCCCGGTGGGCCTCACTTAAGTGGTTACCACTGCCATCCATGGCCATCGGCGAGGTCAAGTCGATGTGAATCGATCCCTCTCTTCAACTCGACAGGCAGCGGTAAAATGGGGCTCCAACGGTTGATCCAATGGGTACGTGAAGCCCAGCAGCTTGGGGCCCATTGAAAACTTGAAAACGGTCACGAAAAGATGAAGGATGATTTCAAAGTTACCTTAAGGAACATCCACAGGAAAAAAAAATCCATTGATCCGGATCGACTGTAACGATCTCACTGTGACCTCACTGGAATGATGGTTAGGGATGGTTAGGGGAAATGGCCTGGTTTGATCTATTTTTAGGTCAGTGAATTATTGCCATTCAGACAGATTTCCAGCATTATTCCCCGGCCACGTTTGGATCACCGGAGGATGAATCACTATTTGATCCCAATCTATCCAAGCCTCCCCACGTGTTGCAGCTAAACATGATGAAAGTCCTCATTTTTGCCAGCAAACTCCATTTTTTTCGAGAGAAAGTAAAGTATTATGTATTTGAAGATTTTGAAGGTAAGATCATTCCCCAATCTCTTCGAAGTAACATCTCATTTCGTTCAGATCAAATCCGTAAAAAAAATGTTGTACGACTCTTGCAGGTAGAATTGCAGCTTATGACTCCGTTTTTGCCACATTTTTTGGTCAAATCTCAAATGGGGGTCCTCCAAATCATCCATATGCTTCATCATCCCATGGAGGCCGTGGCTACCCGGATATCAGCGCCACCGGAGCGAATGTGCCCATCATCTTTCAGAAACGGCTGACCATGGTGCCTGGGATGCCTGGAATGTGGTGATATCCGGCTGACCTGTTGTGATAAAATCTGGTGATGTCCTTAATGATGTCCTTTTTCTGTGCTTGAAAACTGGTGACATATATAGTGACGGACAATCACTTAGAACGTAATTTTTTTTCCATTTTTTTTTCGTACTTAGAACGTAGCAAAATTTCATCACTTAGAACGTAGGGAAAATTCATCACTTAGAACGTCAGAATATCACTTAGGCCCATTTATCACTTAGAACGTAAACCAACACTTAGAACGTGCTAAGTGATTGTCCGTCGCTATATAAACTATTTTTTCGATTTCAAAATCAATTAAATTTCTTTATATAGCGCAATTAAACATATTGCCAAAAATTGGATTTCGAAGCGGACCCTAATAATAAATTTAGACCCTTAATAAAGCGGCTATTTTTTTCGACTTCAAAATCAATTAAATTTCCTTATATAACGCAATTAAAATATTGCCAAAAATTGGATTTCGAAGCGAATCCTAATAATAAATTTAAACCCTTAATAAAAAGACTAGTTTTTTCGATTCAAAATCAATTAAATTTCCTTTTATAACGCAATAAGACTATTGCCAAACACTAGAGTTCGAAGCGGACCCTAATAAATTTAAACCCTTAATAAAACAAAACTATTTTTTCGATTCAAAACCAATTAAATTTCCTTATATAGCGCAATTGAAATATTGCCACAAATTGGATTTCGATGCGGACCTAAATAATAAATTTAAACCCTTAATAAGAAAAAACGTTTTTTTCGATTTCAAAATCAGGTAAATTTCCTTATAACACAATTAAAATATTGCCAAAAATTGGATTTCGAAGCGGATCCTAATAATAAATTTAAACCCTTAATAAAAAGACTAGTTTTTTCGCTTTCGAAATCAATTGAATTTCCTTTTATAACGCAATTAAAATATTGCAGAAAATTGAAATTCGAAGTGGAATCGAAATTATGTCTAGGTTTCCTATACGGAATTAGCTGCTGAATCCAACACTTAGAACGTCAGAACCCCTAAAAAGCACCAAAAGGTATAGTGTTCCAGAGATAAAAGATCGCCAATATTTGCACATCATATGGGAGGGAAAAGCCAAATGGTACGAAATTATGTCTATGCTTCCTACGGAATTAGCTGCTGGATCCAACACTTAGAACGTCAGAACCCCCAAAAAGCACCAAAAGGTATAATGTTCCAGAGATAAAAGATCACCAATATTTGCAAATCATATGGGAGGGAAAAGCCAAATGGTACGAAATTATGTCTATGTTTCCTCGGAATTAGCTGCTGAATCCAACACTTAGAACGTCAGAACCCCCAAAAAGCACCAGAAGGATCCAAAAGGTAGAGTGTTCCAGAGATAAAAGATCGCCAATGTCAAATCATATGGGAGGGAAAAGCCAAATGGTACGAAATTATGTCTATGTTTCCTACGGAATTAGCTGCTGAATCCAACACTTAGAACGACAGAACCCCCAAAAAACACCAAAAGGATCCAAAAGGTAGAGTGTTCCAGAGATAAAAGATCGCCAATGTTTGCAAATCATATAGGAGGGAAAAGCCAAATGGTACGAAATTATGTCTGCGTTTCCTACGGAATTAGCTGCTGAATCCAACACTTAGAACGTCAGAACCACCAAAAAGCACCAAAAGGTATAGTGTTCCAGAGGTAAAGACCGCCAAGATTTGCAAATCATATGGGAGGGAAAAGCCAAATGGTACGAAATTATGTCTATGTTTCCTACGGAATTAGCTGCTGAATCCAACACTTAGAACGTCAGAACCCCCAAAAAGCACCAAAAGGATCCAAAAGGTATAGTGTTCCAGAATAAAAGATCGCCAATATTTGCAAATCATATGGGAGGGAAAAGCCAAATGGTACGAAATTATGTCTATGTTTCCTACGGAATTAGCTGCTGAATCCAACACTTAGAACGTCAGAACCCCCAAAAAGCACCAAAAGGATCCAAAAGGTATAGTGTTCCAGAGATAAAAGATCGCCAATGTTTGCAAATCATATGGGAGGGAAAAGCCAAATGGTACGAAATTATGTCTATGTTTCCTACGGAATTAGCTGCTGAATCCAACACTTAGAACGTCAGAACCCCCAAAAAGCACCAAAAGCACCAAAAGGTATAGTGTTCCAGAGATAAAAGATCGCCAATATTTGCACATCATATGGGAGGGAAAAGCCAAATGGTACGAAATTATGTCTATGTTTCTTACGGCTTAGAATGTCAGACCCCCCAAAAAGCACCAAAAGGTATAGTGTTCCAGAGATAAAAGATCGCCAATATTTGCAAATCATATGGGAGGGAAAAGCCAAATGGTACGAAATTATGTCTATGTTTCCTACGGAATTAGCTGCTGAATCCAACACTTAGAACGTCAGAACCCTCAAAAAGCACCAAAATGCATAGTGTTCAAGAGATAAAGAACGCCAATATTTGCAAAACATATGGGAGGGAAAAGCCAAATGGTACGAAATTATGTCTATGTTTCCTACGGAATTAGCTGCTGAATCCAACACTTAGAACGTCAGAACCCCAAAAAGCACCAAAAGGATCCAAAAGGTATAGTGTTCCAGAGATAAAAGATCGATAAAAGATTCGCCAATGTTTGCAAATCATATAGGAGGGAAAAGCTAAATGGTACGAAATTATGTCTATGTTTCCTATACGGAATTAGCTGCTGAATCCAACACTTAGAACGTCAGAACCCCCAAAAAGCACCAAAAGGATCCAAAAGGTAGAGTGTTCCAGAGATAAAAGATCGCCAATGTCAAATCATATAGGAGGGAAAAGCCAAATGGTACGAAATTATGTCTGTGTTTCCTACGGAATTAGCTGCTGAATCCACCACTTAGAACGTCAGAACCCCAAGAAGCACCAAAAGGTAGAGTGTTCCAAGAGCTAAAGACCGCCAAGATTGGCAAATCATATGGGAGGGAAAAGCCAAATGGTACGAAATTATGTCCATGTTTCCTACGGAATTAGCTGCTGAATCCAACACTTAGAACGTCAGAACCCCCAAAAGCACCAAAAGGTATAGTGTTTCAGAGATAAAAGATCGCCAATGTTTGCAAATCATATAGGAGGGAAAAGCCAAATGGTACGAAATTATGCCTATGTTTCCTACGGAATTAGCTGCTGAATCCAACACTTAGAACGTCAGAACCACCAAAAAGCACCAAAAGGTATAGTGTTCAAGAGGTAAAGATCGCCAATTCAATATTTGCAAATCATATGGGAGGGAAAAGCCAAATGGTACGAAATTATGTCTATGTTTCCTACGGAATTAGCTGCTGAATCCAACACTTAGAAAGTCAGAACCCCCAAAAAGCACCAAAAGGATCCAAAAGGTAGAGTGTTCCAGAGATAAAAGATCGCCAATATTTGCAAATCATATGGGAGGGAAAAGCCAAATGGTACGAAATTATGTCTATGTCTCCTACGGAATTAGCTGCTGAATCCAACACTTAGAACGTCAGAACCCCCAAAAAGCACCAAAAGGATCCAAAAGGTATAGTGTTCCAGAGATAAAAGATCGCCAATATTTGCGAATCATATGGGAGGGAAAAGCCAAATGGTACGAAATTATGTCTATGTTTCCTACGGAATTAGTTCCTGAATCCAACACTTAGAACGACAGAACCCCCAAAAAGCAACAAAAGGATCCAAAAGGTATAGTGTTCCAGAGATGAAAGATCGCCAATGTTTGCAAATCATATAGGAGGGAAAAGCCAAATGGTACGAAATTATGTCTATGTTTCCTACGGCATTAGCTGCTGAATCCAACACTTAGAACATCAGAACTCAGAACCCCCAAAAAGCACCAAAAGGTATAGTGTTCCAGAGATAAAAGATCGCCAATATTTGCACATCATATGGGAGGGAAAAGCCAAATGGTACGAAATTATGTCTATGCTTCCTACGGAATTAGCTGCTGGATCCAACACTTAGAGATAAAAGATTTCACAAGCCTTTCCACTATCATCAGTGACCTAGACACGTTCTAAGTGTTAAATCCCCGGTACGTTCTAAGTGATGAATCTTGATATTTGGACGTTCTAAGTGTATGGTTTTCGACGTTCTAAGTGCAAGGCTTAGAACGTAAAAAAAGCAGTAATATTCAGAATTTTTTTTCCAAAATACGTTTAAGTGATTGTCCGTCACTATATAAGTCCTCCATTTTTGAATGGTTGGTTTTTGCACCATCTATTTTTGAGGTGATGAATTTTGGGGATGGTTTATGACATTGTTTGAACCACATGGAAAATTACTTCAGGTCCTTCAGGTGAGTGAATTGTTCAGATTTCTGGCTTCGTGAATTCTCAAAAATTCTCCAGACCTATGGCCTTGGTGAATTGGTGGTTGATTGGTGGTCTTTTGAAGAGGAGCGAAAGTGATGGCAGTATGGCAGTTGTCTGGTTTTGGCTGCAGGGTTGCGCCTGTTGAAGCCAAGTCACAAACGGATTCAGTCAAACATGTTCGAATCATTGACTGACTTTGGAGAATGAGGTCTCAGTTGTTTAGTTCTACAACTGAGAACTGTAGTTATTCTTGGCAGCAGAATATATCTGGGTAAATTATAACGACCTCACTACGACCTCACTGGGAATCATGGTTAGTAAGGGAAATCATCCCCAAATGGGCTTAATTCAGGTTAGTGAAATATTATAATTTACCCAGATATATTATAGTCCATGGTCTTTCCACCGAAATTTTGGAGTGGTTTTTTCCCTTGCAAAACCTTAGAAATTGGTGTAGCAGTATTTGGAATTATTTGGATGTACCCTCTGGTAATTTTTCACGTAGCTATGGAAAGATCCACCATTTTCAATGGGAAAATCCAATATAAATATCTATAAATCACCATTTTCAATAGCTATGTTAAATTACCAGAGGGTACTTAAGGCCCTACTTACTAGGGCAATCTCCAAGTACTACAGCCAGCTGCCAGACCCGAGGTCGGCGGAACCTCTGCCAGCAGTCCGGAAGTCTCAGATGTCGTGAAGGATGACTGAATGGATAGGCTGCTGTTTTTTGAGGAACAAGGAGGGCTACAATTGACAACAAGAATTTGAAACAATTCTATGGATTCTATGGGGATATAAAATGGATATAATTTGATCCCACAAGGGGGATATTTGGATGGATTGTGGAATTGACACTAATCTTTATCGAGTTTGGTGGGAGAAATGGGGATGAAAAGGCAACAAAGGAGGTATCCGCCATTTTTTCCGACTAACTTTGGTTATGTTCAAGATATATGGTAATTTGTCTGAATGTGTATAGATGGTGATTTTGTACCATTTGGATATGTGCATCCCATTTGAATTTCATTCTAAACAAGATCGGTTCCTTCAAATTTCCCCATGGTCACCATGTCTGTTTTTCGCGCATGGTCACCCATGCAGATCATCACCAGGCACTCATTACATATTAAGAATTCAATTTGTTTTGATGTTTTTATATCCCTTATAAGTGCCAGTGCAACCAGCTATAGCAGCTATGTTTGTTGTTTTTTTAGCCCCATGCTATTGTTAGGATTTGTGGCTCTATCACCAACCAGCCCCTGATGCAGTTCTTTCCGACTAGCTGAAACGAGTCCACTGGGTGGGTGTCCAGAAAGTCCATGTGAAGTCAACAGAGCACATTCAGATGTCTGATTCAAATTGATTCAACACACGTGTATATATATATATATGTATATATACAGTATATACAGTATATACAGTATATACAGTATATACAGTACTTGTTGTGATGTAGCTGTAGCCTAGGTACTATACAGACATGTATAAAATGTAACCCTGATCATTGACTTCAGTATTTCTTCAAGGGCTTGGAATAAGTACCCAGCATATCATAGGGATCCCTTGGGGAGAGCCTATCCCGAGGTCCGATCGTTGCTGGTCTGGTGGCGTTGATCAATGGAGAGAGGTTGGATGCTGCTTTGCCGCCCTTGGGATTCTTGAATCTTGGTCGAAAATGGTCGAAATTTGGGGGGGTCTTGGTTGATTTTTTGCGGTGCAGATATGTGCAGATTGCCACACAAAAATAGCTACTATGTTTTTTTGTTGAGCCAGGATACAAAAAGGTTTTGGTGCATTTTGGTGCTAAAGATTTGTATATATTTGGTATACAGGATATTATGCGATGATCTGGTTGTTCAAACATACACAGGACATTTCCAAGGAAACCCAAGGACACCTGTACATAACTGCAATCTAATGTTTGCCTTTAGCTGTGAGTCAAGATGATCAGCTGCAATCAAATGATTGAACTAAGTTCTATCCAGTTCCAGCGCAGATGTCAGCGAGGTTTTGCTGACTTGACTGCAACACTTTTTTTGTGAACCCAAAGAACTTGGGAAGATCTGAGGTTGTATCATCTTTTGTATCCCATGATTTTGAAAAAAACACATGTTTTTTGGGCCTAAACCAACTGGGGCTTGGTTTAAGCACCATTTTGGAGACAAAAAAACCCGTCGGACATCGTCAGGAATCCGCTCTTGTATTCCACTTATCAGCGCTGGCCGGAGATCGTCCAAGACGTGCGTGTGTGGCACCTTAGAGAGCTGTTTCTGGCGATGCAGAGAGTTTGTGCAATTTACCTCAATTTACTACATGTTAGTGGGATGTCTACAAACAAACAGTACTATAGCATGTTCAACGAATTCAGAATAAGTGCCTTTTTCAAGACGGAGGTTGTTCTTGACTTGATCATCAATGTGATCAATCACTTATTTCAAGAACATCTATAGATGTCCATGCATTCATATTTGCTCATGTTCTTCAAGATAACTGCATTTTTTTGCTGTTGGTGACTTTTTTGTCTTTAGATGTCTTTAGTTCAGAGAGGCTTGGCCCAAAACTTGCTCCAGCTCACTGGTTGGGGTTGCTCCCCTATTTCAGGTGGGGAACATCTCTGGAACGAATCTGCACCTTGGCGGACAAATTCTCAAAACACCACGTTGTACTGGAGGCTTTCTAATATAGATGTGGGTAATACATAACACTAAAAAAAACCATGACTGGGAATGGTACAGATTGCCACCTATAAACATGCTGATGACTGGGGATTTCTTGGGGATGGTAAACATGACATTGTTTTACCCACAATGGAACAGAAAGATGTCATCGAACGATCCGTCCCTCTCAACGTCGAGGCTGCTGCCTCCGCCGCTCAAAGACTGCCAGCAGGGTTTCCCTGCGCGACCCGGCTGGGACGCGGCGAGCGGATTGGGTGTGGTGACCCAGTGGACCCAGTGGGCCTGGCCATGGCGATGGCGCAATGCGCATGGTGAGGATCCCAAAGGTGGTATGGATGGTGTGAAAAACCACTGCACAATGGTGATCTAAGCAGCAAGCGTGGTGATTTGATCAACAAAGATCTGCGAAACCTGGGAACGAAGCATCAAGTCTCATGGATTTGTACCGTGTACATACCCAATTACAAACTCAGTCATACCATAAATATCCATAAATTCTTACCAACATGACTTGCCAAAAAGGATCAAAAAGGTGCTTCAATGGGGAGATGGAGACCCAGTTCTACTTGAGGTCTTCTCAGAACTGGAGACCCCAAATATCCCCAAATTAATATCTTCAAAGTTCATCATGTTCATCCAATCATAGATATTCATCGGATTTTAGGCTCACTCATAGAATTGGATGATGGGAAAATTTACAGGAAACCTCTATATTTGATGGTAAAAACCATGGTTTCCTGTAGATTTTCCCTTAAACCAATCCATTGACTCACCCAATTCTGAAACAAAAAGCCAAATCATCCCTCAGATCTTGGTGCCGGAGTGGGGTCGATTTCAGGTTGCTCCAAGTTGCTAAGGCTCCCCCAACTTCAAGGAGATGTCGGGGAGCTCGGGATGGATCCCTTTTGGCTTCGATATGTCGATCAGAATGCGAGCCCATCACCTCAAAATCCAGTGGTTAAGATCATCACGTTCCAAATCAAGACATATCCAAACTGCCATCTTTTGGTGGTGATCTGCCAGTTTTGACCCAGTTCCCATGTGAAGAAGTGGATGATTTTCGAGCAACCACGGACTCAGGTCTAGGGAGGGTTGTCCCAAAATTCGGAACCCCAAATATGCAATGTTTTCTCATCCTTGTCATTCAATTGTTGCCTTATAAATCCACACTTTATATCTGGAACATCGGCAAAATCGCTAGTTGACTCAAAGAAATGGCCCTAGAAATTGGGATGTTTATCAATGTTTCTCCTGTCTCTCTATTTCGAGCCTCAAAAAACAGACCTCTGACCACCTCAATGGACCAAGGCTTGCGCACTTGGTACACACCAGGAATCTGGTGAAAACTGCCAGTGCTGAGCAGAAGTTGGTGGTGTGAAAAACGAAGAAAAAACGTCGTGGCGATGGAGTTGGACAGTGGTGGAGTTAGGGAGTTGGAGGATTTGTTCGAGTTTTTTGTGTTAGAGAAGCAGTTGGACTTCGAAGCAACAAAAAGAAACAAGAATAAGAAATAGTGAACCATGTTAAACTGATTGGTGGTTTGGAACATGTTTTTTCCATATCTTGGGAATGTCATCATCCCAACTGTTACCCACTCCATCATTTCTCAGAGGGGTAGGTCAACCACCAAGCAGTGAACCTGTAGCATTTTCCTCCATGTCCATTGATTAACCATCCATGGGGTTCGACCAAGCTGCACTGCTGCACCAGGGCTTAGTCGTCCAGAAGACGGAGACCTTGCAGGAGGATGAAAAAGCCGCCAGGGCTCGCAGAAACCGCAGATGATTCGGAGCTGTTGTCGTTGATGAAATGTATAGTGTTGTATGCTGTTTAAGTGTACAGATGTACACTAAATTAATATAAATTAATCATATCACATTCATATATCATATATTAATATATATATATCATATCACTATAGAATATAAATATGAATATACATATATAGAATGTTTATCTTGGTGAGTTGCATATTGATCATTGATATTTCGACATGTTTATTGGAGTGATATCCCAGCTGCAGCAATAAACATGTTTCAATCCATCAGCAAATGGCAATAATTGGCATCATCTCACTTGAGTTTCAAGGTTTATAGCGAAATGCTTCCAGCGAAGTGCAGCTTGAAGGCTTCTGATCAAGGATTTCATTTAGCATCACTTAACAAAATTTCTGTCACGTTATTACGAGCCAAGATACGGTGTCAAAAAGAAACGCCAAGAGACGCTTGCAGTTGATCCCATTTTCAAAAAACACCTCCAGTTGGTCAGCGAAGTTTGGGTCAGCAACGAATTCACCGTTTGGGCTATAGGTCACACCCTGATATACGGTGAAGCCCAGATTTTTTCGGTTCTTTTTTGGATGGACGTGAATGATATGAATGTTCATCCCCCCCAACTATTGGGCCACTAGGTTTTTACCTGCGCACCCATGAAAAAAGCCATTCCGGAGCCACGAGCTTCCTTGAAGCCTACTGCTCAGGCAACGACTGTTGCAGTGGCGCAGGTGCGAGACTTCACATGTTTCAATGTGATGCTCGAGTCCTAGGACTATGTCGATTCAAGGGTTTGTTGATCCATATCTCTTTCTTTGGACACCGAAATCCAGCAAAATGGCCGACCTGGGATAGGCTCGGAAAAAGAAGATCCAGATCATTCTGCAACTGGTCCCTTCGTGGGGCACTCAGAATTGCGTCTGTGAAGCCTCGATTTTTCAACCCAGATACCTGGTGAATAAGGATGGGCCCCTGCCAAATGTACCTATAAATAGGGTCACAGAATCGGTAGCTAGAACTCCATCATACTTTGTGATTCATCATCTGTCTTCATCTATATATTATATATATAACTATATATATATATACATATCATAGTATATGTTTGTTAGGCTGATAGATGAGACATGCTGCATGCTGCCATTCAGTCCAATCTCAATCACATCTCTCGGTTCTGGACTTCAACCATGCATGACACTTGGAACTTCTCCCCCCGAAATGAGCACAACATGTTGGTGTGTCTTTATTGTCTTTTGCAACGAATGAGGCAAACAACAAACGTTCAAAAGAAACCAATGGCGAATCCCCCCAGCCGCATCACCAGTTTTGACCAGAAAAGGGCTAACAACAATTCCTCAACATATATACAATATCTCTCTCCAAAGAAAGAAAGTGAATAAAAATCCTTCTCTTGCGTATTTATAGGATATTCTGATTATTTAGATCATATCTCCCATAAGGTATCATGTTTCTGGTGATTATCATAATATCCCTTAAATCCATGGGAAATTCAGGATCCTAATATGGAGGTACAGTACATTACAGTACCATATAAATCATATTTTGGGAGTATATCTCCATACAGTACATAGCCCTAAAAAATAGGCCAAACATATAAATGGTAGGTAAGGTAGACCTCCAATAAATCGCTACCTGAAGTGGCCATTGATTAAATGGCCCTCCAAAAAAAAGCCACGAGGGTCCCATCCTCGGCCAATCCAAAAGATCCAAGACCGGAAGTTGCTGGGCTCTTTTTCTTCGAGAAGCACCCAGCAGGCAAGCCGCTGAGCGGCGCCAAGTTCGGGAACCCAAGGGGCCCATGGAACATGGGGGATTTTCCTATGTTTTTTTGAATAACTATGTTGAGTTATAATCTATATAGTCTATAGTAATCTATAGTACTGACTAATTATAGTAGTCAAAAACATTGTAATCATATTATATTAGATAGTAATCGTCATCATAGATAGTAGTATAATCTACGATATGTGGTAATCATATTCATAATAGTAATCCTCATTTTGTTTGGATCAAAATGCCCATGTTGGGGCATATTCATCATCGGCACCAGAGCATGGGTCAAGTCTGGATGCATTTGGGTATGTGTCAAGTGCTTGGGAACCTCAAAATTGCGTGGTTTATCGTGGTTTATGCTGGTTTACTATACGCAAATGCTCCATGTATACAGTAGTATATTTACCTACATTTGAGTGATTTATGAGGGCGTGGTAAATATTCCATACATCGAGCATATGGGATATCCATGATGGCTAGTGAACCTATAGTTCCCTTGCTCTTTGCATACGGCCACTGAAAAAGATTCCGGTGGCGGGTTCCACAGACATTTCACACAGGTTGGGTCCTCCTTTGGAAACCGTGAAGCGTGAACACGTGCCTTGGCCACACATGGTGCACCAATCGTCCCTTTTGCGCCAGTTTTTTCAAGAAGGGAACAAAATCTTGGGATGGGTTTGAGGTGTTTTCTTAGAGAAGTATTCAAATATGTGCTATAATGAAGTTGTTGTATTTTTTGTTTAAACAAAAAACATGGTAAATAAGTTTCACTCTCAATTGATATCAAACGAGTATAGTGTCTATGATTTTTTGATATATATATATATATATACATACATATTCACATACAATTTCTGCAAAGCCTTGTAGGACTTGGCCGTTTTTTCAGCGACCAAAACGTCCAGCGACCTTTCGAGGTATGCCTGGTGCTTCACACCTCCGGGACCACCAAGAAACCCAAGATCGTGCCCATCACGTGGTGGAACTCAGCACTGGTTGGAGGCTGGCTGAGAATAAATCATGGCAAAATAATGCAACATATTGATATAGTATTTGGCTGGGAACTATAACTATAACTATATACTTAATGATAATGGTTGATGTATAACTTTAGTATTACTGGGGATATACCAATGCTATGATATTTGGCTGGGAATTGGCCTCGAATTTCAGAAAATTCAATGTGTAAATTACTTTTGCAGAGTCTGTAGATCATCGCTGTTGTGATTCCATCCACAGAGACATTCCATGCAGAACCTGCTCCCGCGACTGGCCCAAGGGATGCGAGTTGTGCAACAAACTTGACCAAGCCAATTGTACAAATTTCTGACTTCATGATTTTCCCTATCAAATTTCCAATTTGTGGGTATATAGTTATTATGTTATTGATTTTTGACTGTATCGCATTGGACTAAGCCATTTATCTGCCCAATCATATCACCATGAAATCCCCACAAAACAGGTTGGTGTTACCCTCTGGTTATTTAACATAGCCATGGGGAATGGCCCATTTATAGATGGTTTACCTATTAAAAATGCTGATTTTCCATGGCTATGTTAGTCATAACCAGATGGTATATCCCCATCCTCCCCATCCTCCCATCATCCCCGAGGCATGAAAGCATGGCCATCGGCGGACTGTGCCATGCGGCGGCCAACCTCTTGGGTCCGGAGGATGTCTTCGTGAACACCATGACACTCAGCTGCCTCGTTGTGAGTTGGGGATAAACATGGCGATAAAAAACATGGTTACAGTAATAGTGGTTAATAGGGTATAAACCAACAACAATGGGAATATGATGGTTATATACTGCTTGGTGGTTTGGAACATGGCTTGAACATTTTTCCATATATTGGGAATGTCATCATCCCAACTGACGAAGTCATATTTTTCAGAGTAGTAGGTCAACCACCAACCAGAAAATGGCGATAAAAATGGCGATTTATTGGCGATTTTCCATGGGAACCTGGTTGGGAATCTCGTGGGAATCTGACCACTGAGATGGCCTTTGGCCGTGACCATCCGGTGATTTGTCGCTATGACTGGCAGAAAGAATGGTGGAGTTGGATTTACCTAACATGGTGATGGGTTTCATGACGATCAATTTCCAGGTCAGGTCTTGTAAAGACACCAAATTATCTCACCATCACAGGTTAATTTGATTATAAATCTACAAGATATGTTCAAATTAGTAGTTAACAATCGCCGGTTGATGGTCACCTTTTTAGGAGAACTGTTGCCATGCTTTGCCGTAGAAAGTTTTGTGGCAACAAAAACAGGGAAAGTATATAGATGAAAAATATCACAGCCAAGAAACACTACACTTTCCGACAATCTAACCTTGCCCTGGAACATTCCTTTTTTTGATTGGAAAATATAGGAGAAGCAGCATGCCTTGGCCTTGATTGCCAGAGGTTACAAAAAAACGAGGGTCCGGGAATGTGCGCCGGCCTGGTCAAAATAGGTTGTTGTACCTAAGGCCGGTTTGGGTCATGCTTTGCTACAAATGACCAAGAACTCAGTTGCATTGCATTTGCCGTATCACTTCATGGTCTTGAAATGCATTTTCAGAGTGTGTTCCTTTGGATGTTCTGAGTATCGGACCCACTTTCTGGGCGAAGTTGGAAGTTGGAACACCAGACGGGACTCACCAGTGGCAGGTTCTATCGATCGCTGTGTTCTGATGAGGCCCATGTTTCACATCGCTGGAGTAATGGAGAACCTTCTGATGTCTGCGTGCGCAAAGGTGAGAGGACCCCCTAAATGGTCCCATAGATCCCCTACTAAACCATGCTTTGGACAGGAATCGGAATCAAATCCAGTTAATGAAGAAGACCCAGATTTCAGATCCTTGTCTCTGAATTTCAGATTTCAACAGGATCATGATGAATAAATATCAATCATTGGGCCCAACAGTCATGAATCACCTGAAACATCAGCCACTACTTCTCCACGAGACGCTGAGCCTCCAGGTATAGCGGCTGCAAATTCATCGCCTTGCCTGGGCAATATCAGGACCGCCATCCAAGGGGCAGACCATCCGAGGGTCAAAAATTCCTATGGCAAGGATGTGATAAAATATGTGTATATATATATTATAATATTATAAATATACTCGTAGTTATATTAAATTATTATTATATATATATTATAATATATATATATATATATGTTTATATTAAATTATATTATATATTATAATATATATATATATGATTATATTAAATTATATTATATATTATAATATATATATATAATTATATTAAATTATATTATATATTATAATATATATATATATATAATTATATTAAATTATACTATATATTATAATATATATATATAATTATATTATATATTATAATATATAATATATAATATATTATATTTATATATATATATATTGGGTCTATATTATCTAGTATTATCTATTATTCTCCTATATCTTGGGGATTGTGACATTCCACTTTTAGCAAACCAGTAAACAGCGACCTTGAGGGTCGTGGACACTGCAGCTGTGAAGCCAGGCTCACACCTTCTTTGAAGCCATGAAAAAGGAGCCCTTGCGAGGGATCTCAGCAGGAAGTTCAGGGTTGTGCTGGTTGCTATGAGAATGACGTATGATCATTCCATTATAATCATTATGCTTGGTTTATAGGGATGTCCCTATTGGATTATTAGAATCCCCAATATATATATATATATAATATTTATATATATAATATATATATAATATAATATATAATATAGAATATAGAATATATAATATAATATAATATATATATATTGATTGGGTAGTAACGGGTAGTATAATCCCGGAACTAATCATCAACCACCATGGCTCGATCGCAGCCATGGGGACCAGAGGCCCACCAGCTACTCCGCCGTGCCGGCACACCACATGTCCCTGATGACTTTGGCCAAGGACCAAAAAAACAGGGGGAACTCGGTGATGGTGGATGGTTTGAGTTACTTTAGGATAGTTTCTGCGGATTTATCTATCCTGATTTATGGTGATGTTTGCATATTTGTGCTGATTATGGCTGATTTGGGTTGATGTTTGTTGATTCAAAGTGTTTGGGATGGATTTGGTGCTTGTTGGTTGCTGGTGTTCTCTTATGTCTTGTTGCTCCATCCGCTTCTACTATTGGTGTCCTTTGTTGTTGAGAAGTTCTAGTGGCATTTCCGTTGCGGATGTGGTGGTTGTGATTCTCATTCTTGTTGCGGTCGCTGGCACAATCTGGCACAGGGAGCAGCAACAGAATCGAATGCAACCGAAGTCAATGGGGCCCACAACCAGCTTTAACGCCCGTATGTTGATTTCTTGATCCATGTGGCTATGGATCAATACCTATTAATACCATTTTTAGGGGAATGAACATCCATTTACCAGCTATTTTGATGTTCACCAGCGGTACAAGGTTTTGACACACTGCCATTTCTTGATCCATGTAAAGTCTTTGCTCAGAGGGGGCCTCCACAACCTGTCACAATTTTATTGAGGAAGCAAAGAACTTCGAGTGCGGCCTTCAGGGGGCTAGGGAGGATGGAGAAGTGTCACCTTCAAGGATGGAGAAACATCTAGGAAAATCCCGTTTGAAACGCAGGCTTCCAAGCCTCATGAGGCAAGATTCATCAAAATTCTGTTGGACATTGATGAATCCATTGATGAATCATTGAAGATTCGCTAGTTTTTACCCATTGATTTTCCACCTCCCGGCTGTTCATCCAGCAGCCTCGTTGTCGTTGGGGGGTCTCCAAGGAGTCCGCTGAAAGTCATCCGCAACGACAGTGCGGCATTGCTGTGCTGGGCTCAGAGGGCTACATATCTCAGTAATTAATGGGATGTGTATATATAATATGTGCCTGCCACGGAAGAATATGTGTAGAGATACTATGATACACTTATGTTTGCACATGTACGTTTATATCACTTATAATTTATATATCTCTATGTTTCATGTATAGAGAAAGGAAAAATCTCCAGTTCGTTCGCCAAGTTGTGATCCCAAACTTGGCATTCAACCGAAGCGAGGCCTAGCTTGGCTGAGCAGATGGAAGACTTCTTTCAGGTGACCTGTGCCATTGGAGGTTGATATTGTTTGGATGAGGCATGATGAGGCAATTTTTGAGTCAAGGCAAGTTGAGTTTATACAGATCGCCTATGTTTTAAATGATAATATTTTGATGATCTTGTTTCATAAATAAACTCTTTTTTGTCTTTTGTAGTTTTAAAGTAGATGGATGTTCATACATGTTCATAGAGTATTTTGGGGAAGGGCACACCATGCGGCTAACCGGGAAGCGCGGTTCAAAAACAGCCTTCTGAAAGGGATGATCGCCCGGCGCCAAAGCGCCAGTCTAACTTTGGTTGTTAGTATGTATTTATGTATATATATATATATAGATTTATATGAATTGTTGATGGTGGTCAGACACCATGACATCACAATGTTGAGCCAAAGACCTTACTGTTTGTTGTCATCCCTAATATTTTTGGGCATCCATTTGCATCCCCAGATTCCCACCACGACCAGTCCATACCTTACCAGTCCATGAGAAATCTCTATTGGAATATTGTCAGTTGCCATGCGGCCACTAAACTGGTTCTAGAGCTTCTACTGGGGCTAAAACCTAGACGTTGTAACATACATATCTAAGATATTCTAAGATACTAGATATTCTCGCACCATAGTAGGTCTCTGAGATATGCATGTTACATATCTAAGATATCTAACATACGTATCTAGCATTCTCGGTATCTCAGATACACCGATTCGACGACTGGTGCCACATCTCCGCGCCGTCGCCGCAAAAGTCGATGTCGCCCAAGGCCACAGTTCTGCCGGCCTATTCCATGACAGAGGCGTGGCACAAGGATTTTGACATGGTAGATATACTATATATATAATATTTATTTGCATGTGGATATGTAAACATGTGTAAACTATGTAAGCTGATATACATTTAAACAATGTGTATATATACATCTGGGTAAATTATAACGACCTCACTGCGACCTCACTGGAATCATAGTTAATAAGGGAAATCATCCCCAAATTTCAAATGGACCTTAATTCAGGTTAGTGAAATATTATAATTTACCCAGATACATGTATGCACATGTACATGTGGACATCATGTATACACGTAGACGTAGATTGACATTGTTTTTATACACTGTAAAACTATCAGAATCAGATTCATGCAGTACACATCGTATATTTGTAGATCCTTGGCTTGGTGACAGGCAAATCCGCTCTGCTCCAATCCCAGGCAAGAGTTTGCAGGGGATTCAGCGGCGACTTTTGGATGGGGGGTGGGGGGGTTCATGGTGTGCCCCTTTCTTTGCGATGTACTCCCTGGTAAGTTGTTGCAGTTTGCTATGGAAGCCATGGCCCAGGTAGTTTGATGATGTACCTAGTTGCAAATGGTGATTGTCCATAGATATGTTAAATTACCATTGTTCAGTTGAAGAGTTTGAAATTTCAAGCAATACCCATTGAACGACAGCAAACTGAAGATCTAATAAATCACAGCAACCAGTTTTGTGATCTATGTTGGTACCCCAATGTTTTCATTTGTCAACGCTATGGTTGCCCTTACAACCATCAGTTGACATATGGGAATATCAATCCCGGTGTGTATAAAGTTAATCCCAAATTACTCCAAACGAATCCTCAAACTAATCCCCAAACTAAAGACTAAGTATGTATATATATACATATATCACATATGTATGTATATAGATGTATATAGTATATATATATATATCTGTACCACTATAGTTGATGGTGAGTTTTGCCAATCAACAGCCCGACAGCGATCTCCAGATATGGAGTGCGGAAGCTGAAGTCCGTGGG
This sequence comes from Cladocopium goreaui, assembly GCA_947184155.2. NCBI lineage: Eukaryota > Dinophyceae > Suessiales > Symbiodiniaceae > Cladocopium > Cladocopium goreaui. Next base: position 130,081 of record CAMXCT020001281.1, on the reverse strand, counting down.
CCCTGCCGTTGGGTGTGGTGCCCAGAGCCGGTCGGGCGGCAAATAGGCGATTTTTTCGACTGTGGATGAGATGGATATGGAGGTTTCCATAAATGGGGGTACCCCAATAGTTGGATGGTTTATAATGGAAAATGCTATTAAAATGGATGATTTGCCCAATAGCTGGATGGTTTATCATTGATATTAAATGGAAAATCCTTATTTAAATGTATGAAACATGATTACCACCATTTTAGGAAATACCATGAAATACTGTAACATGAGAATGTCCAATTATTTCTATCAGATGACTGGACATGTTTTTCGCGATTCTCATCTAATTCATGATCCAGAAAATGAATCCATAAGAAGATGGGATTAATATGGATTAATTCTACATGCATCCAAGACTATTTTGAACGTGGCCATTTGATCCATTTGGAAAGTCCAGGAATTGGACTGTGACTAGAACTTTCACAATGAGAAGTCGAATCTTGTGGTGCTACTCCTGCAGACTCCAGATATTATATATATATACATTATATATATATACATATTTATGTCACATATTATAATATGGCTGAAAATGGGGGATACCACTTCACCAAGTAACATGAATTCAATGGGACATGATAGCCGTCAAATGTTGGCGCGTTTCCCCTCAATTTTTTTCAGCACAGCGATTCGGATTACATAGAGAATATAGAGATGAGATGAACCTTCGCAGCACTTGGTCAATTGAGGCCAGAGTTGGCTGTTATGGAAGCCTGGCCCAGTGATAAGCGCGTGGGTGTGGATGCCTATGATATCCCATTCAGCGGTGTGGGATGATGTCTGGATATATCTAAGACATGGGCCAAGACGTATTCACAGTATTCAATGGGAGTTCATCAATTCATAACCCAACAAAAGACATCCGACAAATTTAACCAACAGATATGGGCAATTTAACCTGCCATGGCTGCCATGCTCAGTTGGGCTGCTACGGTATATCCCATGGATGGTACCTGGGTTCCCATCATTTGGGATCCCAACACTCCACTCGAAGACACCATGGATGATGACTCTCATGGTTTCCCCACCCAGCTACCATGCTACCATTTGTATCCATTTCTTATGTATAGGCATAGGTTTTCTTCACTCTCATCGGCTTTCACATGGTTCTTCACTGGGGCTTCATGATATAGCCCATGGTTCTAGCATGTTATAGCCATGTACTAACTATTCTTAACCCACGGTTCTTCACTACCATTAGGTTTCACAACCATGGCTATTTCTGGTGGGTTGGGGTTTCAGCTTATCATGGCATACCTTTGGCCGTTCGCTGAGAGCCATGGGGGCACGGCATGGATGGACCGAAGCGGTGCAGTCGCTGCGTGCCGCCAGTGCTGCAGGCAGGCAGTAATCATGTTCATGAGGTCATACTTCCATAATCCCTGGCTGATTGAATTCCATGAAAATAGAAAATACCAATTATATTCAACTATTTAGACTCATGATTAAAAAAATATGTTTCAATATGATTTGTATCTAGATGTGTCACTTTTTTAAGATGATTTAGGTCCCTCGTTCAGAAAACAGAAATAGAATAAGTGATGAATTCGAGGTTTATCACTATTAATTCACCACTATTAATTACTATTAATCACTATTGATCACTATTAATCACTATTAATCACTATTAATCACTATTAATCACTATTAATCACTATTAATCACTATTAATCACTATTAATCACTATTAATCACTATTAATCACTATTAATCACTATTAATCACTATTAATCACTATTAATCACTACTAATCACTACTAATCACTACTAATCACTATTAATCACTATTAATCACTATTAATCACTATTAATCACTATTAATCACTATTAATCACTATTAATCACTATTAATCACTATTAATCGCTACTAATCACTATTAATCACTATTAATCACTATTAATCACTATTAATCACTATTAATCACTATTAATCACTATTAATCACTACTAATCACTTTTAATCACTATTAATCACTATTAATCACTATTAATCACTATTAATCACTATTAATCACTATTAATCACTATTAATCACTATTAATCACTATTAATCACTATTAATCACTATTAATCACTATTAATCACTATTAATCACAATTAATCACTATTAATCACAATTAATCACTATTAATCACTATTAATCACAATTAATCACTATTAATCACAATTAATCACAATTAATCACTATTAATCACAATTAATCACTATTAATCACTATTAATCACTATTAATCACTATTAATCACTATTAATCACTATTAATCACTATTAATCACTATTAATCACTATTAATCACTACTAATCACTATTAATCACTATTAATCACTATTAATCACTATTAATCACTACTAATCACTATTAATCACTATTAATCACTATTAATCACTATTAATCACTAATAATCACTACTAATCACTATCAATCACTATTAATCACTATTAATCACTATTAATCACTACTAATCACTATTAATCACTATTAATCACTATTAATCACTATTAATCACTATTAATCACTATTAATCACTATTAATCACTATTAATCACTATTAATCACTATTAATCACTTTTAATCACTATTAATCACTATTAATCACTATTAATCACTATTAATCACTATTAATCACTATTAATCACTATTAATCACTATTAATCACTATTAATCACTATTAATCACTACTAATCACTATTAATCACTATTAATCGCTATTAATCACTATTAATCACTATTAATCACTATTAATCACTATTAATCACTATTAATTGCTATTAATCACTATTAATCACTATTAATCACTATTAATCACTATTAATCACTATTAATCACTATTAATCACTATTAATCACTATTAATCACTATTAATCACTATTAATTACTATTAGTCACTATTAATCACTATTAATCACTATTAATCACTATTAATCACTATTAATCACTATTAATCACTATTAATCACTATTAATCACTATTAATCACTATTAATCACTAGTAATCACTATTAATCACTATTAATCACTATTAATCACTATTAATCACTACTAATCACTATTAATCACTATTCATCACTATTAATCACTATTAATCACTATTAATCACTATTAATCACTATTAATCACTATTCATCACTTTTAATCACTATTAATCACTATTAATCACTATTAATCACTATTAATCACTATTAATCACTATTAATCACTATTAATCACTATTAATCACTATTAATCACTATTAATCACTATTAATCACTATTAATCACTATTAATCGCTATTAATCGCTATTAATCACTATTAATCACTATTAATCACTATTAATCACTATTAATCACTATTAATCACTATTAATCACTATTAATCACCACTATTAATCACTATTCTATGTTAATCACCACATTAGTTTTTTTTTAATGTTTTCGGCTGTGATCCCAGCAGGTTCCCTTTCCGGAAGCGTCGTGGCTTTCAACGTGGCGATCGCGAGCAGCGGCGCCTTTCATCGGTGGCAGAGGGCCTTCAACGTGGCGAAAGAGATGGAGAACCTGCAGGCGGCGATGGAAAGAAAAGGCACAGTTAAGATGGTAAATTAATAGTTATCTAATGGAGAATAGTGATTAATATTGTTGGAATAGTGATTAATTTACCAGTTAATCATAATGGAAAATACGATCTGAGAATATTGTTGGAAAACTGTTGGAAAATATGTCTCAGTTGGACAATAATTGTAATATATTCGAAGGGTTTTGAGTGATATTCAATAGTTGTTCCGTATACATTTCGTTGTAGTTTGATCCTCTTCTACAAATGTTTTTTTTGGTAAAGTTAGTACCTTTGGGGGAACATGAGGGAATCCTTATAAATTGAAGTCAAGAAATCAAGGATTGATTGTTACTGCCTCTTTGCAGTTTCAGTTGTTTTTTGCTTGGAATACTTACTGAACAGTTCAAGTTTGGAGCAGTTCTGTGTGAACATTCGCCCACGTTTCACTTCGAATTGAACATGGGGCAACGAGGGTAAGTCACTAAACTATACTAAACTGAGTATCCCCAGACATAGATAAACGATAAACAAAAAAATATCACGAAAACTCAAAACCACGAACATCAGGTTCTACCCACTGTGGTGACTTTCAACGGCCTCATTTCCTGAAGCTCAGCTGTGCGATGGTCAGGGAGGTTGGTTGCGGGTAGACCGTAGCGTTAAGGAAAAACAACTAACCATGCCCTACGTGAACTGGGTCTCCCCCAATTTCGATTGAAAGATATGATATATGCGCAAATGCAGTTGCAACCACTATCGCGCTCTTTTCGGTGTTTCATTCTACTTTTCCAGTTCTTGACAGCTAGCTGCACAGCAATGTTCAAGACTTGCAAGAATGATAGTCTTTCCAAAATCACGCATGTTCATTGCTTTTGACACAACAAGTCTATAAATATTGGCTACATAAATACAAGCGTTCTAATATATTTCGATATAAACTATGTGAGACATGTTAGACATAGCCTCCACCTACTAACAGCAGGCAATGGAATCTATGGACGTTGAGAACGGAAACGCGCCAATCAATAAGAGATGTTAGTGGTCAATGTTAGATCTCCGAGATATAAAGTGGCCTTAAGAAATGTTACAAAGCCAGAATCGTTGAGAATCTCTAAAGCGATCTTCAAAAGTATATCTAAAACAAGCATCCGCAGTTTGATAATCCCGCTGTTGAGTCGTTTTCAGTTGAATATCTAAAATCATCATATCTATCCATAGGCATGATCAGCTAGTATCTAAAATCAGCATTTATCTATATTGAGGTTTCTTAAAATAGGGGTATCCCTAATTCATCCATTTTACTAGGATTTTCCATTTAATATCAATGATAAACCATCCATGTTGGGCTACATCCATGCTAGGAAAGCCCCATAAATACATGATCATCCACAGTTTGATATATGGCACATGGGAATCCCACCGAAAAAAAAAATCTGTCGGATCTCTGAGGCGTTGAGGGCTGGGTCCTTGCCACTCATCTGCTGGAGCAGCTGGAACAGATCCCGATGGAGCCGGATGTCATCAGCCACTTGGCACTAACAAAAACGTGTACCCTCTGGTAAACATACAAAAAGCTATTGAAAATGGCCATAGAAATAGTGGATTTTCCCATTAAAAATGGTGGATCTTTCCATAGCTATGTTAAATTACCAGAGGGTATACTTCTAGATGTACCCTTCAAAAAACGAACAAAGCTATGGAAAAAGAAACCATTTATACAATAAGTACATCATAGTACATCAACTATCAAAGGCCAATGTTCCATAGCTATGTTAGTTTACTGCAGGGTACCTGGACATCTGTATATTATATTGTATTATCATGTATTGTCTCAGATGTGTGTTCAAATATTGATGTTTATTTATCGTATAATTCAAGGATATGATTAATGTGTTTATCACCGATATTATGATAGTATAATGTCCACATGGTTGAAGGATATGTTTGAACAATGGTTATAGTATAGTTCACATAATTTACTATGTATATCTAAATATAGAGTATGCGTGTGATTTCACATGTGCTCAGAGTGTTTATGATGTACATATATATTATATATATATATATATGTATACTGAGAATTTGATATAGTGTATATGTACATAGATATCTTAGAGATAGGTAGATGGATTGACCATGATTTATCAATGTTGGTTAAATATTATCAAGCATATTACAATGGTGTTGGCTATGGCTATATCAATAAATCATCACTAATCAAAGTAAAAGTGGCATCGTCAAAATTGAAATTGATACCCAAGACCCAGGGGGAACACAGATGTTTGCCATTTTCAGTAGTCACTGTCCCACTTTTGCTACATAAGTTTGCCGCAACCCAAAAGATCCAAACAAGTATATGTTTATTTCGCTAATAGAAGTTAGCACAGTCACCAAACAATTTGGAGATATAATAGAGAAACATAGTTGACCCTTGTTGTTTTTTAGGGTTTTACCTCACAGACTTTGTTATATTATGGGGGTGGATCAATACCAATAAAGCCAATAAACACAATTATTTTTTGGTAAATGAACATCCAATTTACGAGCTATTTCAATCTTCACCATAAGTACAGGGTTTTGACATATCCACATATATGTTCCCACTATATATCCCAATATTGACCAGAATAATCAATCAAATTAATCCCAATATATATATAAGATACATACATATATATATATATAATACATCACTATATATATCATTCTATATCCCATGATTGGTGGTTCATACGCCCTCAATCCCCACTTTTTTTTTTTTCGCCTTGGGGTTGGCGTTGGACCTCCAGGCTACAGCAGTGCCATCAATGTCTGCGACTGGTTACGTGGCCTTCATCTTCTCCGACGGACGCCGGATCCCAACGAGTTTTGCTTCAGCAGCGTAGTGAAGGCACTTGGCAAGGACGGGGACCTGGCTGCGCTGCGAAGGAAACATGTCTTGATGGATAAAAACAGTTCGACGTACCCATAGGATCCATGTATGCTATATATGGATTATATATGGTAACATTCACCATCAATATACCCCAAATGTTAGCATATATACCATACATGGATCCTATGGGGTACACAAAGAATTAGTTGTGAGATTGTCCTAAGGACTTGTCGATGAAATATGAGTCATACTTGCTATGTGAAAAGTTGATGTTGGATGAGAGAGCCCACCATGTTGCTTTTCAGCAGCATCTCATCATCCAAATCTAGACATTGAATAAATCACAGCCGTCCCTCTCAGCAGTCTCGCTCATAGACACGCAATGGATGTATGGTAAACTCAGTGGTAAACCCACTCATAAACCTCAGTCATAGACTTATCATTTTGGGGGGTTCTAGCCATCGAAACATATAAAAACAATTTGGGATTTATTTGGCCCCAGTATTGGGTTGTTTACCCTCTGGTAATTTAACGTAGCTATTGAAAATGGCCATAGAAATAGTGGATTTACCCATTAATAATGGTGGATATTTCTATAGTTTTTTGTATGTTTACCAGAGGGTATTTATAAAATCACCATTGTTAATGGGTAAATCCACTATAAATGGCCATTTTCAATAGCTATGTTAAATTACCAGAGGGTAACCCCATGAAGTAGAAACATCAAATGCCCTTTATCCCTCGCTGCCATGCAGGACTGGTGTCGAGGACTCCAGCTCTTAGCAGAGCAGAGCTTCGCAGCTCGGATGGGTCAAAACCGGTGAAAACAATAGGAATTCTAAGTTGGGCTATAATCATATTAATAATGATATTAATAGATGATATAGTGGGCTATAATAAATATAGATAATCATATAACTGGGCTATTATTATAATCATCTATAATCATCTATAACTGGGCTATAATATGCTATAATCATATTAATAATCAATAATCCCAGATGCCCCAGTTCTTTTTTTGTGGATTGCGCCTCATCCCAGGGATAAAAAAGCCAGTTGGTCAGTGGGATCGTGCACCAAGAAATGATCTTCCGTTGAGGGGAAACGGCTCCTCGATTCATGGCACGCGATGATGGGTATCAAGTTTGGTGAGTCAAGGGGTGTTCGGAAATAGTTCATACTGTTTTCTACATACAAACAAAGCGCTGTATTGCTTTGGCTCTTGCGTTCTAAACCTTGCATGATGAATTCAATTAGTCATGTGGGTAAAACAATGTCATTTGCACCATCCCCCACCAGTCATTCAGAGAACCAAATCAGCAGGGCTTCCAGCGTAGCAGGGCTCTGGGTAGTGAAACACACTTTTTCCACCCGAGCACTGATACAAAACAAGAAATAGCCGTTATGTGCGAAAGTACTTGTCCCGTGGTCATGGCAGATGCCCATTTATAATTAGGGCGGGAAAAACAAATCTTGCTTCCCTTAGGCTCACTTTTCTGCTTAGTTTCAACTTTTTTGGAATGTGTAGAATGAGAAGAGGCCTCGGACGGTGCAAGGTAAATGATGGTGGACACAACGTTTGGGGGTCATTAGGCCATCGTCGTCCGCGGGTGTCATCGAGTCGGCTATGAACCAACTAGTTTTTGGCATTGTTCCCGACAGAAGTGGACACAGAAGACAGCGCGGCAAGCTCAGCAGTATATAAATGTATACTATGTTCATTGATCATGTGGTTGTCCGTGTGTGAGGCCCTGAAAAGGTTTTTAAGTTTTATCTTTCTAGGTGCTTCCGGGAAAGGCTTTATTTCTTGCCATCAGCATGTGACGATTTCTTCTTTTGAAAGATTCTTCTTCTCCCGGTGAAAGGATTCCTCCTTCCCGGCGCCGGGTTGGGAGGATTCTCTTTCTCCCGGCGCCGGGTCTCGCTCCCGGCGCCGGGTCTCCCTCCCGGCGCCGGCTGAAGCCTTCCTCCTTTCCCAGTGCGGGGTGGAAGCTTTCTTCTCTTGCTGGCAGAAAGACCAGCAACCGCGGCGACATACAGTATGTTTGTTGCTGAGCTCAGGGCGTCAAAGTCTTCATTCCCTTCTAACGGCGCCAGGGTGACGAGGAGCGTGCTTCGATTCAACAATGACACCCGGATACTCGAAATTCAAGGCCATGAGAGATGTATTTCGGCCATGATGGAGGATAATTAAGGAACAGCAACGCTGCTGACTGTTGCTAGCTTTCCGCTTCCTCGCCTACACACCCGCCCTATAATATAGGTTTCTACGGAGCCTCCTGCTATGTCGGCAGCAGACGGACGCCTACCCTGCCATTTTGAAAATGCATGTACGTATATCTGGTAAGAGGCATGTGCGCTTTTAAATATTCCCTCACAGTCGCACCTGCACCAAGACGGGGATGAAATAAATTCCGGCCATTGCAGGCACCAGGCGCCAATTTTCAGTGCAAATTTTCATTTTTGAAAACGTACGAAATCACCTCGCACAGCCCCGATGGCTTGGCTCCACCCACTGCCCCGCTCAAAGGGCTAGCGGCGGCCTTCCTCCGAGTGCCCCGTTCAAGCTCCTTACTCGTACAAGATTCAAATCTTCCTCCCAAAGCCCCGAACGAACCATTTCCACCCACAGCCCCGATGAAACCATTCCACCCAAAGCCCCGATGAAAAATTACAGGCAAAAACGGTAAAAAAAAAACAGCAAAAAAAGTGTTTTTCTCGTTTCTGGAAAGGGCCTAGGTGCTTCCGAAGTCTCAGCTGAAGGGCCCGCAGCAAGGACTTGCTTGAAAACCCCAAAAGACTGGATGGTGGCATGAAACAATCTTGAATACTACTTCTACTACATCGGCACTAATGCAAGCCTAAAAGGCTTGAGGTCATGGGGTTTTCCTCATTCCATCCGGTTCTGCTTCTTGCATCAACGCGTCTGCCAGGAATATATGGAAGCAATGCAGAAACAGACTCTGGTCCCTGTTCTGATCCCGTTTGAGACATGCAAAGTTCAAGGTCCATCATAGCAATGCTCTTTTTCAACCAGCGTTGTGCAAAGCTTTGGCACCCAAGCTGCTGCTCCTGTTTGCTCTTTGCTGTAGCCTTTGCCTTTCTAGGGCTGGCCTGTTTTAATTTCCCGCTTAGCCGTAGGAAATGAAAATGGAATTGGTAGTGTTCTGCAAGCCGTGCTTGAAACAGCTACAGGACTGAGCATGAGGGTTGAATGAGAGGGCATTGCTGCAGCTTGCTGCTCCCAGTGGCTCGGGCGTGCCTTGACGGCAACCTTCCCCAAGTTAAGAGCTTTCCCCATGAAGGCAAGGATTCGAACGCCCGTGGTGAGTTGCCATCTTGACGAAGGCAACTGCCGCTAATGCTCTAGGTGTTGCCTGCGTTAGCCTTCTCCGTGGCGTACCCAGCGCGGGGTCGACTGTGAAATATGGCAAAAGGCGTTTCGCATGCTACTGGCCTGGTTCTCGTCGCAGGCATTCAAGGCAACATTGCGAAAGAATCAGGTGGCCACTGAGATCAGGTTGTACATACGGTTTCATACATGTTGATTTTCACAGGTACATGCTGTTGAAGTAGCCCCCCAAGGACAAGAAGTGCACAAGCGAAGGCTAAGGATTTGCTAGTGCTCACTTGCATGGGTCTGTCCTGTATTGGCCATTGCTTGTCATAAAACAAACTTACATTGCAATAGCAGAGGTTGTGGTTGAACCAAACTACATGGGGTCTTGAAATGCGTTCCGGTAGAAGATTCAGTGAACGTTTGCAAGGCTATTTAATCAGAAATATCTGTTCAATGTAGCTAGGTGGGAAACGAGCCCCGCTCCACCCAGTGCCCTGCAAATTCTTTCCTCCAAGTCATCACCAATTTTATAGGTGTTATAAATCATTCCCAGTCATGGGTGGTAAAAATGGCAGTGCTTTACCCACATTGTTCCAATTATTAGCCATTATTAGCCATTATTAACCATTATTAACCAGAATTAACCATTATTAACCAGAATTAACCATTATTAACCAGAATTAACCATTATTAACTAGAATTAACCATTATTAACCAGAATAAACCATTATTAACCAGAATTAACCATTACACATATAGTCTTATTACATCTTGCCCTGGACGCTCCAGGCCTGCCTTGTGCCCAACGCGGTGAACTACGGCAGTCTCTTGGCGCGATCCCCGTGGCGCCCTGCGATGGAAGTCTGCCGGAGGATGGTCATGGAGGTGAACGCACTCGAAATCTGCGCTGTGGGATGGAGATGATTTTCACTCTTAAAAGGGGTCGGATCAGTGAAGTCCATGAGGAAAATTCCCATGAAGTTGAATGGGAATATATATATATATACATGAATATTTGAAATTTATACTATATTCCATATATTCTGGGTAAATCCTCACTGCGACCTCACTGGAATCATAGTTAATAAGGGAAATCATCCCCAAATGGGCCTTAATTCAGGTTAGTGAAATATTATAATTTACCCAGGCTTAATGTTGGTTATTTATTGGGCTTATCAGAAAAGCTGAAAATATGGAGATGATAAACATGGTGCTAGCTAAACGCAGGGAATTTTCGGGAATGATCCCAGTCATCACATCCGTCATGTCATCATTCCAGCAACTCATCCATTCACCCATCCATTCCCTACGTTTAGCACCAGTAAGATGATTGATGGGAAGTGTTTTTCATGTTGGTTAATTGGGCTTAATGTTGGTGATTGGGCGAAAATCATAACCTGAAAATATGGAGATGATGTTTTCGAAGTGTTGTGCCCATAAATTGGATTTCTTAGTGGTTAATTGGGCTTAATGTTGTGAAACATGATAAACATGATGGGGAAATTTGATACTGTTGGTTTTCCGATGTTTTTTTTTGGGTTGATGAATTAAAGACTTGATATGTTTGGATATGGGATTGCTATTGGTTTTATTGGCTTCTTTTCGACTTTTTTTGCTATTGATATTGCTACGGTGGCATTGTTATTGTGTTAATTACAGCATGTTATAGCTGTTATTTTTGAATTAGTGTCATCACTGTCATTTCAGTTTGGGGGCTGCCATCATTTGCCCAGATAGTTTAGTTTTTCGTTTATGGGTTGGGCCAATCTGTCTGTCTACAGATATTGCACACCGTTTAAATGTCATGGTGAGGTTAGTTTGTGCTATCCACACTTCACCTATGGTGTCAAACTAGTTGAACATCACGCCTTGATTTTTTGCAAGTCTTGACCAGTTGTATGCTTGGTTGTACAGATCATTGACAGTAGGCAGAAATCCATCTTGAGCATGATTCCTTGGACAAAAAAATACAGGGAGGTAGAAGTCTTCCAGCTGAATTGGAAACTTCCAGATTGAGCTTAACATGTTTTAAGGGCCGGCATCATGGTTTATATCTACATCAATGATCATCTATGTATAGCCAGAATCTGGATATGTCATGACACTGTCAAGAATCCTCACAAGATTCAGAATATGTTTGTTAATGTAATATTCTATCTACTTCAGGATGATTATAGTACTGTATTATAATGTATTATACATCTATGTGACAAAAAACAAATCCACATGTCCTCCATTCTCCGCAGGCTGTCAGGGCAAATGTGATCACCTGTGGAAGTCTCATCAGTTGCGAGAAGGGCTGGCGGTCTGCTTTTGAAGTCTTGAACTTCATGGAGCAAAACTTCCTGAGGAAGAATCTCATCTGTTCCACGGCAGTTTGGGAAATTGATGGAAATTGGATGTGTGAGATTCTAAAATTGAGGGCTTAGAGATCGTTGAATCATTGAGCAGCGGGTTTTTTTTCCTGGCTTGGTGCCGATGTTGAGACTTGACCAGGGCTCCAGTCACCTCGAGGCTACAACAGTGCCATCAGTGCCTGTGAGTCGTCGGAGATATGGAGACCAGCGGTTGAAGCTCGGTGAAGTGGCAGGTACACTTGGTCATCCCCCCTACCCTCTGGTAAACTCACATAACTATGGAACATCAGCATTTTTAATAGGTAAATCAATGTAAATCAACTATTTTTATGGGCCATGTTCAAGAGCTATGTAGAAATTTACCAGAGGTAATATTCAACGCCCCCAAGAAACCATGATGTTCATGGTGTACTGAATGAAACCACATCAGGACCATGGTTTCTGTGTTTAATATGCGCTGGGGATGGGATGGGAAAAGGATCTTCGTTGGGGGAAGATCCCCAGAGACTGTTTTTGCCCAAACTGATCCTAGTTATCATTGGCTTCTACAATTCATCCCTTTTTCATGGGTTCAACCAACTCATGACCCTTCAACTTCAGCTTGTCACATCTGTGGATGTCCAGATGACGTGGTGATGCAAGGTCAGGTCACTTCGAAAAAGCCCGAATTGTCGAAGTGGATAAGTTTTTTTGAAGTAGATGCTCCCAAGACCTACCAACTTTGGATGTTTTACACCAAGTGCCAAGTGACCTAAGTGACCCATATTTCTCGTGTCTTTGCGGCCCTGATGTAAGATCGCTTTGCGAACCATGACGTCGATGTGAAATTCTGCCCGTCTCAACAGTCTCTGTTCAGGAAATGCTGCGGAGCATGTCATCACCCAACATCATCAGCATCCAAATTGCAGTTTGAGGGATTTGGATGCCTGGCACTGATCTCTTCGAAATTCTTCACATCTTACCTCCCGGAAATTGCAATATGCTGTTCCAAGTGGGCATTGTCATTGTTTGATATTGTTTGATTGAAAGCAATTTTCAATATATGTAATGTATTAGGTCCCACACGTTTGGTTGGAACGATAACGATCCACGTTTCTTTTGGTTGAAAGCAACATCCCCGGTTTCGTCGTTGATGTTGTTGGTGAAATCCCACATTGGAAGTAAGCACTGGTTGGTTACATCATCACATTTCTTGAGTACATTTACATATTTCACTGAGTTTCAAGTCAAAATCACATGTTCTTTCTTTACGTTCTTGCTTGGACCATCAGGACAACTTCATGTTCTTTTGTCATTGTGTGTCAATTTCCCCAAGCGTATTTTTGTACAACTATTCAATATCACGTTCCTTACATTTCCGTACTACAATGGAAGCATTACGTAATGTAAGTACGCTACGAGGGCGGGGGTTCGCTTCGGGCGTAAATTTTGGCTCGCTTCGGGCGTAAATTTGGTCTCGCTCCGGGCGTAATTTTGGTCTCGCTTCGGGCTTAAAGTTGTTCCACAGGCACTGTGGCAGGCGCAAGATGTGATAAGTGATAACGTGCCAAGACCGTCTTGCAAGGTACTTGCAGAAGATTTTTACAACGTCTAAGGAAGGTGTTGCAAGTCACTTGAAGAAGGTGTGTCAACGTATCAGGAACATCTGACAAATCACTGCAAGAAGAGTTAACAACGTATCAGGAACGTCTTGCAAGTTACGTACAAGTAAAGAAAAACAAGATATATCGATGTATGTGAACATGACCTCAAGAGGCTTGTGCATGTGCATTAGAGATACTCCTAAAGAACATTGTCATTGAATCACAGGGTGAGCATGCATTTCCTGTTGGCTGAGCATGCATTTCCTGTTGAATCAGACCGCATGTCCCAGCCCCGAGTCCCCAAGTGTTATTCTAAAGGTCTCATTCCAGGATGCTGCTCCCCTAAACCCACCCCATGTCCCAGCCCCGTAACCCTATGTCCCCTCAACCCACCCCATGTCCTCTTCTTACATCAACTGCAACAACATATAAACCCTAAAGGGGTCGTGGCCCTTCTTACATTAAGTGCAACAACATATAAACCCTAAAGGTGTCGAGGCTCTTCTGACACTAAGTGCAACAACATATAAACCCTAAAGGTGGCGTGGCTCTTCTTACACTAAGTGCAACAACATATAAACCCTAAAGGGGTCGTGGCCCTTCTTAGATTAAGTGCAACAACATAAAAACACTAAAGGTGTCGTGGCTCTTCTTTCATTGAGTGCAACAACACATATAAACCCTAAAGGTGTCGTGGCTCTTCTAAGATTAAGTGCAACAACACATAAACCCTAAAGGGGTCGTGGCTCTTCTAAGATTAAGTGCAACAAGATATAAACCCTAAAGGTGTCGAGGCTCTTCGTACACTAAGTGCAACAACATATAAACCCTAAAGGTGTCGTGGCCCTTCTTACATTAAGTGCAACAACATATAAACCCTCAAGGGGTCGTGGCTCTTCTTAGATTAAGTGCAACAACATATAAACCCTAAAGGGGTCGTGGCCCTTCTTAGATTAAGTGCAACAACATAAAAACACTAAAGGTGTCGTGGCTCTTCTTTCATTGAGTGCAACAACATATAAACCCTAAAGGTGTCGTGGCTCTTCTTACATTGAGTGCAGCAACATATAAACCCTAAAGGGGTCGTGGCTCTTCTCAGATTAAATGCGACAACTTAAAAATCCTAAAGGTGTCGGGGCTCTTCTTACATTGAGTGCAACAAGATATAAATCCTAAAGGTATCGGGGCTCTTCTTACATTGAGTGCAACAAGATATAAACCCTAAAAAAATCGTGGCTCTTCTTAGATTAAATGCAACAACATATAAACCCTAAAGGGGTCGTGGCTCTTCTAAGATTAAGTGCAACAACACAAAAACCCTAAAGGGGTCGTGGCCCTTCTAAGATTAAGTGCAACAAGATATAAACCCTAAAGGTGTCGAGGCTCTTCGTACACTAAGTGCAACAACATATAAACCCTAAAGGTGTCGGTGCCCTTCTTACATTAAGTGCAACAACATATAAACCAACAACATATAAACCCTAAAGTCGTGGTCTAAGTGCAACAACACATAAACCCTAAAGGGGTCGTGGCCCTTCTTACATTAAGTGCAACAACATATAAACCCTAAAGGGTCGTGGCTCTTCTTAGATTAAGTGCAACAACAATAAACCCTAAAGGGGTCGTGGCCCTTCTTAGATTAAGTGCAACAACATATAAACCCTAAAGGTGTCGTGGCCCTTCTTACATGATGCAACAAGATATAAACCCTAAAGGGGTCGCGGCCCTTAGATTAAGTGCGACAACACATAAACCCTAAAGGGGTCGTGGCTCTTCTAAGATTAAGTGCAACAACACATAAACCCTAAAGGGGTCGTGGCTCTTCTAAGATTAAGTGCAACAAGATATAAACCCTAAAGGTGTCGAGGCTCTTCGTACACTAAGTGCAACAACATATAAACCCTAAAGGTGTCGTGGCCCTTCTTACATTAAGTGCAACAACATATAAACCCTAAAGGGGTCGTGGCTCTTCTTAGATTAAGTGCAACAACATATATACCGTAAGGGTGTCGAGGCTCTTCTGACACTAAGTGCAACAACATATAAACCCTAAAGGTGGCGTGGCTCTTCTTAGATGAAGTGCAACAACATATAAACCCTAAAGGTGTCGAGTCTTTTTTGCTGAAAGTGAGTCCATTTATGCCTGAAGTGAGCCCGGATATGCCTGAAGTGAGCCCAGATATGCCCTAAGTGAGCCCAGATATGCCCTAAGTGAGCCAGATATGCCCAAAGTGAGCCCATTTTATGCCCAAAGTGAACCTCGAAAATTTATGCCCTAAGTGAGCCCGAATTTATGCCCAAAGTGAGCCCCTCGCCTACGACACCCCAGATGTTAAGATACACCATCGTTGTTTGTTTCAAGCTGTTCCTTGGATGCTTTGCCTCCTTTGTTCCACCCTCGGAATAACATGGAGGTGTTTGCATATGTATATAATATACACATATGCAAATATACGTATATATATATATACACATATGTTTATACATAGTCTCTACTGATGATTGTCAAACTAGAAGTTGGATATGAATTCTTCGATACTGTGGTAAACCATTCGTACCATTCGTAGCATCACATTTTCGGGACACCGAGGTTTCAGTAGCAGCATCAGCGCCTGCCAAACATGGCCAATGGCCATGCAGCTGTGCATGCTGGCCGGCACCTACAGCCTGCGATCCAACGTGCTTTGGCGGTTTTTTTTTCACCCGAAAAAAAAAAAAACCTGCCAGGTGAGGGTAAAACCATGGGAAGATGGTGATTTCACCACGAAAAATCAGATCTGAATTTTATATATTTTTATGCATAGATGATAGCTAATGGTAGCGGAGTTGACGCAAATAACTTGGTTAATTTATGTTAATTTTGAGTTGAAAAAAGTGGGGATGTGACGCACTTTTTGACGTTTGGACACTGTACGGGATGGTCATCCTCCCCTTTTCATAGGGGTCAATCATGCCAATCGTTCTTGCAATTCCATTTATGATGATGGGATGACCATACTTACCAAATATGAATCATAACTTTCGACCATGGCACGGATGTTCATTTGTCCTTTACATCACTATTAATTAAATAGTTGAAATCCAGGAAGGAACGAGTATTTCACTCGCAAAATCTCTCAAAAGATTGGGCTTGACCAAAAAGCAATGGAGATTGAATCATTCGAAATTCGAAACGAACATTTTGTTGGCGGGAAAAAATGGATTGGGTGGTTTCACCATCCATTTAGATTTGGTGATAGTAATCCCCAACAAGCTCCACCCACCAACCTTCACCAAATCGTTGGATTTCACCAGCGAACCAGAATTGACCATGGTTTTTACCATAGGAAACCACTCTCATTTCGCAATTGACCTGGATTTAAAAAAAAAATTACCATGGATTTTACCATAGGAAACTCATGAACAAACCTTGATTTCCCAGCAATTCACCGTGTTTGATTTTTTACCCAACAGCATCCACCTGGCTCCGTTGCCAGCCGAGGTGGTGGCTTTAAGCTCCATGATCAGCGCCTTCGAAAAAGCTCGACGGTCAGCTGGGGGGGTCCATGTCAGGGGTCCCGTAGGTTTCATCAATTCTTCAGAGTTTATGAATGTTGGTTAATAATAATAATAATATTGGTGATTATCAGGAATAACCATCATTAACCATCATGTTAATTAACCATCATGTTGGTTAACCATCATAGTTATTACTATTGGTTATCAATGTTTATCAGGAATCCTCTTATTTATAATTATTCTGATGGTTAATGATGGTTAATGGTCAATGATGGTGAATGATGGTTAATAATGGTTAATAACAATGGATAATGGATAAATCTGGTTGGTGGTGACTGGACCATTGGAACATGGCTGGATTATGACTTCCCCAATAGGAACTGGATGATGATCCAATCTGACGAACTCCATGATTTTTCAGAGGGGTAGGTCAACCACCAACGAGTTTATGAATGTTGGATAATTACTGTATGAAGGTTGTGTAATTAGAGTTTATGAATGTTGGGTAAAAAATGTGTATGCATGTTGGGTAATGTTGGGTAATTAGAGTTTATGAATGTTGGGTAAAACATGTGTGTGAATGTTGGGTGTTTTTTTTGTGTAATGACGATGATGTCGATTGGACATTTCAACGAAATTATTGCTTATTTATTGGGTAAAAGGAATGTGTATGAATGTTTGTGATGATGATGTGTTAAATATGGGATACGATTTCCTTTCAATGAAAAAGCTTCTGTGATGTACAAGTATATACATACGTTTTCATGTTTTATAAGTAAACATGTATATTATATTATATTTATTCATTGTCTAGAGTCATCCTGAACCAGATAGAATCAGATAGAATATATATATATATAGTTTTTGAAACCATTCCCACCTTGGCGAGGATTTTTTTGACATGTTCATCTTTTATTTTCTCCAAGATGACTTGTGTATATATATATATACATACCCTCTGGTAAACAAACATAGCTATTGAACATGGCCATAGAAATAGTTGATTTACCCATTAAAAATGCTGATTTTCCATCGTTTTTTGTATGTTTACCAGAGGGTATATATAACTATTTATACACAGGCTGGAACGCTGGGATAATCATGAGGTATCTCAGCTCAAGGGCTGGACAAGACAACCATGTGTTAGTTTGATTCCCAGCTAGAAACATCCGTTGATATCCATTCATAAAGAGGTTTTTGGTCATATTTTCCCATGGTTTTCCCCATCTTTTCCCATCTTTTCCCATGGTTTTACCCTCTGGTAAACTAACATAGCTATTGAAAATGGCCCACTTATAGTTGATTTACCTATTAAAAATGGTGATTTTCTATAGCTATGTTAGTTTACCAGAGGGTACCCATGTTTTTTCCCATTGAAACGGTCGGGAATTCGCCTTCGCCAGGTGGAGCCTCGCCATCCAGCAGTTGCATGCGACGGAAGCGCCGAACCTCACCTGTTTCAACGCGGCGCTGGTGACTGGGCAGCGACCAAGATTTCAGTCTGCAACTGGGGGTTACCCTCTGGTAAACTAACATAGCTATTGAAAATGGCCCATTTATAGTGAGTTTTCCCATTAAAAATGGTGATTTTCTATAGCTATGTTAAATTACCAGAGGGTAAACATGGGTAAAACATACATGGAATCCTCAGAGTTCTAATGTTTTCTATGCTAAAAATGATGCTGAATCTGGCTAGTTGAAACCAGCATACTTGCAGGGGTGAAATACAGATATAGACTTGAAGTGGTGGTGAAATGCTGCTAGATTCAAAGATGTAATGTTGCTGGATGAAATCCTGTTGGTCAGAGGTTGAAATTGGAAGCTTCCATCCGCCAGCAAAAAAAGATTGGATAAAACGGTAAATTTGGTTGAAATTGCTTAAAATTGGATAACCATTGGTTAAAATTGTTTGAAATGGTTGGTTTTGCCAAAAATCGTCACATGCTCTGGCCGGGATTTGCACCTGGCAGGTTCAGCTCTATCGAGGTCAGGTCGCACCACCAAATCTGCGCTTCCCTTGGTACCACTATTTTGGGCTCGGTCAGAAGATAGAACACTTTGACCAGCATCTTATGGACGATATTTATATAAATAGTTTTTTTCCATATGTTCAAGTTTCCACCTTTTCCATGTATTTTGATGTATAACTTGTGGGTTGCTTGCTATATGGGTCTTTTCCCCCAAGATTTGGGGAGCCCTGGATAGCCCTGGCTTCCCATCACCTTGATGATCTCAGGCCGCCTGCAAGGATGCCAGCTGGTTGATGGTCCTGGAAATCTGGCGAGAGATGCGACCAATGCAGGCACCGGTGTGGGCACCGTCTTTGCCGGTCGCGCTTGGGACCCTGGGAGCCTCCCGCAACGGGTTGGGAACACAACGAAACAATTGGGAAAATGAGGATGAAGCAGTGGATGGACCAAGAAATGAATCCAGAGCCGATCTGTAAAGTTTTAAGATGTTCTGGATGCTGCAAATCTGGAGCAGGAGTACTAGTGATAGAACATAGATGCTTGACCACATCTCATTTTGAAATGAGATATATATATATATTGCATTTGGAAAGAGACTTTTGAAGGACAGTCAGCTACAGTAGGTCAGAAATGGTATGAGAATAGTCGCAATGTTTTCAAGACTTCAATCAGGTTTTTTGTGAGTCGATTGCAATTTCCTGCGCGCGTATGAAAATTGATGGAACCGCACAGAGGTTCTGCCAGATGCCATCAGCTATCGCTGTGCAACAGTTGTTCCTTGGCGATTTCCAGGTCACGTCATGGTCGGTAAATGGTCGCCACATTTTTTGTCATGGTCATATCAATCTAGAAAGGAATTATCATGGCCAATCTATGCCAGTAAGTGAAATAATTCCTGTTGCGGATTGAATGACCATATGCCTAATAGATTATTAATATATATATATATACACATGTTGCATATACAATGTTGTGGCCATGGCAGATCTCGTGATTCTTCTGGGTGTGTTGTGATTTCGTTCGTTGGCGCATCCCATATCCCTCATTTTCCAAGCGGGAAACTGCCATGGACGTCTGTATCCACGGCAGTTGGACCAGAGGGCATACGATTCTCTGGATGTGCATACCAGCAGTTGGGAAGTGGATGTAAGTGGTTTAGAATCCACTCATAACTCATATAAAACATGGTTAATACCAACTTGGTAACTGGGATGCACCCAGAATTGCTATAGCTGCTATTGCTCAAAAGATCAGCGAGCCACTTCATGTTGTCAACTGCTGACAACTTATAGTACCCCCAAAATAGGTAGGAAAGGAGGTTCAATCTCCTACTAAAATATAGTGATACACTACTTTTCTGTCTTTTTGATGGTTGCTATAGACTCAAACCCATTGAAAATGACCAGAGATCACCGGATTCAAGCCGAGCATGGCTTTCCTGGGACTGGTTGAATGGTCAATTTTCCCGGAAAACCATGGAAAACCCCTAAATTTGGCTGGTAGATCCATGGTTTCCTTTCGATGTTGCCTTTAACGAACCCAATGATTGACATGTCTTAAGAATTCTTAAGATATTTCTGCCATGCCCGGGACTAGTGCCATACTCTGCACCGGAGACACCTGCAGGTTTGCGAGTCTCAAGCACATCCCTTTGCACCCCAAGTGGTGTCCGCGGTGCCAAAAAGCGTGCCTTCTGGGCTTTGGGGGAAACTGAAATTCTGTTGGGCAAAGTGCCAAGATGTTTGAGTCAAATCCATTCAAATCCTGTGTTTCCATTTTGGGTGTTGGAGAAAGCAATGGAACACATGTGTGCCACTTTGTTCTGCCATTTTCAGGTTGATTGGCGTTCTTATTTTTGGGGGATCCGAGATCACCATCAACTCATCTTGGAGAGATGTCCAGCCCCAGAAAGCTGAGGTGTGGGCGAGGAAGGTGAGGTTTGCGTCAAGGGTGCCTGCGCGGGGCCGACCTAGATTTTTTGAGCGGGAATCAGTTGGATTTGTTCAGCATACAATGAGATATTAGTGGGATACAGCCTGGTATTAATGGGGATATTATCTGGCGGGATATATAGGGGGATCTCAGCAACCAACAATCTGATATTTCTGGCCGTGTCTGACAATGGCGTATACGGTATACCCCCAGCTATGGCAATATTCATCGAAGGAAGTTTAGAAGTCAAACTTCCGACAATATGGACAGATGGAAAAGCAGAGGTGGGAAGAGTCAGAGAAGAGAAGAGAAGAGAAGAAGAGAGAAGATCAGAGAAGAGAAAGAGTCAGAAGAAAGAAGATGTAGGTGCGCGAAAAGGTAGAAAAGTCGCGGAACATTGTGTTTTTCCAATGATTTGTGGCTCCCACGGGTCGAAAAGTAGGCTTGCTAAAGTGGCGGGTGCGGAGCCATCTGGCCAGATGAGAGATGAAAAATTGCACGCTGTTGTGGCGCGAAGCAGATTTCGAGGTCAAAATGCACAAAACACTTCAGCTCCGGAGCACGTTCAAAAGTTGAGATGTCGAAAAATTGCACGCCGTTGTGGCGCGAAGCAGATTTCGAAGTCAAAACGTACAAAACACACCAACATCGGACCACTTTTGGAAGTTGAGATGTCGAAACAGCGCACGCCGTTGTGGCGCGAAGCACATTTCCATGTCAAAACGTGCAAAGCACGCGCACCTTGTCAAAAGTGAGCAAAACGTTGGTGTTTTGTGGCATATTTCCAACAACGATGGCAGGCGTGGGGCATTTGAAGAGGATCTGGAAAGATGCATGTCGCGTGGCAGGCGCAGTACAAGAGACATGTTACTACTGCTGCTGCTACTACTACTACTATTATTACTACTAATAATAATATACACTACATTACGCAACACTAATTACATTACCGTACGCTAATTACATCCAAATACACTACACTACACTAATTACACAAACACAACAACAACTACTACGATTACTACTACTACCACCACTACTACTACAGCTACAAGTACAATTACACTACATTACACTACACTGCACTGCAGCACACTGCAGCTACAAATACAAATGCACCTACACTACATTACACTACACTACATTGCACTACACTACACTAATTACACTACATTACACCACAACTACAACTACACTACTTTACACTACACTACACTAGGCTACAAGTACACTACACTAGGCTACACAATATACACTATACCACACTACAGTAGACAACACTACAGTACACTACATACACTACACTAATTACACCACACCACAACTACAACTGCAACTACACTACGCTACACTAGTTACATTGCATTACAGCTACAAGTTACAACTAGAACTCCGCTACACTACAACTACAAGTACAATTACAACTACAACTGCGCTACACCACACTACATCCAGCGGTTGTGGTGAGGTGACCACTGCAACCATTGCAACCACTCCAGAAAACACCGCTCCAACCACCTTTCGGTCCATCAGCGGATTCGCTCTGCCATCCGTGATTCACAACAACCAACCTCTCCTCTGGGTCTTCTATTTTTGAAACTTCCGCCACCGCCTTGTGCGGTACTACTGGTAAGGACAATGATGACTAACCAGTAGATTGAGGGGTAGCCAATTTTCAGACAAATCCACATATTGGCACCGGGACTGCCGCAGGGATGTAAGATTTGAAGAGTTTCGATGAACACAAATACAGTATGAAGAGGTAAAGGCTACCACAGGTATGGAACAGCGGCAGAATTGCAGAATCACTCTATCATCAACTAGTTGGGTGATGGGATGTTTGAGTTCATGCCATTTGCCTCTGTTCAGTGGCCAATCCTTGCTGAATTGTAATCCAGTTCTGACCCAGTGGCAGCAATTTCCTGGTTGATGGTTTCAGTTCGCTTCATTTTTTTTCAATGAATTCGACGAGAGTCTCAATGTATGATGTAGATGTATGTAAAGAGATTGTACCAGATTTGACTATATATAATTATATATACACATATACCTTCATACATAGATACATACATAGATGGATATAGATAGATACATATACATGGTGCCGGTGACTCAACCACCAAAAAGCACAACGTCCAACCATTGCTCAGGTCATGAAGGGCTATGAAATGAGACCGCACATGGACAAGGAGCGGTGATTTGGATGTGGAATTTCATGAGATTTAAGCAACAAACATGGTGACTTAATGGGATGCAATGGGGATTCAATGGGATTTAGTGAGATTGAACTGATTTAGCCTACAAAATGGATCAAAATGGTGGCATAGAAATATCATGAAATATCGAACCTCAATTATGTGATATTTTGGTGCAATACCATAGGGGGATTTGATACACAAGTTATGGATATGTTGATAGGAAATGAGCCCAGTGGACGCAATGGGGTGCCGATTCACGATGGTATCTCGGTGCAGATTCCAATCAGAGCACCAAAGTGTAGGTTGTGTTGCATATGTTTGTTGGTTGAAATAGCCATGAATAACCACAGAAAAATCATACAAATATGTATTAAGCATATAGCGCGGACAGATTTGCGGTCCAAAGGGCGCTGCGAAAGCAGTGTCGCGTTGGCCTTCGTTCTGCCTCACGCCGGGCGTGCCAAATCGCATACTCTGCGAATTGGGTGAGAAGCAGCGAAACATCTCAAAAGCGTCTGACACCTGGAAACTGCGCCGCCAGACTCTAAGAACAATCCCTTCAGCAGGACGATAAATCTTAAGATCAACTTTGCTCCGGTCACGAAACAACACCTGCTCAGAATCATCAACCAAATTCAAAAACCAAACAACCACCCTCTTCACACACCTCAGCAAATAGGCGAAAGTTGGCCTTTCAAAACGGGAAGAGAGGGTATGGAGTTCCGTCTCCCCTGAAACAGGATGATTGAAGGGGAATGATAATGAAAAGTCCTTGATCAGCCAAATAGTCAACTCTTCAAAACACAACGGATATAAATTCCAGAATCATTAGCACTATGATCAATCAAATGGTTGATCAAGGAAGACACAAAGGCCATGGGTAAATCCGAAAGCCTGGAGTCCAATGCCTGCAAAAGTCCCTCAAGGCTAGGAATGTACAAATCACCTGCAGACATCTGCGGTTCATCGACAAAACCAAAAAGTGCAACGTCGATCCCTTCAGTGTTTTCAGATTCAGCATGCGATGTCTTGGACGCGATCGCAAAGTAGAAAGTTCGCAATTGCCGCACGCGGTCAGCACACAGCTCATAGTGTCTTTTGGCATCAGCACGAAGCTGCAGGAAGGCTCGAGGCCTGGCAAGGTTAAAGCGCCCCACGGCCTCATCGATTCGTTCATGTACCCAGAGGAACTGCGAGTCCAAATGGCTAGGTATCCAATGCGGGACCAACTCAAGTTAAGCGACCCAATCTGTTGCAGTAGGTGCTCAACTCGGTGCCACAAGTCAATGTGGGCCCAACTCCCCGTCACCCCAAACATCAGGAGAAAGAGCAAACCATCAGCGACAAATTTGGAGTCGATCCACAAGTGCATATTGATCTGGTATCGATGTTTTTTATGATTTAAGATGATTTAAGCATATAAAACGAATCGATGGACAACAATCAACCATCAATTAACATGCCATTTTGCTGTGAAATTGTCGACTTCCAGTCGCGAAGACCTCGTCAGGATCCCAATGCGGAGGCCTTTACAGATGGCTTTATGAGGAGCCAGAGTCCAAGCTTCGCTTCACCATGGGGGCAACATGATCAACATGACATGTGGGAGTTTTCTTGCGATAAATGAATTTTTTGTAGATGTAACATGGGATGTAACATGCTTAGCATGGGATGTAACATGGGATATAGGATGTTGGTTTATAGCTTTGAGTCGGAATTTCGAGGCTCTGGGAACCACAGATCAACCGCCCTACTTTGGGGAAACCCCAATGACTTGGCGCATCTCTGTATCTTGACTTGTGGATCCCGATTTGTGCAACACTGCAAGATACATTGAGATTAGGCCGGCAGCCAGAAATCAACGGAATAATTTCTGACTTGGTGGGTTTAAAAATATGTGTTTTCCCTGTACCTAAAATTATGATTCTATTTAGTTGGCTTATATTTTCAAAGGGGATGGGTGCTTCAAGATCTTCAAGTCCACCAGTTTGAAGCATCAGCAACTCCTGATCACACTCTGAGGTGGAGATAAGGGATGGATAGATGAGGATGGGTATCTCTACTTGATCGGCAGAGACTGGCACGTTTGTATTTTGTTTGGATTTCTCAAGAAATCCTGGTGGGATTTGACGGCTCATCCGAAAATGATCCGCTGAAGCATGCTGAAGCTATGGTGTGTACCCAGACCATCGAAGTCTCAGAATCTAAGAGATCTTCACTTTTTCAAAAGTTTTTTCATTGTGTTCTCAGTGTCCCCGAGTCTACAGATTATTCGTCTCATATTGTTTTCTATATGGAGGTTTCCAATGGGGGTATCCGTTTTTTTTTCTTGGGATTTTCCATTCAAAACCATCCGTAAATTGGGCTACCCCCATGACATTTCTCGGTGGCTTGCCGTTGCCAGGCCGATTCAAGGAGCTCATCAACCGCGCGGGTGAAAAGGCACGTCAACCCATGGTGTCTTGCAGGGGATGAAACCACATAAGTGGGACCGTGGGATGGGTATGTTGAAACTTGGGAAAATGGGATCATTTTCCCTATGAAAATCATGTCATCACTTGGGGTCATAGCTTATTTTTTGAGATACATGCATATGATATCATGATGTATCATACGGTTCTCCATCTCCACAGGGATTGACCGGATGTTTTTTATGGCCCCAAGGGGACCGGAATTCCAAGTCCAAGCCATGGGGGTTGTTGAATCCCCGGCTCTTCAAGAAGCACAACAAAGTGTTGGTTTTTGATGCTTTTGGTGTAGGTTTTAAAAATATATATATATATATCCACATTATATATATCCACATGATGTCCATACGATGTCCACCCTGTCTCCCCAGAGAATTCGAAGAAAAATCATGGTCACCGCGGCCAGATCTCGCCCTTTGAAGTGGAAGATGCGTCCGGAAAGTCCAGATCTGCCAAGTTGTGAAGGAGAACAATCATGGAGGAGATATGCCGATAGTTATCCACCAGGTGGGTGTTATGTTAGAGTTATGTATAATTAGTTATGTTGTGTTGTATGATAGATTTTAATATGTAATGAATTGTAATGATATGTAACTATATATAATGATATGCAGATATGTAATGATACGTAACTATATACAATGAGATGTAGATATGTAATGATACGTAACTATATATAATGAGATGCAGATATGTAATGATACGTAACTATATACAATGAGATGCAGATATGTAATGATACGTAACTATATATAATGAGATGCAGATATGTAATGATACGTAACTAGATGATATGCAGGTACATAGTCATAATAATAATAATACAATGTAATACAATGTAATGTATGTATAAGTAGCTAAGCAAGGAACAATGCCTGGGTGGTTAGAGAACCATTGAACATTAGGAAGGTGGCTGGGTTCATTTTGACCTTGGCTTCGATAAAGCGGAAATACATAGATTCTCGTTGCCAGTGGAATCTTATGAAACCTACAATGGCTTAACACGTGATGAGTGATGGTTGGTGACCTTTTTTTCTATTGATGATATCCGGATTGCATGGATTTCAAACACCAAAAACGGTTTTCTGATGTTTCATTACTGTGTTGATATGTCTTGATTTTCACCAGCGTGCAATGTTGAGATACCGTGGTTTTATCGTTTTTACCCCCTGGTAATCAAACGTGGTAATGGAAAATGTCCTTCTCAAAGGGAGGTCTCAATGGAAAATAATGGAAAAATGTATAAAAATGTCATCCATATTTTTGAATGTGGTGGATTTTCATGGTTCATAGAATTGGATGATGGGAAAATTTACAGGAAAGCCCTATATTTGATGGTAAAAACCATGGTTTCCTGTAGATTTTCCCTTAAACCAATCCAGTGAATGGTGGATTTTCCAGCTAGCCATGTTTGATGACTGAAGGCTACTGTGTTTTCCGAATCTCCACCGAGGATCCGGCGGCATGCGGATGTCCAGGACGTGCTGTGCTTCTCTTGTCGGGCTCCGAGTGGTTTGGTCCCGAATCCCAAGGGATAAGCTATGTCTTTATTGCAGGATTGCAAGTTTGGGATAGTTGCATATTGCAATGTTGGAATAGTATGGAATAGTTGCATGTCTACATTGCAATTTTGGGATAGTTGCATATCTTGCAATAGTTGCATTTGGAATAGTTGCAGATAAAACAATAATTGAACTATTCATCAACGGATAAACTATCATTTTCAGGCACGCATATGTAATACAGACCAAAGATATGGGTATTGCCGTATTGCACAAAACTGGGGTACTGATCGTAATGTTAAAATATCTAAGCGTTGTGAGATGTTTTATGTACTAAAAACATCTAAAAAAACTCCAGTCTGGGGGGAACATGTTGACGTTCTGCAGTTGCAGTTGATGAAGGGATAACAGTTGCAGTTGATGAATGGATGACGAAACGGAAGCCGCGTGAATCAAGGTCCACACTCAATGCTCGGGGAAGCCGTCGGTTGGGAGCCTTTCAGCGCGGCCATGGGGATTCCCCAAGTGGATGGCTAGTCTTTATTGCGTTTTTCTTGAAAAATACGGGATATCTATGGGGATAAGCGTGTAAAAGCTGATTTTGGTAGTTACCGTAGTTACCAAGCTAATCCCATTTTTTTCTGAATGGGTATGTCAAGTTCAGCGGCTCAAACATTAAAACACCTATGCAGGGCCAAAGAAAGGTCGCTTTGCAGGGTCGTTGCACCAAGGAATTTGATGGTGACATGCCATCACTAAGAATGATATCATTAATCTGGGTTAATAAGAGGAATCATCCCAAAATGGTCCAAGTTATTTCAGGTTAGTGAAGAAAAATATAATTTGCCCAGATTAATCCATGATATTCACGATGATAATGGGGATAATAAGGAGATATACTGGGAATTCCT
Source organism: Cladocopium goreaui (assembly GCA_947184155.2). Classification (NCBI taxonomy): domain Eukaryota; class Dinophyceae; order Suessiales; family Symbiodiniaceae; genus Cladocopium; species Cladocopium goreaui. The sequence continues at coordinate 101,884 of CAMXCT020001281.1, read as the reverse complement.
ACACCTGGGCCGACAATCTTTGACTCCTCACACTGTCGCCAAGCTCCGCCTGCAGTCCCGACAATTTTCGCCATTTTTCACCCATGAACAGAGCAGACTTCAGTTCAATTGATACTTTCACCAAACTAACAATACGGAAATGTTTGAAAACAGTGAAAAAAAACTGTAACTTAGTGTAAATAGCCACATTTTATAACTAAATAGCCATACGGGTGTGTCTGAAAATAGTGTACCCCTAAACCCGATGGTTAATGATCATTATCCCTATTAAATGGCTATAATTGGGAATATACCCTATTTTCAGACAAACCCATATTTTATCATTTTTTTCAGGTGGAAAATGATGAGAATCCTCTGGTTTCTTGGGTTTACTGAGGTGTGGTGGTGGTCCCTAAGGCCTGGTGAAATGGGAATCAGTCACCGATGGGACGCTCCAAAAAAATGTTGATTAGACCATGTTAGACTCTATTAGACCATATAATATCATATGATGTATATTATATATAGAATATAGTACTACTAATACTATATATAATAAAAGTTATGATACATATATATATACAGTACATATATATATATATACATATATATATGACTATTGCATGGTTTTACAATGATATTTAGACAGTCAATCATCATGGAACACTATTATTGCTACCATAGGGTCATAATATTGGTCGTTGACCAAATAATGCTATATAGTAATGTACTAGAATATGGGTGGGCTTGATTTTAAACTACAATCGTAGAATAGTGGGGCTAATGGGGGCGCTATATACTGTGATATGTGATTGTACTAGTAGCAAGGTTTGAATACTGTATCTATCTCATCATTTAATTTATACATCGGTCATAAATAGCAGGAAAGCAGAATGGATCAAATTCCTTACATTTGAACATGGTAGGTTCTAAAGAGAGGTTTCAAAGCATAGAAAAAAAGCTCAGGTGATAGCGTAGAACTGCGTAGTGCACAGGGAAATTCTAGAAGGAAATGGGTCTCCTTTAAAGGAAATTTTCTCTATGGGTTTCTCTAGAAATTCCAGAGGTTTCTCTAGAGGTTTCCTGCTGGAAGGTTTCCTTGGACCAATTCCAAGATTGGGACAAACCTCTGGACTTGTGACCTGACCCTCCAATGGTAAGATCCAGCAAGTTTCCAGAAAACAAAAATTCCAGCAATTTTTCAACCAATCCATTGAGACCATTATATCCCCATGATATCTCCATGATATCTCCATTTTGGAAGACCATTATATCTGGGGATATCATGATATTTCCATTCTAATCCATTGAGACCATTATATCCCCATGGTAAAAAGCGGCAAAAACCAAGATATGCTTCGCATCGAGGATGGCAAGACGGTCAAGCTCTTCGACCTTCGCCAGTGGCTGATGAAAGAGAAGGTGCGTGTGCCGTCACCCGAAATGGGCCCAGGGGGCAGATTCATTGGTCATGTGAATTTTCTCGGCGCTTGTCATTTTTTGCGCCATCTATAAATCCTGAAATTTCCACCCATGTTGTTATAGATCAGCCATATATTATATGTTATATGTACATATTATATATATATAGATCTAAACATATTTCCATCAATAATGTGCCATTAAACTTGTTATAATCACCACTAAACAATGCACACCCTATACCAGATACGTTTTTCAGCCATCGCCCAGGTGCTGCAAGACAAATGGTGTCCCGAGGCTGGTGGTTGCGGCTGTCAATGATGGCAATTTAAGATTTCATCACATTTCTGGAATATAGTTCACATACGTAAGAATGCCAAACTATGCCAAACTCAAAAATGATAGGGGAAAAAACACATCTCTTTAAATTACAATACATATGCTCTCTCCATAGATATATAACATACATTAATATATATATACATTGAATAGCACCAGGAGCTTCCAAAAAAAAAACTAGGGACGTTCCCTTCGACATCATGCCAGGTTCTGGTGACCATGAAGGAGCTCCCGAAAGGCCATCAGATGTGTTGATCGTAGCCTTTTGGGATCTGAAAACTTGAAACCTCTATTTTTAGATCCTACAGATCCTACAGTTTTAAGTTAGCTAATTTCTAATCTGTAATATTTACTAATCTGTAATATTTACTAATTACTTTCTAATCATCATAGTGGTCGCATTTTAGTTTCACCAACGGGCAATATCACCAGCTTCTCATTTCAATATCTGATTGTGGGCTTGCTAATTATTTACTAGTTATTTACTACTGCAAGTATTTACTGATATGATTTACTGATATTTCGTTCGGACAGCTGTCCAATTGGTTGAAAGTTTCGGGAAGTTATTAGCCCCACGAGTCGATCTGCCGAGTTAGGCGAGATATAGCCTCTGGTAAACTGACATAGGCTGTAGAAAATTATCATTTTTAATAGGTAAATCAACTATAAAGGTGCCATTTTCAATAGCTGTGTTATTTATTTTTTTTAGCCTGATAGAAAAGTATGATAAATCACCATGTTCCATCGATCAGAATTGGGCAAAAGGTTCAGTTCTGACATCGGCATGGACTCCATTGAGTAATGATTGAAAAGACCTGACTACTTGGACACCTCAACGGGGGAAAATAGTGTTGCATTACATTATAACAAGGTAGGGTTGCCTGTGGCTCATAGCGGCAATCATTCCCCAAGATATCATCCTGGCCTTGAATAGGCTGCAGCAACAACCCCAGCAGAGTTGATATGAGCCAAGCCCTTGTTACCGCCGGAAGCAGCACATGTACGCAAATGTATGATTGCATGGAAATTATTTTGGGCACGATGGCCAGGAATATACATAGTTAATTTGTCCGGATGATGGACAAAATAGATTTTGGAATTTCATCTAAATCTCTGAAGACCGGATGACTCTCACCAGAACAAAACGCGGCAGATCCATGTGAGTTTTCCGTTGCAGATCGCCATGTGTCTCCCTCATTCTCGGTTCATCCACGGCGCAGCACGCCAGGTGCGACTGGTAAACCTGCACGTTTTGGTCTTAGATTTGGCGATGGTTAATTTCAAGCAGTTGCTTCCTGCAAACCAGAACGACCCCGCGGAAAAACATGAAACATTAGGATGATTCAGCAATGTTGCTAAATTGATTTATTTGAAGAACATATTGGAATCATTTGGAATCCGCCAAATATTAATTTACCATGATTTACGCATATATTTCATTCAAAGAAGTGACATTTGCAGATCACCAAGCCATAGCACAGCCGATCACATGTGTTTTTCAGACCTTTTATGGTTGTCCTCCAGCTGCCCCCCAAAACCCCACCATTCAATATGATGAATATATGGAGATGAAATGGATGAATCAAGCTCCCAACTATACAAGGTTTATGGATGTTTATGGAGGATACAACATGATACAATCATAGTGAAGATGAATGGATTTATTTGGGTAAATTATAACGACCTCACTGCGACCTCACTGGAATCATGGTTAGTAAGGGGAATCACCCCCAAATGGCCCAACAATTCAGGTGAGTGAAATATCATCATTTACCCAGATTATTCATACATATATATATTCATATTGTATTCATTAATAACTAAAGATGATATTTCACTACAACTTTGTACTATTAATAACTATCTTTAGGTTGCTTACTATAATGTATATATATATATATATAAACCAAAGATAACTCGGCGCCTCAGCTTGTGGCATCGCTGCTGAGGCGTGAATCTGGCCAAAAAGCTGGAACTGGAGCAGTTTGCTGGCGGCAAATTCCAGGGAGATGGACATGAATCACTCAGGGGACTACATTAATACCATGTTAATACCTATATTATAGTATCATATGTATCACCTATAGGGGATTATGTATTATAGGGGATTATGTATTAATACCTATGATAATATATACGTATATTATATACATATACTACATTATAATCACTACATAATCATATAATATTGTACACCCCTAAGGCCCGACTTGTGACAAGCACAAGTCTCTGAATAAACTTGAAAATGGGCCGTGTAACCGGCCGCTACCCATTGGACCAAGCAGATGTGCTTTACTTTGTGCTAATCCTTGACAACTATGTTTGAATGTTTGAAACAGGTACGTCTATATATACAAACATGGTATGAAACATATATATTTATATATATATACATTTATAAGACCACCTCTTACTGTATGTATTGAAAACTATGTATATGTAACACATCATTGCACACTCTCCAAGATGCACATCTCGTTTCCCTTCTCCCTTCTCAATGCATTCCGTATTCGGCCACAAGGTTGGATGGCAACCTCAAGGAATTCTCCCACCCGGGCTTCTGAAGGCCTATAGATCGCACCAAATGATGGGTCTTCAAGAAATGGGGATGCTGCGGTCTGTTCTGACCTAAAACCATCTAAAACCGATGAAACCTAGGGATTTGATGGCTATGGTAGCCTGCTGCTTTTTGAAGACCCCGTTGAACGCTCAGTGGCCAACGCTGGCTGCTGAATCTTTGGCATTTTCACTGTAAGGTTTGGACGCCTAGCTTTTGTTGTCCAGCAAAGCACTGGCACGTCGCTGGCCGCGGCTGCGACACGTTTTTGAGGATGTGTTTTCTTGGTGAAAAGGAGATTAGAGGTTTGGGTGTCCCGTTGGGTGGCCATTGGGTGCATGGTTTGTCCAAGAATTGCAGATTTTTGCCCTTTCAGTAGACTAACACAGATTTGGAAACGCCACCATTGGACCATTTGTATGTAGATCCTTTCCTATAGGGAAGACATGGGAAGACCATGGATTGCCATTGCTGGTTGGTTTGGAGTGAATCGCCATGTGCAGCCTGTGCTCGAGCCACGCTTTTTATGCTGGATTGGAAGTCCGTCATGGATTGGAAGTTCCCGTCCATGGAGGTTTCCTACTCCAACGCATCCAAGTCATTGATAAGTCATTGATGACCACGTGATAAAAACTGTATTGAAACCCTTGGTGACTTGGTGACCCCTTGGGACCCCTCAGGTCCCATCCCACATGTTGATGAAGCCGAACAAATCACCATCCCCAAGCCATCAGCGATCTGGGTGGTATTCCAACCATCCCCAAATGCTAGGTTTTGTTCATTGTTTGGTTCGGTTTATCACATTATTTGAGGAAATAATGATTCAATGACCATTAAAAACCGTGATAAACATATGATGATTGAATCCTCATTCACCATTAAAATAATCCTGCCAATAATAGATATTATTCCATGAAATCATATTTAATCACCAGTTTTTGATGGCACGATCCAGCTGATTCATCCAGGTTTTTTGGGTCCTTCACCTTGGGAACTTCAACCCACCATTCATCTAATCGACGGATGGAGTCGACAGAACACCAGCCACACAGCGCGGCATGGGGGTCCTTCTACTGAAACTTGGCCGAAGGGGCCGGGCACAGCACGAAGATGGAATTTTATGGAATTTGGGAATTGAAATCAACATGGGGATCAGGATATGTCACCTTTGGCTGATTTGATATGATTTGATCCACTTGTGTTTTTTTTCGATATCTCGGGTGTCACAACAATGTCATGTACAACCAGAGGTTTTTTTCACATGGACCGTACCACGGGTAGAAAGTTCTCATGGAACTGATCCTCAAACGCTGCCACAGCAAAGGATTGTGAGAGCCAACACCGGAAGAATGAACTCAACAAAAGCGCAACGAGTTCTGTGATTTTTAACTAAAACCTCCATTAAAACCTGTGATTTGCCATGGCCACATTTGATTAGAGAGGGAAGAAAGCTCCGGTAGCCAGGCGTGGCCACACACCGCTGGGGCTATGCTTGCTGCTTGCTTTGTGAGAAAGATTCGGAGTGTGGCAAGGCAGATTCCGTCGGCAGTCCCTGAGCAGACAGGATGCTGAAGACAAGAGATTTTGTTCAGGTCATCAGTGATACAACCTACATTCAATTAACCAAGAATCTGGGATGTAAGGTTTATTGAAGGCAATAACATCATTTTACATGCCATAACAATCCATAACATCTATTTTCGGGGCTAATATTATGGATAATCACATGTTCGAGTACTATTTCCGGCCATAACAGAAAGTTCTAGCCATTCTCACGGTCATCATCAACCAACTGGTTAATCAGCTGCTTAATCATCGTTTTCCCATACACGGATTACTCATCCTCATTGGTTCATGGATTATCCCATCAATGTCCCACTATATTCCCATTGCCGTTTGGTAATCAAACATGGCCAGCTGGAAAATCCCCAAACTCAATGGATGGTGGATGTTGGAAAATCATCTTCACTGCATGGTGGATTTTCAAGCTAGCTATAGCTACCCTCTGGTAATTTAACATAGCTATGGAAAATCACTATTTTTAATGGGACAATCCACTATAAATGGCCATTTTCAATAGCTACGTTAAATTACCAGAGGGTAACTATGTTTGATGACTGGGCAAGGCTATGCTGGATAACTCGCCCATGGCAGGTCTTCGCCCTCGAATCTGGCGCTGAGTTCAAAGCCTCAGAGAGTGCTGGGGCTTCGAACTCGATGTCGGAACCGGTTCCGGTGCCTCGGCTTCGGGGGGGGTGGTGCCAGGAGATGCAACGGAAAACTGGGGTTGGAAGGTTTTGTTGATCCAAGAAAAATATAGAAAAATGATGAAAACTGTGGACTGAATATATGATTTAAGGACTAGCATTATCCATCCGAGAACCAATAGATTTAGGCATCTAAACCGGAGAGTGATCCAAGAAAACAGTGGATTGCGATTTGAACTGTTGAACCGACCCAAATGTTTGTTCTTTCAATAGTCAACAGGAATAAGGCGGAGAGATACAAAGATGGGAATTTGATTTGAACATATTTGAAATAAGAGTACAGGACACCCATCCACAATTAATCAAAAATATCCGCAACAATTCCTCGAGGTTTGAGTGTAAGAAACAACACTTAAAAAACATATTCCGGCAAGAGACCCCAAACAGTGTGAGGGGAGCGGGAGGAAAATGTAGGATAATGTTGAGGATGATGATACTGATGATGATGATGATGACGATGATGATGATGATGGTGATGGTGATGGTGATGGTGATGGCAGTGGTGAGGATGATGGTGCTGACGATGATGATGATGATGATGATGAGGATGATGGTGAGGAGGAGGAGGAAGATGAATTGAGGATGACAAGGTGGAGGATGATGATGTAGAGAAGGAGGAGGAAGAGGAGGAGGAGGAGGATGGGGGATTGATGATAATGATGATGATGATGATGATGATGATGTTGATGATGATGATGACGATGATGATGATGGTGATGATGATGATGGTGCGGATGATGATGATGATGATGATGGTGATGATGATGATGAGGTTGATGGTGAGGAGGAGGAGGAGGAGGAGGAGGAGGAGGAGGAAGATGAATTGAGGATGACAAGGTGGAGGATGATGATGATGATGATGATGATGTAGAGAAGGAGGAGGAAGAGGAGGAGGAGGAGGAGGATGTGGGATTGATGACAATGATGATGATGATGGTGATGATGATGATGATGATGACGATGATGATGATGGTGATGATGATGATGATGATGGTGCGGATGATGATGATGATGATGATGATGGTGATGATGATGATGATGGTGATGATGATGATGATGATGGTGATGGTGATGGTGAGGATGATGAGGATGATGAGGATGATGAGGATGATGAGGATGAAGCCGCGGCCCAGAAGCTAGGACCACACTTTGTGCGAGCCTGCGGAGTCGAAATGCACGTCAACATGTCACAAGAGCCACTCTATACGGGAATTTAGCTGAAAAATGCCGTTCCCCAGAACCGCGGAGCAGACTTTGTGCGAGCCTGCGCAGTCGAAATGCAGGTCAACATATCACAAGAGTCGCTTTATATGGAAATTGACAGCATTGACAGGACAGGAAAAATGCCGTTCCCCAGAACCGCGGCGCAGACTTTGTGCGAACCTGTGCAGTCGAAATGCACATCAACATGTCACGGGAGCTGCTTTATACGGAAATTTGCAGGAAAATGCCGCGCCCAAGAACGCAGACACACACTTTGTGCGAGCGAGCCTGCGCAGTCGAAATGCACATGGACATGTCACTAGAGGCATTTTGTGCGGAAATTTTCAGGGAAAATGCCGGATGCTTCCGATACCACCTCGATTGAACACCGGCCCTTAACTGTTACCGTAAGAACCCCTCAGCGTGGCCACACTGTTTAGGGAATTATCTATACCAATAGAAACTCTTAGTACCCGAAAGAATGTTGTCTGCAAGTTCCGAAATCATGGAGATACCAAAAACCTTATCAATGTGGAGCTTTAAGTGGGAAGATCATCTAGAATTTGTGGAGGTTCCAGCTAGCCATGTTGGAATGCCGGAGGGTATTGCCCATGATGAAGCCCATGTTTAACAGTGAATTATTCATTATATTCATCCGTTGAATATATAACCATAGATCAATAACCCACTATACATACGTATTTATATGTGATATTATATGATTGTCGATTGCAGATCAAGGAATTTAGATCAACCACCATATATATAGAATGGGCTAGCGCCCTGTGCCGCCGACCCCTCCTTTGTGGGGGCGTTCTGATGCTAAACCAACATTCACTGTAGCAATTTCTGGCCGCAAGGGTATCGGTTCGAAGTGTTACATCCATTTGCAATGTTTTGTCGGTTTGCTGCCAAAGATCTTGAATATGGTTTGTCACTATTCAAGCATGAATCACCAACCAAGAAATTTACAATGCCTCAACGATCCTCATAAAGAATCCCCATAAATCGGGTTTGAAATCGGGAAATACCACAACTTTCACTTCGTTTTCATCGCTTTGGCTGGCGCCTCGGACGAAGACTTCAACAGCGTGGTTCATACCCGATGCAGGACGTTCGAATTGGAAGTTGGTTAAAGATAGAAAAGTTGGAAACCTGGACAATATGGGAAGAACACCAGTTATAATATCCTGGAAACACGATCACGTGTCTACCTTTTTGGTACTTGCTATACTTTATTCTACTTGTTTCCTATTAATGGGGTATTTACATATGTTACCTACTCGTTAATCTAGCAATATCTAACATAGCTGTGGAAAACATGCAATCTGCACTATGTAAATCATCTACCAACTGGCTATTTTCCATAGCTATGTTTGATTGCCAGAGGGTACTAAACAAGGTAGTGTTGGCACCGTATTTGAGATTGGGAAAAATAAAATGGACCCTGGTTGCTCGAAAAGGGTTGCCCTTTTGAAATCTGAAAGGCAATGGACAGCGCCAAGTTTTTGCAAGCAAGGTTACTCTCGACTTATCCGCATTTTGGTTGATCCCCAAACTTTTTGTTCGCAAAGACAGCCATATGTGTGTAGGTGACATGAACCAATTTTTGATAATTTTTGTTGGTGAAGTGAAGTTCTGAAGGGTCTGGCATGTTTCAGATTTGGGAAATGGAGTCCGGGTTTGGCTTCATGCACTACAGGACACATCTACATATATCTATACTTGGAGCTTCAGTTTTCTGTTTTTGTTTTTTCTTGGCTCATAGCAATTAAGCTGGATTCACGCAAAACGCGTATTGGTATCCTCACAGAAGTGTATTTACATGTTTTCTGATGTTTAGTTTCATTGCCAGGGGTGATACGTTCAGGGTTTTCGCTTCAAGACGCAACACGTGGAAAAATGCAAAGCTTAGTGCATTACGTTCACTTGAAGAACATACCACCCCAAAAGGCATAAACCTCTCAAATGAGCATGAGTATTTGTGCATTTTAGATGGCGCATGTACGTGCCATATGCAAAGATAAGAGTCGTACCCGTATAACAGTCATATACTGTATACTTATACAACCGTTTATTTTTGAAAGCCATGAATTCCTCTAGATGTTCATTCCAAAACTATAGTATCATGGTATATAGATTCCATAACCATATATAAAATATTTTTAAATGAATATAGAATTATAACCAAAATATCATGGTCAAAAACTTGTTTGAAAACCATAAGTTCCGAAAAAGGAAAACAGAACAGGACACCGCCCAAATGCAGGAAGCCCCGCCGGACGCAAAGCAACGTAGAGAAGACGGCGGAACAGAAAGAAGCACAGACAGGCAGGCAGAAATGAGCTGCAAGCAGCAGAGCAAGGGCAGTGCGACGGAGATGTCGGGGGAAGGCAAGAGTTTCCAATATGTTTGTCCCGCTTGCCAAAAGTCTGTGAGGAGCAGTATACGCACGGGCCAAGTAGATCACCGGCGTGCATGTGGTAACCGTTTCCAGGTGTGGGATGCACAGGTCGTTGCAAAAGGGTATGTGTATATTTGCCCTGCTTGCAAAGGGAATGTGTGTAGTGACGTCAAGACAGGGCAAATAAACCATCGAACGGTCTGTGGGAACCAGTTTTCTGTCAAGGACGGCGTTGTGCAGGAAAAAGCGTATGTTTACATTTGCCCCGCTTGCAAAGGGAATGTGGCCAGTGACGTCAAGACAGGGAAAATCGACCATCGAACGGTCTGTGGGAACCAGTTTTCTGTAAAGGACGGCGTTGTGCAGGAAAAAGCGTGTGTTTACATTTGCCCCGCTTGCAAAGGGAATGTGGCCAGTGAGGTCAAGACAGGGCAAATAGACCATCGAACGGTCTGTGGGAACCAGTTTTCTGTGAGGGACGGCGTTGTGAAGGAGAAAGTGTATGTTTACATTTGCCCCGCTTGCAAAGGGAATGTGGCCAGTGACGTCAAGACAGGGAAAATAGACCATCGAACGGTCTGTGGGAACCAATTTTCAGTCAAGGACGGCGTTGTGCAGGAAAAAGCGTATGTGTACATTTGCCCCGCTTGCAAAGGGAATGTGGCCAGTGACGTCAAGACAGGGCAAATAGACCATCGAACGGTCTGTGGGAACCAGTTTTCTGTGAGGGACGGCGTCGTGAAGGAGAAAGCGTATGTTTACATTTGCCCCGCTTGCAAAGGGAATGTGGCCAGTAACGTCAAGACAGGGAAAATAGACCATCGAAGGGTCTGTGGGAAGCAGTTTTCTGTCAAGGACGGCGTTGTGAAAGAGAAAGCTGGTAAACGACAAGCTGGAACGCCGAGAAGAAGCTATTGATCTGGCTTTGGGGTATCGTTTGAATTGTGTAAATGCTGGCAAACGGCAGCCTTGGACGCCTAAGAGAATTGATTTGGCCTCTGGGGGCCCTCACAATACTTCATAATTAAACGACAGTACCGTGCCATACGCGCGTGTGACAGCTCAAGTAAAACATGTTTGGAGGGTTTTGGGGTTTAAGGGCTGGCAAACGGCAGGCTTGGACGCCCATAAGAAGCTATTGATGTGTGGCCTTGGGGTGCCTGTTGGCTGCAGGATGAAGCATGCCAAGGGATTGTTTAAGCACCCATAAGAAGCCATTGATGTGTGGCCTCGGGGTGGCTGTTGGCTGCAGGATGAAGCATGCCAAGTCAGCGTTTTGCAGGCTTGGAGGCCCATAAGAAGCCATTGATGTGTGGCCCTGGGGTGCCTCTTGGCTGTAGGGTGAATCATGCCAAGGGATTGTTTAAGCGGCCCATAAGAGGCCATTGATGTGTGGCCTCGGGGTGGCTGTTGGCTGCAGGATGAGGCATACCAAGTCAGCGTTTTAAGGATTTTAAGGTTTGTAAGGGTTTGAAGCGTTTGGAGGGTTTTAAGGGTTTGGAAAGTTTTAAGGGTTTAAGGGCTGGCAAACGGCAGGCTTGGACGCCCATCAGAAGCTATTGATGTGTGGCCTTGGGGTGCCTGTTGGCTGCAGGATGAAGCATGCCAAGGGATTGTTGAAGCTGCCCATAAGAAGCCATTGATGCGTGGCCTCGAGGTGGCTGTTGGCTGCAGGAGAAAGCATGCCAAGTCAGCGTTTTAAGGGTTTGAAGGTTTTTAAGGGTTTGAAGCGTTTGGAGGTTTTAAGGGTTTTAAGGGTTTAAGGGCTGGCAAACGGCAGACTTGGACGCCCATAAGAAGCCATTGATGTGTGGCCTTGGGGTGCCTGTTGGCTGCAAGATGAAGCATGCCAAGGCGTTGTTTCAGCGGCCCATAAGAAGCCATTGATGTGTGGCCTCGGGGTGGCACGTTGAGTGCAGATTGAAGCATGCCCAGGGTTCAGCGTTTCAAGGTTTGTAAGGGTTTGGAGGGTTTTAAGGGTTTGGAGGGTTTTAAGGGTTTGGAGGGTTTTAAGCGTTTAAGGGCTGGCAAACGGCAGACTTGGACGCCCATAAGAAGCCATTGATGTGTGGCGTTGGGGTGCCTGTTGGCTGCAGGATGAAGAAGGGTTTGGAGGGTTTTAAGGGTTTGGAGCGTTTTAAGGGTTTAAGGGCTGGCAAACGGCAGACTTGGACGCCCATAAGAAGCCATTGATGTGTGGCCTTGGGGTGCCTGTTGGCTGCAGGATGAAGAAGGGTTTGGAGGGTTTTAAGGGTTTGGAGGGTTTTAAGGGTTTAAGGGCTGGCAAACGGCAGACTTGGACGCCCATAAGAAGCCATTGATGTGTGGCCTTGGGGTGCCTGTTGGCTGCAAGAGTGGCCATAAGAAGCCATTGATGTGTGGCCTCGGGGTGGCTGTTGGCTGCAGGATGAAGCATGCCAAGTCAGTGTTTTAAGGGCTTTAAGGGTTTGGAGGGTTTTAAGGGTTTAAGGGCTGGCAAACGGCAGACTTGGACGCCCATAAGAAGCCATTGATGTGTGGTGTGGCCTCGGGGTGGCCATAAGAAGCCATTGATGTGTGGCCTCGGGGTGGCTGTTGGCTGCAGGATGAAGCATGCCAAGTCAGCGTTTGAAGGGTTTTCAGATTTTTAAGGGTTTGGAGGGTTTTAAGGGTTTGGAGGGTTTTAAGGGTTTGGAGGGTTTTAAGCGTTTAAGGGCTGGCAAACGGCAGACTTGGACGCCCATAAGAAGCCATTGATGTGTGGCCTTGGGGGGCTGCAAGAGTGGCCATAAGAAGCCATTGATGTGTGGCCTCGGGGTGGCTGTTGGCTGCAGGATGAAGCATGCCAAGTCAACGTTTTAAGGGTTTGGAGGGTTTTAAGGGTTTGGAGGGTTTTAGGGTTTGGAGGGTTGGTGGCCATAAGAAGCCTTGATTGTGGCCTCGGGGTAGGCGCTGGGTGGATAACAGGCGGCCGGGCCGGGCAGGAGGGGCGTTGGCTGCAGGATGAAGCATGCCAAGTCAGCGTTTGAAGGGTTTTAAGATTTTTAAGGGTTTGGAGGGTTTTAAGGGTTTGGAGGGTTTTAAGGGTTTGGAGGGTTTTAAGCGTTTAAGGGCTGGCAAACGGCAGACTTGGACGCCCATAAAGAAGCCATTGATGTGTGGCCTTGGGGGGCTGCAAGAGTTGCCATAAGAAGCCATTGATGTGTGGCCTCGGGGTGGCTGTTGGCTGCAGGATGAAGCATGCCAAGTCAGCGCTTGAAGCGTTTTAGATTTTTAAGGGTTGGAGGGTTTTAAGGGTTTGGAGGGTTTTAAGGGTTTGGAGGGTTTTAAGCGTTTAAGGGCTGGCAGACGCCAGACTTGGACGCCCATAAGAAGCCATTGATGTGTGGCCTTGGGGGGCTGCAAGAGTGGCCATAAGAAGCCATTGATGTGTGGCCTCGGGGTGGCTGTTGGCTGCAGGATGTGCCAAGTCAACGTTTTAAGGGTTTTAAGGTTTCTAAGGGTTTGGAGGGTTTTAAGGGTTTGGAGGGTTGGTGGCCATAAGAAGCCATTGATGTGTGGCCTCGGGGTGGCTGTTGGCTGCAGGATGAAGCTTGGCAAGTCAGCGTTTGAAGGGTTTTTTTAAGGTTTTTTAAGGGTTTGGAGGGTTTTAAGGGTTTGGGGGGTTTTAAGCGTTTAAGGGCTGGCAAACGGCAGACTTGGACGCCCATAAGAAGCCATTGATGTGTGGCCTTGTGGGGCTGCAAGAGTGGCCATAAGAAGCCATTGATGTGTGGCCTCGGGGTGGCTGTTGGCTGCAGGATGAAGCATGCCAAGTCAACGTTTTAAGGGTTTTAGGGTTTTTAAGGGTTTGGAGGGTTTTAAGGGTTTGGAGGGTTTTAAGGGTTGAAGGGCTGGCAAACGGCAGACTTGGACGCCCATAAGAAGCCATTGATGTGTGGCCTTGGGCTGGTTGTTGGCTGCAGGATGAAGCATGCCAAGTCAGCGTTGTAAGGGTCTAAGGTGTTAAGGTTTTTAAGGGTTTGAAGCGTTTGGAGGGTTTTAAGGGTTTGGAGGGTTTTAAGGGTTTAAGGGCTGGCAAACGGCAGGCTTGGACGCCCATAAGAAGCCATTGATGTGTGGCCTTGGGGTGCCTGTTGGCTGCAGGATGAAGCATGCCAAGGGATTGTTTCAGCGGCCCATAAGAAATTGATGTGTGGCCTTGGAAAGCGAAGAAGGAGCCTTGAAAGACAAAACCTTCAGACAAAACCTGCCGGAGGAAAACTTACTTGGCCAAAGCATGTAATTTTCATGTCCAAATGCCTAGAAGTCGTAACGGGAGGACGAAGCATGCCAGGAAAATGTTTACGTGATGTGGCCTTGCGCCGGCTGGCTGGCTGCGAGATGGGTTTGACCGTGGAAAGCGAAGAAGGAGCCTTGAAAGACAAAACCTTCAGACAAAACCTGCCGGAGGAAAACTTACTTGGCCAAAGCATGTAATTTTCATGTCCAAATGCCTAGAAGTCGTAACGGGAGGACGAAGCATGCCAGGAAAATGTTTACGTGATGTGGCCTTGCGCCGGCTGGCTGGCTGCGAGATGGGTTTGACCGTGGAAAGCGAAGAAGGAGCCTTGAAAGACAAAACCTGCAGACAAAACCTTCCGGAGGAAAACGTACTTGCCCAAAGCATGTAATTTTCATGTCCAAATGCCTGGAAGTCTTAACTGGAGGACGAAGCATGCCAGGAAAATGTTTACGCGATATGGCCTTGGGGCAGCTTGATGGCTGCGAGATGGGTTTGACCTTGGAAAGCGAAGAAGGAGAAGTTCCACACCTGCGGTGGTCCCAGGCGCCGCCCCTGCCTTGGCCAAGGCCGGGGTCGGCGGATATATATATATATATGTATGTATACACATTTTTATGGCCGGTATATTCATTATCATTATCATTCACCCAGCATTGCGGCCTACATTACCTCCAATCTCCTCGCCAGGAAATCTCCACGAGCACCGACATGCCGCCGGCGCCGCGCGGCACGCCCAAGGAAGTGCTCAGGATTTTGGCCAGCGATGCTTGGGATGAAAATGCGGGAAAATGCTGGGAAAATGGGTGGAAAAAACATGGAAAATCACTAAAATACATCCATTATGGTGTATGTAATTTCATTATCCCATAATATCCATGTAATCACTAAAATATGGAACATCTTGGTGATGGGACAAGTTCGCTTGCGGGATTGGCGGTGGATCTAAGGACAAGGCCAAGCCGTTTGAGGTGCGCAGCGAGATGTGGAAATTGTGGAAATGCTGTTTAGGGTTTGAGGAAGATGATCTACAAATGGGAAAATTTTGGATGAAAAATTGGATTTCGAAAATCTATGTTGGATTGGATGGGAGTTCCTTGTGAGTTTTGGAATATCTATGTTGGGATGAAAAACTAATTTTAGATTGGATGATCTATTAGAATACCAGTGTCCATTCACTTCCTACAATTGTGCATCCAAAGCTACAATCAAAGGACTGGCCATCTGCAAATGTCTACATTTTGGAATATGTTGATGCAGTCGCTGGAACATATATCGATAGTTACTTTGTGATTCTGGTTAATTCATGGGGAACCAATCAATTCTTCATGTCCCTACCCAACCAGCACTGAAGGATGTAATTTCATGATTATTTGAACAATAGTCGAATGCAGATCTTCCAATTGGACTACACTAACCATGACTGATTTGGAGTCATTGGATTTTTTGTTTCAGTGCATGTGGAAAGACACAAGTTTAGACGATATTTGTCTATTACTCCTATAGCTGCCCTCTACAAGTCCATGTGTAAAATATCAATGAATAATAGTAAAATCAATGAATAATAGTAAAAGTTCAATCTTGCAAGAATATAAATTATGTTTTTTTTAATCATTCCAGTATAGAATCTACCAAACCATTATGTTCTGTGCACAGTGCCTTCCAAAAAGATGCAAACACAGTTTGTGATGTACCGCTGTTTTAGACATGGATTTGCTACATGGGATTGGACCAAAACCTATTATTATCAGTTTTAGTGGGATGAACATCCATTTGCTAGCTATTTTAGGGTTCATTAGCTGCCAGGGTTTTGACCCATAGCCATTTACATATATATACTGTCTATTTGTTTCGGGGGCGCTAGATATAACCATCAATAACTAGTCACTGGGTTGATTAAATGGCCAATTGGCTTCCCCCTTATATAAACGTGGCCAATAAGTTGGATGATTCGGGTTTCCCCCGTGACTTAAAAACGTCTCATATATCAACAGACAGTGACTTAAGCTATTCGATTCAAAACTTATATCCCATGGAAGTATTGCTGTTAGAAGATCTCAGAAGATCTATTTCAATACAGTCACCGACAGAATTTTGGAAATGAAAAAAGGTTCGCGCGCCGCAGGTATCGGAAAAGGTTCGGGACCGAAACCAAGACAAAAGATTACCGACATTACGGACTTTCAAAAAAAAATGGAATTACTTTACTTCGTGTGATCCCCACCATGACATTTATACATTTTGTTACTGGCAAATCTTCTGGCATTCTATCTGACATATTTTCTGGCATTCGATCTGGTATTCTATCTGGCATATCTTCTGGCATTCTACCTGGCATATCTTCTGGCAGATGTTCTGGCATATCTTCTGGCAGATGTTCTGGCATATCTTCTGGCATATCTTCTGGCATATGTTATGGCATATCTTCTGGCATTCCATCTGGCATTCTATCTGGCATATCTTCTGGCATATTATCTGGCAAATCTTCTGGCATTCCGTCTGGCATTCTATCTAGCATATCTTCTGGCATATTATCTGGCAAATCTGCTGGCATTCTATCTGGCAAACATTCTGGCACTTTATCTGGCATATCTTCTGGCATTCCATCTGGCATTCTATCTGGCATATCTTCTGGCATATTATCTGGCAAATCTTCTGGCATTCCATCTGGCATTCTATCTAGCATATCTTCTGGCATATTATCTGGCAAATCTGCTGGCATTCTATCTGGCAAACATTCTGGCACTTTATCTGGCATATCTTCTGGCATTCTATCTGACATTCTATCTGGCATTCTATCTGGCATACCTTCTGGCATTCTATCTGGCATATCTTCTAACATTCTATCTGGCATATCTTCTGGCACTCTATGTGGCATATCTTTTGGCGTGGATACTCGCTGTTGAGGTCCGGCAGGGAACACTTGGCGTGGATGGTCGTGGTTGAGGTCCGGCAGGGAACACTTGGCATGGATACTCGCGGTTGAGGTCCGGCAGGGAACACTGGGCGTGGATGGTCGTGGTTGAGGTCCGGCAGGGAACACTGGGCGTGGATGGTCGTGGTTGAGGTCCGGCAGGGAACACTGGGCGTGGATGGTCGTGGTTGAGGTCCGGCAGGAACACTGTGGATCGCGGGTCGCAGTTGGACGAGGACGACGAGGACGACGAGGACGACGAGGACGACAAGGAGGACGAGGAGGAGGCAGGAGGCAGGAGGCGGCAGGAGGAGGAGGCAACTGACATAAAATCTAACAACCCTCACCTGGCAGGTGGGGAAATAACAATTTTCGGATCCTGATCCTCTAAAAAGAAAAATAAATGAGACAAATGTCTACAAAAGCCTCTAATCCACGATGCAAAATTAATTTTGGAAATCTTACTTATCGGATCCTGATCCTTCAAACTACCTGGTTTTGAATGTTTTTGCAGGACCTTGGGACAAAATCCAGATTCGGTTTTGGGACCCTTATCCTCCAAACCACCTGGTTTACAGCGTATTTGCATGATTTTGGGACAAAATCCAGATTCAGTTTTGGGACCCTTATCCTCCAAACCACCTGGTTTACAGCAAATTTGCATGATTTTGGGACAAAATCCAGATTCATTTTTTGGATCCTGATCCTCCAAACATCTTCCAAACCACCTTGTTTACAGTTTATTTGCATGATCTTGGGCCTAAATCTAGATTCAGTTTTCGAATCCTGATCCTCCAAACCAGCTGGTTTACAGCGTATTTGCATGATCTTGGGACTAAATCTAGATTCAGTTTTCGGAGCCTGATCCTTCAAAAAAAAGGATGACACACATGTCTTCAAAAGCTTCTAATCCACGATGCAAAATTAATTTTGGAAATCTTACTTTTCGGACCCTGATCCTCCAAGCTACCTAGTTTTGAATGTTTTTGCATGATTTTGGAACTGAGTCCAGATTCAGCTTTGTTATCCTTATCCTCCAAACTACTTGGTTTACAGCGTATTTGCATGATCTTGGGACTAAATCCAGGTTCAGTTTTGGGATCCTGATCCTTCAAAAAAACAAGATGAAAAAAATGTATACAAAAGCTTCTAATACACGATGCAAAATTAATTTTGGAAATCTTACTTTTCGGATCCTGATCCTCCAAACTACCTGGTTTACAGCAAATTTGCATGATTTTGGGACAAAATCCAGATTCAGCTATTGGATCCTGATCCTCCAAACATCTCCAAACCACCTTGTTTACAGTTTATTTGCATGATCTTGGGACTAAATCTAGATTCAGTTTTCGGATCCTGATCCTCCAAACCAGTTGCTTTACAGCGTATTTGCATGATCTTGGGACTAAATCTAGATTCAGTTTTCGGATCCCGATCCTTCAAAAAAAGGATGAAACACATGTATACAAATGTCTACAAAAACCTCTAATCCACGATGTAAAATTAATTTTGGAAATCTTACTTTTCGGATCCTGACCCTCCAAACTACCTGGTTTTGAATGTTTTGCATGATTTTGGGACTACATCCAAATTCAGTTTTGGAATCCTTATCCTCCAAACCACCTTGTTTACAGTGTATTTGCATGATCTTGGGACTAAATCTAGATTCAGTTTTCGAATCCTGATCCTCCAAACCAGCTGGTTTACAGCGTATTTGCATGATCTTGGGACTAAATCTAGATTCAGTTTTCGGATCCTGATCCTTCAAAAAAAGGATGAAACACATGTCTTCAAAAGCCTCTAATCCACGATACAAAATTAATTTTGGAAATCTTACTTTTCGGACCCTGATCCTCCAAACTACCTAGTTTTGAATGTTTTTGCATGATTTTGGAACTGAGTCCAGATTCAGCTTTGTTATCCTTATCCTCCAAACTACCCGGTTTACAGCAAATTTGCATGATTTTGGGACAAAATCCAGATTCAGTTTTGGGATCCTTATCCTCCAAACATCTCCCACTGATGCTACTGTAGCCATGGCCAAAAGAATTATGGAAACATGTCAATAGAAAATTTCTCACCCCTTTCAGGAAATAAATAATTATGGAAATGGTCCGGTGCCAAGAAGCACCCTTACATGGAAAAAAAATATATGGAAATTTACCTGCAGCGCGTCACGCCCCTTCCAAAAAGGTTCGTTGTACAAGTTATTACCGATTCTTGATGTGTGCATTTTTATGAGTAAAAAAAAATATGGAAAAATACGGCCCGACGCGAGGCAGATTTTTACCGACCCATGTCGAACCTTTTTTTCATTTCCAAAATTCTGTCGGTGACCATATATATATATACATAAATTCATATATATATATATACATATATATATATGTATATATATATTATATCATTATATTCCCATATTCCCCAGATATTCCCGATATAACCATCATAATCCCTTAAAGTACGGCTCCCCCTCGAGCCGAGGTGTTGGGCCTGTCCACGGTGAAAGCAACAAGCTATGCCGTGAGGTCGCTGGGCTATGGGATTTGTTAACATATAGAAATGTTATTCATATATATATATGGGAATGGATATGAATATAATATGTTATTCATATACAATATATAGAAATGTTAATATGGGTATATATGGATATAATACAATATATAAACAATTTCTATGGCTAATTGATGAATATATATATATGATAAATCCCATATATATATGTTAACTGTGGCTATTTATTACATTAATTGGTTTATATCCAGAATTAATTGGCTGCGGGATAACCATTATGGTAGGGAACAATGGCTACTACAATCGGCAATATAGTGGAACAGAATTGGAATCTTACAGTTATTAACAGATATAACCATGGTAATTAAGCCAGTAGGGAATGTTGGGGGCAGAACCCCGAACCAACTATGAATGAACTTTCCAATTTTCAACTCCCCGATCTAGCCATGGAGGTGAACCTACAGTACTGTAGCTGTGAAAATCATCGAACAAAAATGGTGGATTTGTTCGCCATGTTTGATGACTGGGGGGATAAACTCAGTGAGTTGAAGCAAACATGATGTTTTTACCACCCTAACGATCTTTGGGATCTGCATTGGAGGGTTTTGGATCTGGATTGAAGGGTTCTGACCCTCGAACCTCACTATGAAGGTCTTGAACCCTGGCCATTTCAAACCGAGGGTCCACCAGGGTCCAGGAGGTTCTGAAGCCAGAAAAGCATGGTTCTTCAATGAATGAAATGTGATCACACCGATGGTGCGAAGAATTTCATTGAAGTATACTAAGATGGCATGAACACAGACATACCCCAAACATTTCATGGGGAATCTAACATTCGATGCCCAAAGATGGAAACCATACACACAGAGATTCCCAAGCAGATTCATTTTTCCACCGGCTTTGGCATGTGCCGTCGACTTCTCATGGCGAATGCCTCGCGGAATTTGCAAGCGAGGACTGTCTGTCAGAATGCTTGGTGTGGGCAGGTTGTGCATATGGTGGTTTCCGTGTAAATCCCAGTTTGACAACACCCAACACTATGAATAAATGATATGGCACAAGCTTATGGATAGGGCTCATATAGCAATGGCGTCGCTCTCGGAACTTGAAGGAAAGATCAAAAGATGCTTGTCTATAATCTATATATTTCAAAAATATAACCATTTTTTTCAGCCCAACACAACATTCTTAGTGCATGGGTTTATTTGCCATTCGACAACAAGGTGCGTTGAAGCTCCACATGCCCATGGAAGTGTTCAACAAATGTGCTATGACCGAGCGGCCAGATAACACGTTGTTTCCGCACATAAACAGCTTCCGGGTGGGGTTCTCTGACATGAAGTTCTATCTTCCTCTCATTCTCGCTTTGTTCGCCATAGACCCACAATGTGCCTTTGGCTGAGTATTATCATTTTCCCTATAAAAAGCCCTCCTATACCGGAATACATTGAATACATCTAGGGATGTGTTGATCGGGGGTACATGATCAAGAATGTAGAACATGTGAATAGTGTTGGTTGATCACCAGCCAAGGGGCTTGGCAAATGGGCAGCTTGGCAGTTGTGTTTGCAAGCCTTGATGACGAAGCTGACAACAAGTTCTCTCAGTGCCGTTTCAAAAAAGACAGGAAACAGTGGTGTACAAATGACCATGGGCTGCAATTAGTGGATCAATTTTGCAATATATTTTTTGTTAATAAAGGCAACTAGCAGCACAAGGCATTTTGCATGTTCTTCGCCAAATGGTGCAAACATAAGGAGGCATATGTTGTCCAAGCCCTTCTTTCCTATTCGAGAAGATATTGGCGGAACTCTCTCAAAAAAAGGAAGTGCAATTCCCCTGAAGCTATTCAATTGCAAGCTGTTTGTAGACCAAACGCTCGGCGGGCCCGTGAGAGCTGCAAGAAGCGCAAGAACCCAGGTCAGCCATGTTTTGTTGATTCTGCATATCATTTTTTCTGTTCCTTCCCAACACTCACCCAACAATTTCCACCACTTGCCAGTTTCAAAGAAAATGGCCGAAGATGCAGAGGCAAGCCGGGGTTATACTTATGGTCTTGTGTGATCACGCGTTGCTATCTTAGATTAAAGGGTCGCCCCCCGCTATGCAAAATGTTTTATCATTCCCACCACTGTGCCTCGAACCAGGTGATTGCATCGTCATCCGACCGGGATGCACCAGCAGTACGAGAGCCTACCAGATCGGAGATAATCCCGTTTGGGCCGGACATGGATGTGAAACCATCAGCCTGTTCCCAAATTGATGTTGACACCCGTTCCAAACAAATTGCCATTCAGCAGGTCATGGATATGGGGTATGATTATACAACATCAGTCACCATGCTTGGGCACTGTGATGGCAATGTTGCTTGAGTTGCGGAACGGTTGGACCACCTTCGTGCCACTCAACCTGGTCGTCCAATCAACATGATCTACGCCCCACCGTGTTCCAGCTGGGTGAACCCTTATTGCAACCCGGGCTACACTTATGATCCCCGTCTTCAATTCAGATTTTGATCCAGCATATGTGGGAACCTAGTTTGATGCAGCCTGCCTTAAAATCACCCACGTTCCCTTTACAATACATTTCAGGACAGCTACGGGGTGACCGAGCGTTTTCATTATGATGAACCGAACCAAGCTGACCAAGCCGATGAAGCTGCCTTGCCGGAGATGCCTCCACCAGAAGCTTCCCAGGCCTTGGTACCAGCTGTGGCGCAAACAACTGTAGACAATGCAGGGTTAGGACATGTGAACAAAACTTTAGATTCATGTAAAACACGTACACTCCAAACACCATGCAGGCGGCCATGGGCATGGACAATGATATGGTTGAAGTTCTTTCAGAGGATGCCCCGCGGACATCAATGGATTGTATAAAATGTCTCCACAGACTGTGAGTATGCTTGGTTGCTACTATGTTTGCAATTCATATGCAATTCCTGTTGCCAATCCAACCCAGGAACATCACACCCCTGGCACCCAGTTGGACGGTGAGGATTTAGACGTGGAGCATGTGGAGCCTTATTTTAATGGTCGATTTGTGATTTTATTTTTCAAATTTCACACCATATCCTCACCCCATGCATTTAGTCATCCCCTGCCCAGCCAAGGAAGAAGCTGATGCCGGTCCCTCTATCAGCATGGATGCCTTGTCTACGGAGGACTGTTGTTTCATACAATCAAATCGAAAATGGAGGAGATGGGGCTTGAGGGTAAGCAATCCCCACCGCTGCTATTGTAGTGTCTCATTCAGCATCTTTGATTGGGGAAGCCCCAGCCCATTTATGTAACAATTGAAACGTAATAGTCATGGGGAAAACTGGTCATTTCCGATCTTCAATTACGTTTGAAGGAACATGCATGTATATAGCAAAGAACAACGCGCTGCAGGACACCGCTGGGCAGCCATGCAAAGATCTTGACACAGCTGCAACTCTGGCTCCTGGTTTGCATTGAGGGGTGAAACCAGTTATGGATGTTCATTAGGGCTGTAATTGCATACATTAAAGTTAAGAAAAATGCCTTTTTAACCCAACATAGCCCCAACATGGCTGCATGTAGGCTTATTAACAGGGCTTCCTTAATTACATGGCACAAAGCCTTGACCCCACTATACCCTAGTAGTCCAACCAAAACACCATTCGGGTCTGCAATGAACGTGGTTCAGGACTTCAATTGGGATTGTGTGGGCGACGGGTTGGAGCCGAAGTTCAGCAACATGTCGCTGGATGAAACTTGGCTAGGGGTTGGGATTCCCATACTTTTTGACCCATAGATCCCGCTCTGTTTTTTTTAACATTCCCTTACATGTTGCTCATGCATTAAGGATGCCGCTTCTGATCCCCAGCATGTTCCCAGAAAGGATTCTGAAACTTGGGCCACAGTTCGTTGGGTACCCTGAAAGCATCATAATGAGGCGGCACCACCACAGATGGGATAGGGATATATGGAATTTAGCCGGCCATGAAAAATAGTGAAAAATACAATTGGAATGCAAGGAACACTTGCACCTATTGAATCACACATTGGAATTATCATGGGTGTCAAATGGAAACTAAAAATGGCATACCTTTCATATTTGGGTTGACCCCCCATCGAAGGTGCTACCCAAACCATATGGCCACACTAAGGACCATGTTCCGAACGATGGCGGCGAATGCAGTGAGTCCCTTTCTTCCAAGGACATTCAATCAAATCCACAGGGGTGCCCTGACATGTAGATGCACGCACAAATTTTCCATTCCACCTATGATTTGACTTCTATTTCCCATGCATGGCTATATTATAGTTGTTCAAAGTTTACCGTTCATTTCCAATATATTAGATGTTCATGCAACGCATATATAGATCACAACCCTGATGCCTGTCCTTTTGACCATAGTTTGACAGATCCCCATATAGAGGACATTTGGGATGATGGGGAGATCTATGAAGCAGCGCCACAGCCAAAAGAAGCAGTGCCCCAGCCAGCACAGATCGCGTACATGTGCGCACATGGATTATTTGCGACATGTGTTTGCTTGCTGCGAAACTCTAACCCTTTTTTGAACCATGTTCGAAGTCGCGCAAAAATAAGGCTTCGCTGGACAACCCGCGCACGCGCCAAGTGGCATGTGTGACATGGCCTAAAATTCACACATGGGTATGGGCATGGGTTTCAAAGTTTACTTGGCCTTCATTCAGTTCTAGTCCCGCCCAGCGTTTTCATCTTAGGCCAGTGGGCATCCAGAGCCAAAGGTGGACTTGACTGGTGAGTCTTGGAGCGCTGAAGCTTTGGCGAAGTGTCCCCTAGCAAAGAACTTCAAATGTCCCAAGATGGTCTTGGATCCCAAGTACAGGTTGCCAGCAGAACCTGGTTACATGCAGAATGAAGATCTTGGCTGTGAGATTCCTAAGTATGAAGAGCAAGGTCAGCCCCGTGGAAGGAAACCCGTGGCAGCAAAGGGTCAGAAAGGCAAAGGTCGAAAGTCCAAGGCAGGCAAAGTCAAAGCAGCCAAGACCAGCAAGAAAACTGACAAGAAAATCAATAAGAACGGAACAATCCTGGTAAAGAAGCGAAACCTGAAGAAGAAAATGGCAAGGGTCAAGCGGGCATGTTCGGGACAAGATCTCGCTTCCCAGTCACCTGCAGCGGGCAGCACTGAGCAGCCAAAGCCGACGAAACGTAGCAACAAGCGCAGAAAGGTGTCCCAGAAGGCCCCACTCCCTGACCAGGGTGCCTCCAGCACCAACCAGAAAATTCCCGAGGAAGTCCCAGAGGTTGGTTCTGTGAACGGTGAAGCTGGTGAAGAGTTTTCCTTCACAATTCCCGATGATGCTATAATGGCCCCCCCTACGGCAAAGGGCAATTCCCTGTATAGTTCGGCTTACAGGAGAGTTTCAGAAAATGATGTTGAGCTTCGCAAGAAGCATGGCAAGTGGGCATCTTGGCTTTTCAGGGAGCACAACATGATCTCGCCGTCTCTTTCCGGAGTGCCTCGGCAGCGCAAGAAGCGCGAAGCGAAGGATGGTGAGGGTGAGGATGATGAGAAGCTTGATGAGTGAGGAGGGATTTGTACGTATAAGTTGAAAGCAGCTTGAGCTTTGCAATACTGTGGGAACCTTTTTTTTAATTGATGTTTAACCCTGGCAGTGCCATTTACCAGCTAGTTTAATGTTGTTTTTGTTCGAGCATATGTTTTCTTGGCATCCACAGTGTGACTTTTGTGGAGTGGCCATGTGCCTCATGGTTTGTCACAGCTTACCAACAAATGTTGGGGGGGTAGCGAAGCTGTAGGAACTATGGGGGTAGGCAGAGTCACTTGGTGCAACAACTTGTTCCGTGTGCCAGTGCAAAATGTGCTGGATCACGGCAAATTTAGGCTTTCACACCATCGCAGGTGAAGTCATGTGTCCCTGCTTTATTCTCGCAGTTTCTCGATGGTGTGCCAAAAGCCTGTGCAGATACTGATACAGTGCACATGTAGATATTAGCTGCATGGTGTATGCAGGCATGTGTGTTGCTCACGCACTTGGAAGCCATTGGAAGCATATGTTAGAAAAAATCATATCTATAAACGGGCTGAGCATTTGCAGGGGGGGCCCACGTAGTTGACTTCGACCAAGCACACGTTCCCCTCAGCCACTTAGCTGCGCCCATTCTCCTTCAATTGCGTGACCCTTCATGTCTTGATCTTCTTGCCAAAAAATCCAGTCCTCACGCCGCAAGCTTGCGCAATCTAAGGAGCCATGCCAGGAAAGGGATGGGGACCAGAGCTGCAGTGTCTTGGTTTTTCTTGATGGAAACAAGTCAGTCATACCATAGGATGAAAGTCATATGGTGGTGTCTTAAAAGAAAGACTTTTGAAAGACATACAAACAAATATTATTAATGTGTTTGGGCATCGTATTTGGGTACCGGTTTTGTGAGCCATTCCCATATACAGTAATTCGGCCGATATGTTGTACAATATCCGAGGTTCAAAAGGAGAGATGGCATCAGCCGTGGTGATGGTGATTTTTTTCTACCAAAGCCGCCCAAGCATGCCACCAGCCCCAACCCTGGGTATGTACCCATGCGGCTTCACATCATCATGAGTTTGATGCTCCAGGTGACTTAGCTACCGTATAGATATTTTGGTTGTTAAAAATTCATTTTTCTTTAAACATGTTGCGTGCACTCATACCTATTCTCCATGACCCATCTAAGGCATTTCAGCACCACGGTCAGTTTCAGTGTGTTGACCTATTCTCGGGCCGGAAGGCCATCTCAAAGGCATACAAACGGAAAGGCCTGCGGGCCTGTTCTATCGACATTCTGGATGATTCCCGTGACGACTTTCGTCTATATATTTTGAATGCATGTAAGGTTCACAAATCAAGTTGATCAAGTTGTTGTTGCAGCATGGGTTTGATTCCAATCTCTTGCAACATGGGTTTGATTCCCACCACCGGGCCTATTGCTAAGGATATTTTGAGTCCATTGGGATTCATTCGGTGCCTTTGGGCTGTTATGAATATTGCTGCCGGTGGACTCCTTGCAGCCGGCATCAAATGCAGTTCATGGTCCATAGTTAACCGATGCTTGGCGGCACAGTAGTGCAAACGGTTGGAAGGGGTCAGTGAAACAGAAAAAAATCAAACATAATCAAACTTGAATCTAGCTCGAAGGAGTAGGATGGGAACTGCAAATATGGGTTACAGCATGTTCCAGCTATAGTTATTCTTATATCCATGCATTTAAATTTTAAATGGGAATGTCTCAATATAAGGAAGGCCCAAGCCATCTTTTTCTGCAGTATACATGCCTAGTTCCTCAGAAGAGTGAGCGAGGTGGAACATCTCGAAGAACGAAAATGCGGCCACTAGGACGGAGGCCGGAATACCGAAACCATGTACATTTTACTGTGTCATTCTAAGATCCGGAATTCAGAATTCCATGCATGTTAGCCATTGCAAGATGTAAGCAAATCCTTGAATGGGGATTCCAAAATAAATCAGATTTCACAAAAAAAAGGTGATCCCAAATGGATGGTTCGTGATTTCACTATTTCAATGGAACACCCTTGCATACATCAACTGTATATGTGTGTTGGGGTTGCTGCACATGATGAACTACCCCCACACACGCTGGCCCTTGTTGCAGGTCCTACAAGAGTGTGAAGGAAGGAAATTTAATGGTGAGTCGAGCGTGGGACCTGGTCTGCATGAGTCCAAAAAATAGGTCACATGTTGTTCCGGGGGTACCAGTCATTGAATTTAAGGTGGCTTTGTTGGTGGCCGTCGTCCTCCAACGTCAAGGACATGTCTTGCTGGAAAATCCCCAGCAAAGCCTTGCCCTTTCCTTAAGAACATGCTTTTGGGAATTGACAAATCACAAGCTTTGCGTCTTGTTGTTGCCCATCTCGCCATCGCCCAGATCTTCTACCACCCACGGCTGCGGAAGATCCTTCGCACCAGGGGCTTCTTTGAGCAGCTGACCTGGCTGGGAATGTTTGGTGGGAAAACATGGAAGCCAGTAAGGTTGGTGTCAGATGACCCATGTGTCGCTGGTTTCTACAGGCGGGGTTAGCATGGTGGTGATTGGGTCGCTTGTAGGATCATCCCCAAGCTTAGCAGGAATCAAGTGCAAATATAGCTTTTGTCCGGGTTATTTAGCTATATAGTGCGAATGGGTTCCAAACTTTGGTTGCTAACCATGAGGGGTGGTCCTTCACAGGGCTCCAAAAGGATACAACATATAGCTATATAAAATATATACATATAAACAGGGGTTGGTTATCTACAGGTTTCACGTTGTAGAAGCTATATACTATACTAACAAGCCTGATGAAAATTATAATATCCCAAACTATGATTAATTACTAACCATGTGGGGTCATTCTCCCTGGAGTTTGCATTATTTCTGCAGTTGTTTCACCCGCAAAGGAAGTTGAACAAGAAACTCTTTGCCAAGAGCGACAGCACCATCCAGTATCAGAAGGGCACTAAGAAACGATTTCAGGGCGCAAAGGACAAACTCCGTGAGACGCAAGTGTACCCACCAGCTTTTGGACGGGAGGCGTTTTGGCTGGAACCAGTTTCCAACTTTGAAAGGAAGTTCATGGTCACCTAAAACATCAAAAATGTTTGAATTTGTGCTTGAACTGCTAATTTTCCTGCTAGCTGTCAGAATTTGGCACCCAAGTCCCTTCGAGGGCCCCCCCCCCCGGCCTTGGGTTGGCATACCCAAATTTTCCAATGGTTTGGGGTCTTTCCTATGAAATCAAGAAGAAAATTGGCAGTTTGAACACCGTTTTCAAATTCTCAATTTTTAATCCATCCTGTCTGCCAATTTTCCACTTGCATGGTTTGAAATGTATACATTGGCCCTTTTCGGACAGTTTTAACAAGTGACCTGGAGACCCTTTTTTGTTGTCAAAAAAAGGGTCCTCAGGTCACTTGTTAAAACTCAGCCCCAAGTGGAAAATTGCTAATCCTGTCATCCAACCTTTCCATGCTCACCCAGCGCCTGAGGTCTGCAAGTTGTTCACGAAGAAAGCAAAGATGCCTGATCGACAGCAACTGATCGACGGCTCGCCCGATATGTGGGCTGATGCAAGGCGCTGTGAGGGGGTGGATTCATGTTGAAGCAACATTTATCATTGGTTGTGGGGACTCGGGTTATCCAACGTACTGGTTATGGAATCTCATTTTCAATGATGTGAAGGTGATTGCAGGTATTAGCTCAAAATATGTTTTTCAGGGGCCTCATCACAGAGTTTATCCATAGGTATTAGGCCGTGCATGTGGTCATTGTCAAGAGGGTGTCTTAAAATTGTCATCGATTGTTTGCCATCACTCCCAAAAACTGGTGCCACAAAGGCTGGATGAAGTGGAATCCTTCCTTCTCAACATGCTCAACGAGCGCTCCCGGAAGCGAAAGCAGCCGGCCTGATCTTTGACATGATCTGCTGGTCTGAGACTCCTGGCCCATAGCTTAATTAGCTTAATTAGCCCGCACGTGGCTTCACCCGGCTGGTGAGAGAAATTGCCCATGGGCAGCCCAAAAGTTTGAAATTTGAATCCCTTGAAAAGTGTTCAATTTTTATCAAATTTTAAGGTTCCATATACATAATATACAACAGCCTCATAAGTTGGCCGCCGGGTTTGAAAATTGCCACACGTGCCAATATGTGCACATTCTGGCCACCTTTTCACAGCACAGGGTGTTTTTTGGGTACTTGGTGGAAACCTTTCATTATATATAGCATCGGAAACCTTTGTTGACATTCATGTTATGGTATGGCATCGGAAAGCATCGGAAACAACTTGTTCATTTTGTTTATGCACCGGACAGGCATCGGAAAGGTATCGGAAAGGTTTCCATCGGGCCCTCAAAACAAAGCGATTTGAGGTATCCTGAGGGGTCGGCATCGGAAAGGGCATCGGAAAGCATCGGAAAGAATTTTATGTTTTGTGGACCACCCACAATATGTGTCAAACATGCACCAACACGACCATAAGTGCTTGAATTAACATTATTTCATTTCTGCAGCGAAGTATTTTTCACCAAAAAACTTTCGCCGCCTGCCGGCTACCTTTGCGTGGCTGTGGATGGTCACTTGGACAGCGACTTCAATGTTGGTGGGGCATATAGATATATCATATATATATATAGAATATGCAAATAGATATAATATATACAAGTTTCATGATTGCCTTGGCATACCTTTCAATGTTCCCCAGCCACTTCCTTCCAGTTATACACCACCCAGTGACAGACCTGTCCTAGGCGATTGGCAGTGGGCGTAAGCTTCCTGCTGACGGTGGTGGGCAGGGAGCTGCAAAGGCGAGAGGTTAACTATTGTAAACCAACATGCCCTCATACTCCGCACATCATTTTGTATCAAGATCTTGCCATTTTCCATGCCCATATTGGTTCCTTGGTGTCACCAACAGACACTCTAGAGGCTGAAGAGGGGCCACCTCTCCGCTTTCATGTTCCTAATGGACAAGAAGTTAATGAGTTCTTTCAGCGATGGCCCGGTGCCAACGCCAAGGTGGCTCAACAAAGTTTAGCCATGGTTTGGTGTGAGATCATGTAACCCATGCTTCGTCTTGAATGGTGATGTTTGATGATTGCTGTGTTTGGCCCTTTAGAAAAGATTCTGGGTTTATCAAGCAACAGGATGGGTGCCCTGCTCCAGAAGAACGGGCTGACTCCCCAGCGACCACTTTAGCAGCAGGTGCTAGCAATGAGGAGCCCCTTCAATAGTTTCATGCTGCCTGTGGTATCGATTGAACATTGCCATAATTTGGGATTGTTATCTTTTTCCCCTCCGTACAGCATCTATGCAAACCATAATAGTCCAATGCTTTTCAAAATCATATAATATATAATAATATAAGAAATAAACATATATATAGTATATATATACATATAAGAAATAAACATATATATATATATATGATAATAATATATATATAGAATATTATTATTACGATGTACCTTGACTGGTTGCCGGGCTGTCCTGGCCATGCCACAGGATCTGTCTGATTCGGCGCCATCCACAGTTGGTTGGCCTGAAGCGATGGGTATCACTCGGGAGCATGATTCACGCCTCTCGTTGAATGAGTTGGTGACTTAGATTTTATCACCTACAACGTTACACCGAAACATGATAGAAAAGTTGAATGCCTGACCACTATTATATAGGCCTAGCAGTAACGCACTTGCACATGCTTTTCTATCTTTTTTCGGTGTTGTGTGTATGCAACTATATGCAACTTGTGATCAAACCCAATATGGCACACCAGCAGACACATGGACACCTGCTAATGACCCTAGGTCAATCTCACCTGCAGTATTTTCCCGCTCTACTACGGCAAGCACATTGCCCTGGATTCCATCGCCAGACAGCGACCCACCTGCCAAGAAAGCTAAGTCCATCCCGCCTTGCCCACCTGGAACGCCCAGTCAATCAAGAAAATGCTTGAAAAGGGAATTGTTTCCCCCAGGAGCGAAGCCACGCCCAACAACAAAAGCTCATGTGGCCATGCCAGTTCCACCCGTTCCAGCCAAAGAAGAATGGACACCGCCTGACCCATCAACACGCAGGGTTCCTCAGCTGTGCCCTTTGGAGCGCCCCACCACACCTTTGCGCTGTGCATCACCCAAAGCAAAACGGGTTCCCATCTTCAAAAGCCCACCGCCCCCTGCTGCAGCGAAAACCCACGTACATGCAGCGCCGCCCCAAGCAAAACAACCTGAGCCCAAACCACCACAGCCATGCCCAGCCAAAGCAGTTGTACCAACACCACCACCGCCACCACCCTACAAGAAAGAAGAGGGAACACCCCCATCTGCAGCCCGTGCAAAGGCTGATGCCGTTGCACCTCCACCTGCCCCTGTGGGGAAAGCTTTGGCTCCGCCACCGGCAAGACTGTCGAACGAAGCCGAAGATTCGGCTTCCACAGCCAAAGCTGCCAGCGCCCTCATCCCCCCCAAGCAACCCCCAGCTCCCAAAGCAAGCGTTGCAAGCCCCCCTTCTTTTGAAGACTTGGTAGCGTTCGAGAAAAAACTTTTGGACGAGATGGAAAACAAGAGTGATGCAGAGATTGAAGTCAAAATCAAAGAGGCCCACAACCATGTTCAGTTCAACGCTTACATGAAACACATGAAGAAGGAGTTCGAGTTAGAGGAAAAGGATTGGTGCACCTATGAGCCTCGTGAGGAACTGGTGGGTTTTTACGTTTGGTTAGAAGAATACAAAGCAGTGTTGACACCGTGCAATGTCGCCACACCCCAAAACAATCATGTGGTTCCAGCCGTTCCAGCACCGCCTCCCTTGGCACAAAAAACAACTTGCACCCCCCTCCCAGCAGCCCCGAAAGCCACAGCATCCAAGGCATCATCGCCTCAACCCAAGACAACAGCATCAGCATCAACGGCATCCCTCACGGCCAGCGCGACACCGCCAGAGCCAGCACCCGTGCGAGCCAAAGCAGTTGCATCAGCACCCGAGCACTCTCCCACAACACCTCAAAGTCCTGCTGATCGTGTACATGTAGAATCAACTGACAAGGCTGATGTCCTAAGGATGTGTCATTTTTGCACATGCATGTGCTCATGGGTATTTTATCAAACAGTCTCGTTGTTATAAAAGCAAATGATAATTGTACACACGTACGTACACATGTTTATGTACGTATCTACAAAACCTCCACCAGGCGATCGTGCCAGAAGACTACAATGAGAGACAAGCTCTGCAAGGGGAGTTCAAGAGGCCTTATCTCATTCATTTGTCACCCCAAAAAATGAACATTGTTGTTGATGTGGTTATGGTGTATCTTTAAGAAGAATTCATTTCTTCTTGTTCCAGGAGGATGAAAAATCCCGAAGCCCATTGCATTCCGGATGATTTCGTCACACTTTGGAAAGATGCTGTGACGAACAATGCGAAGGCTAGCTTTGAGACTTTTCCCATTGTCCACTCACAGAAGCTTCGATGTTTGAATATAACCAATGTTTTAGGGCCCAGAAAGGGGTGTAGCGTGTAAATGGATATGCATGGGGACCCACAAAAAAGTTTGGATAGGTCAACTTCAGTACTTCAAAAATTAAAGGTGATATTAACATCCGTGGCCCACCATGCAAAATAAACTATGTTGACCCGGCAATACCCATATATCAGGTGATGCGATTGCAAAGTTACATACCATCCAGCACTGACCGTAAACCAGATCTCAAAACAGGCAACGAAGACGGCTCTCTTTGAGAAATGGTTAACGGCGGGGAAGGATTGGAGCATGATACTTGCAAGCAATACTCATGCATGAAACATATATTCTGTAAACCACTGGAATTGAAAATGTTCCCTTTAAACCCTCATTCAAGGGAAATTTGTTTCTATGCAGATGAATTTACGTTCCTTCATGCAAAAAAAATGTTGCATGGTCAACCTAAGAATATTTAGCCACCCAGGGCTTGTACCCTATTGGCTGAGGCTTCGGGTGGAAAGCTTTAGGTCCCACACGGATCGCACAACTTCCAGAAAGAAGATGGGAAACTTGTCCTGGGCAAGCGGTTGGTTCTACACATCGTCAGTGTCTGATATCAAAACCATGTTTATGTTGTCGATACCTAAGGATGGAAAACACGTGCGCAAATCATTCAGATCCATGGTGGGGATGCAGCTGCTGCCGATCGTATCATAGCCAAGAAGGAAAGTGAGGGTGCTGTCCAAGACCACCATGATGATGATGAGCTGAAAACATACTACGTGCTCCACTTAGAATAAATATATATAATAATATATATATATATACTCACTACTTTTGTGAGTTGCTTTTGCTGTGGGATGATTCCGGTTGAACCTCTAGAAACTCAAGTTATAAACCCTCTAAGGTGTGCATAGAAATTGGAAAGAAGGAAGAGGAGGAAGTGGCAGATCATTTCAAGTATGGCAGTTCTGCAAATATCAACAATGGTGGTGAGGCCTGGTTATATTTCATGCATGCACTGGTTATGTTTCAATCCCGACTATGATTTCCCTCAACAATAACAATTCCGTTTGCCACCCGTCACCTCAGGCCGCCCTGAAGTTGACCGCTGGCTTGGACCACTCCCAGGTCCTTAGGCCAAGTGGCCGGCTGGAGCGTCCGGCCTCGTACCGCAAGCCCACTCCTGAAGTGGATGTCGGGAATGGGAGAGTGCCCAGGGCCAAAGCCAAACCCAAAGCAGGAAACAGGAGGATCGGTAATGGTGAGGATGTCCCACGTAAAAAGGACAAAGAGATCCTCGTCATATATTGATTTATAGATGTGGTTCGACCAAAATATATAATCTGGATTCCCCCAAATTTAGTTCCACTCCCAAGGATGCCTGACTACAATGAGATGCCGATTGCCGCTACCCATTGGTTGGTGGACCAACTTCTGAAGGATTTGCAGACCGCAAAGGTGCTTCCCATTAAGATGGCCAATATGAAACATCAGGATGGGTTGCGTTCTTTGGCTAAAACATCATGAGTTTTGATGGTCAAGGTAAAAGCTTGTGGCTTATCTATGTTATACTTGGGTTTTGAATCAGCCCATGAGAAATCGACAACCAAGCAATGTGAAAGTAACATTCAATTTCAACATATATATAGTGCCTATGTGCGGTCAGACACTGAGGCACAACTTTGATGGAGCACGCCAGGGACCTGGAGAGCTCATACTTCCAACTGAAGGCAGTTGCGGATCAGATCCCCAAGGACCGGTGAAATTTTGAATAAGATTTGATCGATCTTGTATATCATGCATCACATCGTCAATATAGATTCTCGTCATCCAACATGGATCCTATAATTCCCCGATCAAGTGTTTCCTGTTATACTGTTCATTCCCCAGACTTTCCTCATGTTCCAGGATGCAGAATCTCATGCATTCCCTGACCTTGGGACTTGGCTGGGTATTGCTGTGAATCTTCGTGCGGCGTATTTGGAATCAGCTGCGATGGCACACCAACTTTGCAAACCGAAAGGTGGTAGAAGGAAGAAGGCCCCAACACATGAGACAATTTCACGGCTGAAAGCCAATAAAATCAAACTGCATAATTATGGGGCAGTTCACGCTATATAGGGCATTCAGATTTTATTGTCTTTCGGCTGGGGGGAGTTTCCAAGCAATCAAGATATCACAGCCCTGCCCATACGATCTCATCCAACCAATCAGCTCCTTTACCCGGCAAGGCCGATGATGAGTTCCAGCCTGATGCATGAGCTGGGCAGTGCAGCGACAGTTCGGGTTCGTGACTTCGATGACTTGGGGAAATGTCATCACGGGCCATGCCAAAAAAAATGGCACGAGCCTTCGTTTACATCATGTCATGGGTAATGCGTGGGCATCTTAGAATGACACTAGCCAACCCATATAATATATATACCATGAATTTCATTTTCATTTTTGACTGGAGAGGCTAGTTGATCATGTGATGCATACCATGCACTGGAGAGCCAAGCGTGCGAATACGTACGCATGGATACGTGAAATCAAAATCCTCAGCGGCCAAGCAAGTCAAAAGGGTGCAATTGTGCTCACCCACAATCAAATCACAATACAGGCTGTCAGTGGCAACTCATGGTGCCAGTGGGGTGGTTCCAACACTGGCATTGGAAATTGTAAGAACATTAGCA
The DNA here is from genome assembly GCA_947184155.2 of Cladocopium goreaui. NCBI lineage: Eukaryota > Dinophyceae > Suessiales > Symbiodiniaceae > Cladocopium > Cladocopium goreaui. Next base: position 66,381 of record CAMXCT020001281.1, on the reverse strand, counting down.
CCATTGCCAAGTGTATCGCATCCATCTCTTGTCGCAGGATTGCTACGCCATGAGGAACATCGACATCGGGATGACAAACGTCCACGCCGTGACCAGGACAATGCAGTCACCCAATGTTCTTTATATGTGTTGAAAGGCTATACATATGGGCCATGTACAAACCAAAACTTACATGCCTATATATAGAGAAAAAATATTGTTTGCACACGCCCACAGATGCCATCCCTTTGCCAAACCTCCACTTGGGTCGGCCTCGCACATCGCAGGAACAGAATGTCACTTCTGGCCAGCCATCCGTAGTGCCTCGGGTACAGCTGCGGCCATACGTCCTGCCCCAGGCCAAGGATGCTTTAGAACCTTGGTACTGTGTTGATTTTGGGGTCCAACAATCAACAGCCATGTCAGGAACCTAAACTGGTACCTACCATATTTCCATATATAAGACCTATCTGAAGGTATGTAACTAATGGTAATATCACCACAATATATGGCCAATGAATTTTGTACCTTCACTTTAAGATCTTGAACTTCCCATAATATGAAACAACTATAGTGCCTTTTGTTTTTCGATATGGTGCCAACAAATGCCGTTGAAAATTAGGGATCGCCAAAACCATGGGTTGATGAAAGGTATTCAAGTCTACATTGATTTGGGATATACCTGTTTTGGGAAACCTACAAAAAGAATATATCAACAACTTGCAGTTTGATCAAACATTTTCTGAATTTGGAAAAGTTTCAATTTGACGTATTTTCGTGGCGGTGCCAAAAAAAATGTTGACCCTTATCTTGAGGTGCACTGGAAAATACATGGTTAAACAGCTGCCATGGGATAATTATATCCTCGATCCATGTTTAAACAAAATGAATATTACCTTTGGCAAACCCCCTCACTATCATAATCAGTATTCCTTTATAGTTGGAACAACGCTCCCAAGTATATTTGTAATTGCCATATAGTCTTCCAATTCAAAAGTTGTCGATATAACCCGCGAAGTTTAATATTCATATCCCACATGTCCCAATGCGAAAATAATGGTATATATAATTGTATAACCCACGGTTAAACAGATATATGGGGTCACCCACTGAGGAACAACTCCAACAACGTAAACGGGCTACTCCACAGCCTAATCTGGCTGAGCTATTAGTGGATGAATTTTCATCAGGAGCATCAAGTGCGTCTCGCGCTCCCCGGTTCGAAAACAGTGTTTCAAGTGCCGGACTTTGAAATAGTTTTTTTGATCGCACATGCCGATGTTGTTTCCATCCTTCGGTCTACATATACATTATATCTTAAGAACCAAACATCAACAGATAACCCATACTGTATATATATATATGACAACATGCCTGGGTTTCACTGTGGCCCGCTGAAGGTTCAGAGGACTGCATCTTCAGCACTGCGCTGGCTGCACAAGCACGGTGGCAGCACAACCAAAACGGACATGGTTGCTAGAATTTCTGCTGTTGGCGCCGGAGGCCTTCATCAGAACAATGCTGAGCGTGATCTTCATCGGCTTCTGCAAAGAGTGTCGCTGTCCCTTGCTGCAAAGCATGAAACCGTTCAGGTTCGGATGGTGAACCCGTCGACCCTGGAGATTGGTTGGGAACCGTTGCCGGTGCTGTTTCCCGATGCTTTGATCGAGGCTTTTTGGGAAGCTGGTGAGGATGTTTTCCGATATTGCCTTTTCGGCATGAAGACCGAAGATGAGATACGTCAGATTTGGAAGCACATGAAGAAGCATTGCCAGTGGGTTTCAACACACCCAGCGTCTGGTTGGAAGTGGCAGGGGAAGGTGGCAAGCCTTGGAATGTATGGAGACGAGATCCAATGCTACAGAAACAGTGAGTGTGGGGTGGTCAGTGTGACGGCCTGGACATCAGAGTTTTGCACTGACAACATTCCTCTTCTGAGATACTACCCGATCGCTATTTGGTCAGAGCACTGCGAGTCCGAGTTTACGTATGGAGACCTGGAACAACACTTGCTCCCACGATGGCGCCGATTGTCTGACACATCCGAGACTTGGCCTTGGACGGATGCTGGATATCTGATGGCCTACACTTTCTGCCAGGGCGACCTGAAATGGATAAATTCCCGCATGGGTGGTTTACATAACTATAGGCGCAACGACTTTTGCAGCCGTTGTGAATGTGTGAAGAATGATCCAAACCCAGCGTTGACCTTGCCGAACATGGGTGATGATCCAGACACACACGCAGTTCGCACCTACTCTTCAGAGCAACTGCAAGCCTTTTCCCCGCTCCTGGGGCTCCCTGGAATGTGCCTCAGCCGCGTGATGCACGATGTGGCACACAGTCAATTTCTTGGCACAGGAAAAACAACAAATGGTTCCTTGGCTTTGGTCTGCATTGATTTATTTATTTTAAGTTTGAGCCCCGGGGCAAACATGTAAAGGATTTGTTGTGTTGCTTCTAGGACCAGATTTGCCGTTCAGGAGCCGCTTTGATTTACATGGCTGAAGCGGGCTACTGGGGGCCAATGATGTACCGTGCTGGAAAGTACGAAGACCGTCTTGCGCCAGTACTTCGCCGAGCCCATCGAGACTTTTTGTTTTTCAAGAAACTCGAAAAGCTTAGTTGCAGCCAGCCGCGCTTCACACCGGCCAGACTGAACCGAAAGCTCCAGACCAGCCCTTTAGCTTGTGGGCAAACTTTTTTGTAGTCTTGGAACTGTTCCCGAAGCTCAAAGAAGGCCACAGTAGGAGGACTGCAAGAGACATCCACCTTTTTTTTTGGGAAAGTAAATGCCCATCTGCGGGTTTTGATGGGGCCTGGTTTTTGCTGGTTTGCTTTGTATGGCTGAGGTTTCCCTGCGCTGCAATCGAAAGCTGTGGCGAGCAAAGTGATCACTTGTTGGCTTAGCAATAGAGCAGTTCAATTTGCTCAACGTCCTGGTGCGACGAAAGCTGACCGTGTCATGTCCATTTGCTTGTATTCATACTTCAGGATGATTCAGATCATGGATGGGGCGAACCACATCATGACTGAGAGTGAGGCGGCAGACTTCCATGGGTGCACTATGAGGCACTTGCGTGCTTACATTTGGCTCCACCAACATGGGATGTCGATGCATGCTCCACGGCAGATGCCTGGGAGAAGGTGCTGGCTGCTGCTGCCAAAGCTCCACCATTTGTGGCACCTAGCTTTTGACACGCTGGAAACTTTGATCAACCCCAAAAACAGTTTGCTCCTATCTGCCGAGTCGTTTGTGGGTGAAATTGGGCGAATAGCCCGGGCATGCCACAGGAGCACAGTGTCCAGGCGAACTTTGGATAGATGGGCTGCAAAGATGGCCCTAAAGTTAGCAGAGCTTTCAAAGCAGTTGCGGGAGGATGAAACCCAGGCATGTTGAAACTAAACTATTTAAAAGGTGATACAAGATTAGTTATCCTTTACCTAGACATTCAACATTCTTGGGCACCGAACGTCACAAGAGCTGCGCATTTCAGCGCGTGGAAAAACGGCTTGTTTGAGCCAAGGCAGTCCCCCAGCCAGGCCTGAACCCTCACCAGTTTGACCCCGAGGGTCCCTTCCTCCATGAGGGGTCCACATGACTTTGGATCCTTTGGGCAGCAGATATCACCAACAATGTTTTGCGGATGTTACTAACCAAGAATGCCAAACAAATGTATAGTAGCTAGATGGTTAACCAATAAAAATGGTTTTACAAGCGTGGAAACTGGGTTTGTACACATTTTTACAAACCATATACATCCATATACAATATGTCTTAAACAATGAAGACCTCCCTGCAACGCTATTCATAGCAGACGGTTAACCATCCCAAAATGATTTTTCACATTGAGGCTGGCCAGCCAGGAACGCGGGGAGAAAAGCATTCAACAACTGGAACATCTTTGATTCAGTTTGCTATTGAAAATGGCCATATATCATGGATTTACCCATTAAAAATGGTGATTTTCACGATTGAAACAGACGATTGAAGAACCATCGGTGCAAAAGTTCAAAAGATATGATTCATGATGTGAAAATCTTTGAAGAAACAACAAAAGCAACAACATTGTGTCCGATAATTTTCGGAAATGGGTCCAAAAAATATGGGGGGGTATCCAACAGAACCCATGACAACATGGTATTTTTTTAGCCATACATGGCAGCCTGGCTGCTGTCTTGATGAAATCTGTAGAATCTGAACACATTTGGCCTTCTCAGTTCAGGCAGAAAGTATCCTGGTGAACCATGCTAAAATCTGTTTAAAGCCTCGATAACAATCTGGTTGTGCCTTAGAAATTGGTACCCCATTCCATTGGATTCCATTGGTTCATCATTTTCCCTATTGACATGGCCATTTGGAGGATTGGTTCCCCATTTTCAGACCTGAAATCATCCAAAATCCATGGAATTTATCCCCAATGAGCTGCTGAGATCCCATGAAAATCCCATCCAACATCCCCATCCAAAATCTCCCATCCAAAACTCACCCCATTTTCCATGCGCCAGAACGGCCTTCCGTCGCCTGGCCTTGCTGGTGCATCCGGACAAGAATCCGGGCGAGGAGGCGGAGAAGTCGAGCGGTTCAGGCACCAAAAAAGTAGGGAAACATGGTGAGTTAACCTGTGAAAACTGGAGAAAAATACTAAGGAGAAATGGTGAGTTAAACAGTTAAGCCACCACAACTGACATTTTTGACCTATCAAAACCAAAAATGTGAAGGAAAACATGGATTTCACCCAGCAAAAGTATGGACATGTGAGGAAAAAATGGTGAAACTTGAAAGAATTTACAGTAAATCCACGAAATTTGGCGACTATATAGATTTAGGAGAAATTGACCAAACATGAGGATATAATAGGATATACATCATTGTTATGGGGATACATGACAGATGTAAACTCTCATAATTCAAGGAAATAAAGGAATAACGCGGAAATAAGGTTTAGGATATGTGCAAATCAATTGTTTCGGATTGAAATCCAGTTTGAAAGGGTTTTGATCAAATTGTATTGAATCAGGTAACTGCAGCCATCCACATGACTCATTTCGTGAAGAATTTGGGTGACAAACTACTGGTAGTAGATGTTCACAGTGTAGGTCAGAATAAAGTATGCGCAGAAAATAACAGGAGCCATAAAGAAACGAATGCAGACACCTAAAGAAATCAGCCAAAACAAATACTTACAACATCTTACAAGAGCTCATTGGACTTGCTCCACAGCAGCAGCTGTTGGTGTTGGGCATGAAGATGGAAATAATCTATATACATTCTTCAATTCTTCAAGTCTGTTCGCTTTTGATTGAAAATTTTGTTGAACCATGTTCATGTTTATTTCTCTTGGTCTTTCGTTTTTACATGTATGGTGTTTAAAATTATTTTGACATCTTTTTTGCAGACAGAAGCCTTGCCGCCTGCAGACAATTTTTTTTTCTATTAATCTTTAAAAAGGCCCGCTGCAGGTGCCACTTTTGAGCATTTGAATTGTCGCTCAAAGAACATTACTTCCACCAATTTGAAATCAATTTAAAAACTACATAGACACTACGAATATGCATTGGATTGTTAAGGATATTTCATGTATTCATATGTTCTAATGTGTTCATTTTTCATTTTGATATCTTACCTCTTTTCCGAAAAAACTGTTTTTTTATTTATTGAAAAACAATGATTATTTATACAAAGTTAAATCTGTCTAATTTTACTTAATGTTTCCATTATTTTATTTTTTAATTTGTTTTTATTTTTTTTGATTATTCATGTTTATTTTTTTCCCTTATTTCCACGGAAATTCCTTAAATTCAAGGCCAGCCCTTGAATTTAATTTAAGGAATTTCCGCGGAAATAAGGAACAATTAAACAAATAAACAATAAATACAAACTATTTCAATAAAAATAAAAATATGTTGTTTTTGTTTAAATGTGTAGCGTCTATTTTTAAATTGTGTTCAGATTGTTGGAATCAATTCCTTTTGGCGACGATCCAAACACTCAAAAGTGGCGCCTGCGGCGGGCCTTTTCTAAAGATTCATAGAAAGTATTGTTTGAGCAGCCGGTCTGCCTGCAAAAAAAATATGGCAAAATTACATTGAAAAGATCAGTAAAGAAATGAAAAAATAACACGAAATCGGGCCGTCTCTCGAAATTATTTGCGTATCCATTTTTCAGCCAAGGATCCCCGCACATTTGATTTGATGCATTTTGTATACTACTGCATGCACCTTATTTCCGTGGACAGACCTTAAATAACTTAACCCGCCACTTTATTTACGAAAGTTAACAATGACAGATGCTAGTATAATGAGGGTAAACTTGCCTTCTGGTAATTTGACAGGCAATGGCAAGTCTTTAATCGGAATATGGATACTGATCTCTGCGGGATTTTCCATTGGAGGGTCTATTTACGAACCATTTTATGAGGATAAGTGGGGATGTAAGGGGATACAATGGGGATAAGATGGGTATAAGCCAAAATTTTGCATCATTGCAATTTGGCAGAATTTGACCAAAGGTGCGGGCTTAGTAAATTTTGTATTCACGAATTGTCTCGCGTATTTTGAACATGTTGGCATCAACCTAACTGGAGCTCCTTTGCCAACAGTTGGGTGATCACTGAAGACAAGGATATCACCAGCACATAGGACATTTAGGACATGAAAGCACGAAAAAGTTGCCAGCTTGATCCAACTTGGATCATGAAAAGCGGTTATGCAAACACTTGATCAGAAAAAAAATATTGAAACGCATCCAATGCCATGAACCATCCCAAAGTCATCACCATTTCTATGGCTTAACTATCCCCGGGGCTCCATCGCTTCGAGGAGAAGTGCCATCAAGCCTTGCTGCGTGCGCAGCACGCGCGCGAAGCGGCTCTGGCCTTGCTGTCTGCTCCACCACCGACGGTTCCAGCGTTTTTTCGGCTGGAGATGTATCACTGAGATAAGCTGGGAATATTTGAAGCTTGGGAGATTTAGCATGATTACCCTCTGGTTATGTCAAAATAGCTATTGGAAATGACTATTAATAGTGGATTTTCCCATGAAAAATGGTGGATCTTTCAATAGCTATGTTAGAAAAAAAAAGAAGGTAAGCCAATTGGCGTCTCTGAGAATAGGGGTTGCATTGGTTGCATCTCAAATTGCAAGTTCAATAGCTAGGGAGGATTGATGAAAATTGTTTTCAGGCGCCAAAGGTTGGTCTGGATCAAGTTGCCTAGACAATTCACTCATGTTAGTACAGCAATAGTAAACCAGCCATGTAAATTGAGGGTTTACAGCACCCATGTTTGATGAATTGGGGGATGGTTTACTGCTGCTTTTCTAACATCAGATATTTGAAATCTCACCATTTGTAGATCACTTTCCTTGGGAAACACATGGAAACAGATAGTGATTGATAGTGTATAAACCATCCGCGTTTATGAAGGTTTATGGATGCCATAATGGCAGTGGCTGAATCCCACATTACATCCCATAGGTATCCATGGGTACTTAGATGGGCCATGGGATTAACCAACTGGTTAGTAACTGGGGATTTAAGTTACCCTCTATATCCCAATGAAATAATCCATTTACTAACTAGTTAACTAACTCCATGGCCCATCTAAGTATTGATGTTGATCCCAACCTCCCAAACCTTCGCAGGCCGCGAACGGACCTGTTGGGACTCCTAGTGCGACCGGCAGCGGCGACCGTGGCCCGGGACCGCGGCGCCAGGGGCCGGCACCACGTCCCAGGCGCTTCGGATGGGTGTTATTGGGCGTATACTAGGTTGCACAATGTTATACACTATATTACACTATGTTACAGTATGTTCTAAACTATGTTATACTTGGTTTATTTATGTTTATTTGGGATTCTGTGGGATTTTGGTGCAGACATGACAGGGTAAAACACCATCATTTATAGGAGTTGAACCATCAACAATGGGGGATACATATTGTGGACAACATGTGGTTGGTTGATGGGTCAATATAGATAGGCGGTTTCACTAAGTGGTTTATGAACTGACTCATACTTAGCAGGATACCTATTTACCAACCCGTATACTAGGACGGGACGGGATAGGGATAGGGGCATTTTTCATGGCTCAAATATGTTTTACCTGTCATCAACAACGGTTGGCCTTTACCAAGCAGTTCAATGGTTTTGAGACAACCATGGGAATTTTACAAACGAACAACGTTGATGTTAGCAACCAACCGTTGGCATTTTACCAACCAACCATGGGGGTATTGACCGAATGACACCGGTTGCAGGGATGAAGCACAAGTGGCCCGCGAACCACAACCGCGCAAGGATTTTACATCCAAAGAGGCGAGGGATCGGAGTATGAGAAGATGATTCAGGATCTACCCTCTGGTTATGTCAAAATAGCTGTTGAAAATGACCATAGAAATAGTGGATTTTCCCATTAAAAATGAAGATTTTCCATAGTTATGTTAGTTTACCAGAGGGTATTTGCGCAGATGAGGAAATAATGAAGATGTATGAAGATGTATCAATGAATTAAAGAATATTAAAGATAGGGAACTTGGGCATTTGTGAAATTAATACGGAGGGGTTTTACCAAGAATGATGGGACATTCACCATTGATGCGACTGATTTTGCGCTACGACTGTTCTGTTTTGCGCGGTCGCCCAATGGGGACACCAGGTGAAGTGTTTGGTGGACCGAGTGACCGACAGAGACAGAGTGTCAAGTTTGCCATGGCGCATGTGTAGTTTGAAACAAGCATCCTTCCATGCCAACTACAGAGGCTGCATTCCGTTGACTAAAGTTTTTCCCGAATATGTTTTCTAAGTGGGAGGTGTGTGTATATATATACACATATCTAGTTGGTGGTTTCAAACATTTTTTCCATAATATATGGGATAATCCTTCCCATTGACTGATATTTTTCAAGATGGTGTTAAAACCACCAACCAATATATATATATATATATGAGTATATCCACAGACCATGCAATCAGTTGGCCATTCCCCATGGTTTCACTGAGGGAGAGAAAATGCTGGGAAAACCCTCAAGATCCCTCATTTTTTTTGGACAAAGCGCCGTGATGTTTGTTCTATCCCATTGATATGTATATCATATGAGTAACCCACAAAATTGTTGCAATAATATATTGTAATACTAATTTAGTCTTGCTTCGCCTTGGCCTAGCTAAGGGGTGTGCAAAACCTTCATTACGGGACGACCCTATACCGATACCCCTGTTTTGCATGAGTCGCCTCAAAGTCTGCGAACGCAGAAATCCTCACGACCCTAATTATCTAATTTGTGCATGGCGATGAACATGAACAAGTAATTTTGTACGCTATATATATATACGTGTATAACGAAGTATGATCTTATATATGTATATTTATATATGCGTTATAAGTATCCCATTGCATCATCATTTTGTTTGGTTGAATCCTTACATGTTTGGATTAATGAGTGTTGTGCAGGTGTATGTCTCCTATGCCTTGCAGTTTGTTCTGGTTCCTTGGTGCTCGGCCGGTTGGGGTCGGTGATAGGATGTGATAGGCGAAGAAACCCGAAAGTGTATACCGTGTCTTACCGGCCATTTTCGAGCAGTTATATCATCTTGGCTTTCAGAAGATGTCCATAATAGCTGGTTTTGTTTGAAACACGTGGTCACTTGATGATCGAAATATGTCAATATAATCAATATAGTTCAGGACATTTCAAAATGTGTTTTTCAAGAGATGTCCTGCCTGCATTACCCCAGAGATCATGCCCAACCCCCAGGTGCATTCCTCGTGGTTGATTGGTTGATCATGTTCCCATGATTGGATGACCCCTTTTTGATGAACCGGAAGACAAAGACCTCCATTCACCCAGAAATGTTCATCAACGTTTATCAAATGCTTGACTTGGCTTGACTTGGTGAGTTTAAGTATTGGTTAATCCATGTTAATCCCCATTTTGTGGGACACAACGACGACATGTGGAAAACCCACCCAGGAAGAGTGGCAGAACTTCGTGGATTTAGCACTGGGAGGTCCTGGGGATCCTCAGCGCAAGAAGGCCTGGAAAATGCAAGTTGTAATGGACGTTTTCGCCAAAAAATCAGGGCTGGCAGTGTATCTAAGTGTATCATCATAGGATATCAGAAGTGTATCTAAGGTGCATGTTAAACCTTATCAACACACATATTATATTATATTATATTATACTATATTATATTATATTACATTAAAACATATTATATTATATTATATTATATTAAAATATATTATATTATATTATACTATATCATATTCTATTATATTATATTATAATATATTATATACTATATATGTTATATTTAATATTATATATTATATAATATATATTAGTTGTTTTTTGTTATATGATATATATTATATATTATATATTATATATTATATATTATATTTTATATATTATATATTATATTTTATATATTATATATTATATTTTATATATTATATATTATATATTATATATTATATATTATATATTATTATATATTATATATTATATATAGTAACCAGCTAGCAGTTAGAATATTCCAAAAAAATACGTCTGCAGTTAGAATATTCCAAAATGCAAAACAGTTCGAGTTAGAATATTCGGAAACATTAGCAGTTAGAATATTCCAAAATCACATGAATTCATTCGACGCCCACAAACACTTTTTTCCCCTTTGCTGCTGTGCTTCGATGTCCATGCACTGTACGTTCGAATGCCAATGTTGGATTTTCCTTTCTATATAAATTCTAATGTACCGTGCAAAAGTCAATGTATCGACCTAATGTACCTTGGATTCAGCAAGCCACCAAACAATGTCAGTTCGGGCTTAAATTTCTATTTATGAACCTACATAGATCCTAAATATCTAATAACTCTTTGAACATACGAGATAGATACTGGGGGAATATTCTAACTGCTAGCAGGCTAATAATTCTAAATATTGCATTTGTTCTATGGCTTGCCCAGATTTGAGGACCATAGCTCTTCCAATCTTTTCCCCTATGGATCCAAGTACCTTCTTAGGAAGTGTTTGGGGTATGATTTGGAGGGTTAAGTACCTTCTTGGACAGTGTTTGGATCCGTAGGGTTCAATTGTTTCTTTGCTAAACGGTCCGAATTGTATATTCCCCAACATTCTGGTATCATGGATTGCTTTGGAACAAAATGTTGCAGGAATGCAGTGTTTTTCTCGAAAGAACCTAACCCCTCGAACACTCTTGAGTATGTATACGCATATTGTTTCCAAAAAACACATCAATAAGTAATGTTTTTATTTATATTATTATTATATATTATTATCGAATATTCTACAATATAATATTCAATATTTATTCTAAGTGGTCTGCTAGCACTTAGAATATTGACGTATTCATTCTCGATAGTCCAGCGGAATCTGAAGAGTTTCATAGTGATCGTGAAAGCATTCCAAAACCATATTCCCGAACATTCTGGTATCATGGATCACTTTTTAAAAAAATGTTGCAGGAAGCAGCGTTTTTTCTCGAAAGAACATAACCCATCGAACACCCTTGAGTATGTACGTATTGTTGCTAAAAATCCGTCAAGAAGTAATGTTTCTATGAATATCATTATTATCGAATATTCTACGTGCAATATACAATATTCTAAGTGACCAGCTAGCACTTAGAATATTGACGTATTCATCCTTGATAGTCAAGCTATTGAGCAACTCGTAGCAGCTATTTAGCAACTGTTTGACAACTATTTAGTGGTTACTTAACAATTATTTAGCATCTAATAGCTATTTAGAAACTATTTAGCAGCTATTTAGCATGTATTCAGCAACTGTTTAAGAACTATTTAGCAGCTGTTTAGCAGCTATTTAGTAACTATTCATCAGTTTGTTTTCAAAAAAAGTATTGTTTCCAATAACGCTTCAAGAAGTAATGTTTTATTAATATCATTATAATTATTATTAAAACAATATTCTAAGTGCAATATCGAGCAGCTATTCAGCAGCTATTTAGTAACTATTTAGCAGCTATTTAGCAGCTATTTTGCAATTATTCAGCAACTATTTAGAAGCTATTTAGAAACTATTTAGCATCTATTTAGCAGCTATGTAGCAGTGATTTAGCAATTATTTTGCAACTACTTAGCAGCTATTTAGCAACCCTTAGCAACTATTTAGCAGCTATGTAGAAGTTATTTAGCAACTAGTTTGCAACTACTTAGCAGCTATTTAGCAACTCTTAGCAACTATTTAAAAGCTATTTAGCAGCTATATTTAGTAACTATTTGACAGCTATTTAGTGGCTTCTTAGCAGCTATTTAGCATCTAATAGTTATTTAGCAGCTATTTAGCATGTATTCAGCAATTATTAGTAACTATTCAGCAGCTCTTTCAAAGAAGTATTGTTTCCAGAAACACTTCAAGCAGTAATGTTTTATTAATTTTAGTATTGTCGAATATTCTAAGTGTAATATCGACAAGCTATTTAGCAACTATTTCGATATTATTTGGCATCTATTTAGCAGCTATTGAGCGGCTATTTAGTAACCATTTAGCAGCTATTTAGCAGCTCGCAGTTATTCAGCAACTATTTAGAAGCTATTTAGCATCTATTTAGCAGCTATGTGGCAGTTATTTAGCAACTATTTTGCAACTACTTAGCAACTATTTAGCAGCTATTTAGCGGCTATTTAGCAACTGTTTGATAACTATTTAGTAGTTACTTAACAATTATTTAGCATCTAATATCTATTTAGCAACTATTTAGCAGCTATTTAGCATGTATTCAGCAACTATTTAAGAACTATTTAGCAGCTGTTTAGCAGCTATTTAGTAACTATTCATCAGTTTTTTTTTAAGTATTGTTTCCAAAAACGCTTCAAGAAGTAATGTTTTATTAATATGTTTATTATGGAATATTCTAAGTGCAATATCGAATATTCTAAGTGCACTGCAGATAGAATATTATCAAAAATCCAGCCGGGCCTTTAAAAAGAGCCGCTGAACTCTCAAGGATGAATACGTCAATATTCTAGGTGCTAGCTGGTTACTATATTATATATTATATATCATATATCATATATCATATATTATGTATTATATTATATAAACATTATATATTTTAATATATTATATATTATATATTATATCATAGAATATACATTTTATATTATATTATTTATTATATGTTATATGTTTTATATTATATTATATATATATATATATTATACATATATATATATATTATACATATATATATATGTCAATTATCTATATCTAGGTGGTCTCCATCCCTCCAAAACGGCAGGCCACAGAGAAACGTGCCGTGGCGGCTGCCGCCTCGCAAGGGGCTGAAGGTGTGCTGAGGCGTGGCAGGAGCTGCGACGCTGGTGGATTTGGGCATTTTTTGGCAATTGTTTGACCCCAGATTTTTTTTTTGATAGAAAAGCATGGAAAAGAAAAAGATCTGACTAAAATAGCTGTACATGGTTTTCTCTATCTCTTTATGGCAGAAGCCGTAAAATCTGACTCAAGTAATTCTGTAAAGGCGGGGTTATGTTGTTTTTGGGATTATCACGGCCAATAAAGATGAAGTGTCAGAAAAAAGTTGGAGGTAAGCATCAAGAAATGAACTTGTGGGAATAACATGTTGGGATGTACCAACAATGTTGTTGTGACTCGACAGAGCAAGGGAACCATATGAGACCATTGCATTACAGGCATTTGGGCAGCCTTGTTTCAGCTCTGTAGATTGTAGTAAGATCTATATCCACCGACCTGAAATAATATCCACCAAACTTATACAATACATTTCAGATTGTCCTCTTATTTTCAAAAATTATCTGATATGATTTGACTTTGTCTATATGGAGGTTTCCTAAAATGGTGGTACCCCTAGTCATCATCCATTTTCATAGGATGTTCCATGAAATAAACCATCGATTTTGAGGGTCCATTTATGAAAGCCCCCCCCCAAAAAATGGCTTCGATCATTTCGGGTGGAAGGGACGGACCGCATGTTGGTCCCCCAAAATGGAGAGTTTGTAGTGGAAAACCGCCGAGAGTTTCAGCTGTTTTCAGGTTAGTTAATTATTGTAATTTAGCCGGTAACATTGTGTTCTCCAAAGATAGGTGTTCATGTACTATGTTTCCACAGTCACTATATCTCTGTATTAAAGCTGCTAGGTCAAGTATGTAGTTTCATGTGATTTCAAAAAGTATGACAAATGTCTCTTTGACAGACGCCAAACACACAGAACACCGGCTGTGAAGTTGCACCAAATTGTCACATTTTGGGGGGATGTAAGGGTCCTTGGACATAGCGGTAGTACCAGTAGCACTGGTTGGTGGTTTCAATTATAGTTGTTAGTTTTGAACCAGATGCGGGATGATGATCCCTAATGACAGCGACTAATAGTTTTTCAAGGGGGTTGAAACCATCAACCAATGTATTGACATATATATATATAATTATATATACATATATAATATTATTCGGGACTCCTGATCTGTAGATTCAATGGATTGGTCTAAGGGAAAATCTACAGGAAACCATAGATTTTCCCATTAAATATGGGGCTTAAACCTGTAAATTTTCCCTTGAACCAATCCATTGATGGATACATGCTCATATATACCCTACATTCTTCGCCATGGTCGGCGAGGTCCCAAGTGGCGATGCAACAAACGTCGAAGTCAGTGAAGGCCTTGCAGAAACTGCTGAAGAATCAGGCGCCGACAAAAAAAAAGGGTCAGTGGCTTTTGTTTGTCAGGCCATGTATGGAATAGGGATATATATATATATTATCATATGTATATATACATATCTTACATATAATATATATATATATTACATATATATATATATCATATATATATATATATATCATATATATATATCATATATATATATATCATATATATATATCATATATATATATACATGTATTGAGGGGTATACTGTAATCTTTGAATAGTTATGAAAACCAGCTAGAATTAATAGCTATCCATCGCTTTCCCAGGAGCTGGGCGCGGATGTTTTGGCGAAAGTCGAACGGGCGCGGGGACACGGGGAGGGTCGGGAAGATATGGAAAAAAAGTGGATTTTCACCCGCCAAAAACTGGGGAAACTTGGGATTCAACCTGCCAAAACCTGGGATTTCACCAGCAAAGAATTGGGAAAATGGAATTTCATCCAGCAAACATGGGGAACATGGGGGATATTAGCAGTAAAACTTGAAATTTGACCAAGAAAAACTGAGGATTTATATAAGCGTATTGAAGCAACCCAAATTAGAACGTATATAGGCCATATTTCGCCCAGGGGATGCCAAAACAGGGTCAGATCTGCAGGTTTGCTGCGGCATGCTGGGAAGGGAATACACCGAGGCCAATCAGGCACCCGTTTTGCATCGTTTTTGGATGTTGGATGAGTGGTGCAGCAGCTGTGTACCCTGGTTGTAGTAAATCAGTAAATCGTTCGGGGATTTACCCTCTGGTAATTTAACATAGCTATTGAAAATGGCCGTTTATAATGGATTTTCCCATTAAAAATTGTCATTTTCAATAGTTATGTTAGTTTACCAGAGGCCATTATGGAAATCCCTATGAAACAACCAATTGGTGATGATGCACATAAATGAACACTGCTGCGAGGTGTTTAGGAGGTTTCCCATTAGATCTCAATGAAGTGTTTGTTGCACAGTGCACAGTGGGGTACCACTCAGGGTTGCTGGCAGGTTGCAAAGTGTTTCCATCATTGTTCAAGACGTTTTCGTAATTTGATGTAATTTGAATTAATTTGAATTATTACAGACGTGGGGTCAAAAAAACGATCTTACATAGTGTTTTGCTGTACAGGAAGTCTCCTCGTTCCGGCATCGACGCTTGGTGGGCCAGAACAGAAGATAGCACAAGGGCCTGGAATAATGAGAGGTGGGATTTTTTCCTAGAGATGAAATTGAAAGTTACATCATTCAGAATAGAAATAAAATAAATCATCCAAAGATGCTTTATTTTGTCTCAAACCTTCCAAAACAGACTTGGTATCGACTTTAGCAGTGCAAAAAATACATCAATGAGGGGAAACTCAGCTGTTTCCAGAAAGTTTTTCCTAGAGCTGCCACAGTGTTACGCCATGGAGAACAGCTTCAGACGAGAACGCCATGGGTAGCCGCTCTTCTGCAGTAATGACCCATAAAAATGGGGTGACAGAATGCACCAAAAAGATCAGAAAGGATTGTATGGATAGTATCCTGGTACAATAATGGCTTAGCCCAATGGAACTGGATATTAGTTCTAGTAAGTACATGTGCCCTGGTGAATAGTAGATAATAGTAGGATTGTATACCCATATTGGGTGATGGTTCTCAATTCATAGTGTTGTCAACCCCTAGCTGGCCCCCCCCACATAGATGTCTTAGGGCCCCGAATGGGTCCCAAAATTAGGGGCCCACTAAATGAACTGCAAGCTATTCTGGCTTCATTTGGTGGGCCCCTAATTTTGGGACCCTACCCACTAGAAGGATACCCTAGGGTAAGAAAATTCCAGATTTCAGACCCCTAAACCCAAACTGAATAAAAGGATATTTGTCTCCTTAATATGGTAGACCTTTACACTGAGGCAAGTTCCACATTTTGGCAGGGTGAAACTTCTAGGCACTGAAGAAGAGGGCACTATACTAGACATCTTGATTTGGGCTGTAAAGCATCGGGGCCCAGGACCAATCAACCCCAACAATTCCACAAAAACAGCAAAATAAGGGCCCATCACAGGGGCCCAAGCTATAACCTGTAGAAGAGGGATTTAGATCAAGCCATTTTTTTTTTGATTCCCATGGGACTCAGGACTCAGGACATCTCAGGACTCATGGGACGGTTGACCATAAACCATAACCATATATACCCTCTGGTAATTTAACATAGCTATGGAAAATCACCATTTTTAATGGGAAAATCCACTATTAATGGCCATTTTCAATAGCTATGTTAAATTACCAGAGGGTATATATATATCCATATACCATATCAGGTTGGTTGTGAGCTAATGATAATGTTGCCCCGTTATATAGTAGTTCAATTAATTCCAATTATATGTTCAGTATGGTTACGGTTAAACACCATAATATCATCTCTCCAATGAAGTCGCTATCAAATAATGTGAAATAATATCAAATGATATCCCATTGATATATCGAATCAAGCTGATGATTAATATTATCCCCTTTCTTGATTCACATCGATTAGCCAATGTTGCTTGACATGTCCAGATCTAAGAAAGACATGTTGGTTCTTCCATGTATCTAATATATAACATTATATAACTAATTACCTATGTTTCCCTAATAGATTAATATATATATATATCATATATCATATATATATATCCCTCTGGTTATTTAACATAGCCATGGTATAGATGGCCCTAATCGAAATAGATGCTTTACCGTTCTGAAAATAGCATGGTGGATCTTTCCAGTTCGCGAACTGTTAGTTAGTCATAACCAGATGGTAATATGATATCTCTCTTACCCTCTGGTAATTTAACATAGCTATAGAAAATCACAATTTTTAATGGGACAATCCACTATTTCTATGGCCATTTTCAATAGCAAACTGCTAGTTTACCAGAGGGTAAGATACCCATCCCTCCAGGATTTCGCCAGATGTTTCGCCAGCCCACTGAGGCGCCAGGATTTTTGGCCCCACCTTTTTAGGGTCAGCGAGACTCGTGGCTTGACCCCTGGTTACCACCGATGTTTCAGGATGCCTAACGTGTGTTTAACGAAATGGGGTACCCTCTGGTTATTTAACATAGCCATGGAAAATGTTCTTATAAATGGAGGTATGAATGGGAAAATCATCTATTTCGATTAGGGCCATCTATACCATGGCTATGGTAAATAACCAGAGGGTAAACTTTAATGGGGTTAAGTGTTAAACTTCTGGTTAAATGGATCTGATCAACTTGTGGGTAAATGTATGTAAAGGTCCAAATGTCCAAATTGAAGATCTAGGTCCACGAAAATAGCACACAATCATGGTCTCCGGTTTGGAAATGGATTGTATTGTTGTAAGACAAAACGGTGGTCTGCTGGTTGGTGGTTTCAAACATTTTTTATTTTCCATAATATATGGGATAATCGTTCCCATTGACTAATATTTTTCACAGGGGTAGGTCAACCACCAACCAGTGTAATTTTGAGGGGTGTACTCAGCAACATGCGACTGTCAGTCGAAACTACCTCCACCGGCCGGACCCAAATCGTCCAGGCACTAGCTCCATTTACTCCTCAAAACTAAGCCAGTCAATTGTAAGAATGGAGGATTTATATATATATACATATACATATATTACATTATATTAGTATATCTATCTATATCTTATTATATCTTATATACAACGAAATACATGTTCAAAGGAAAGATGCCACAGTGACATGGCCGAACGGACCATGAGACCATGAGCCTTCAGGATCACTCTCGTTGGGTTTGGGGACTCATCACCCATGATTAAAGTATCCAACCATCCAATATTTGGGACATGGTTAATGATGATGGTTAATAGTGGTTTTCATAGGCTATAAACCAACAACAATGGGAATATTATGGTTATATACTGGTTGGTGGTTTGGAACATTTGGATTATGACTTTCCATATATTGGGAATGATAATCCCGACTGACTTTCATATTTTTCAGAGAGATAGGTATACCACCAACCAGTCATGTATGTTCAGGTTTTCAATGTGAATACCGAATTTGGCGCTTGATGACAGTAATGAAGAATTTCGCATCGACGAAGAGTTGACTAACATGTTGGAGCAATGGTGATTGACAATGTTTGAGGTGTAGATTTTGAAAGGGTGATGAATGAAACACACATTTGTTATTGAGGATTAGATTCGGACATGTTTATGAAAAGAAACCATCATGAAATAAATAGTGAACATGTGTTTGAGAATAGCATGATGGGCATTGGACACACAATGCACAGCCAGACGGACAGGCACGAACGAAGCACCTTGAAAATCTCTGCCTTCACGATATTCACGATGCTTTCGGAAGTGACATTCCGGCAATTTTGAATCACTGAGTCACTGAGTCACTAAAATTATGTTTGGTGTTTTCAAGAAATTTTGAAGGCATCAAATCCTCTCTGAAATTCACCCACCGCAATTCCACTTAAACTGGGATTAAAAGAAAGCAGCTAATCTCTTGTTTCTCTCTGTCATCTCTAACCTCAAATGATCTCTAAAGTCTCTAAAGGATTATTCTTGGAAATTATAATTGAATATACTTGAAATATCTTGAAATACTCTTTAAAATGATTAAAGATCGCTGATAGACCTATCTCCATCTCTGTCGGTGAGCCTCTGCGGTGCCGTGGTCAGTGCACACGCAGAGCAAGTGATTTGAATCAGAACAAAAGGGCGTAAAACATCATGAAACTATCCATAAAGCATCATGAAACATCATGAAACTATCCATGACTATCCATAACTCAATGAAAAGGGCATCCGTTGAATGACATTTGGGACACGCGTGAAGACCTCATCCTCAGCCATAAAGAACATCGGCTCAAGCCACGCAGAACAAGAGATGGCACTGTGGGAATTTATAAGTTTGCCGTGGTAATATAATGTACAATATATATATACACATTATATATATATATCATATTTATGCATATAGGTAAATGATTGAACTAGATGAGCAATTGTCCATAGCTTTGTTAGTTTGCCAGAGGGTCAATGATAGACTGCAAGTCTCCCCAAACCCTTCAAAAACCAGCGCGAACTTGGTATCGTCCGTTTCCACAGGTTCCCACGGCAGCGGTTAGTTGCGAAGCCATGGAGAATAGCTATTGGCTATCGGACTACGTCTTGGGTGGCCTGGTGGCGCGGTCATGACCCATAGAATTGAGCTTTTTGACCAGCCAAAAAGTCGGGAAAAAAAAAGAGAGAAAAACTGGTTTTTGCCAACAAGAGGGGCATGCTTTACGACAATGAAGAGTTAACCTCCTTGGGACCCCATCAGCAACGCATTCGACCTCTCGTTGGCTGCCATTGCTGGCCCAAGGCCCATCCAAGCCCAAAAGAACAGCGGATTTGCATCCAACCAGTGACACAACATGAAAACAGATAAAAGTGTTGGAAATTCTTCGGGCAATAGTTGAAGAATAGTTGAAGAGACAATGTCATTTGAGTTGACCAATAGTTGACCAATAGTGGACCAATAGTTGACCAATAGTTGCAAATGTCAATGGTTATTTAAGAGGTTTGCCATTTACATAATTTCTGATTCCAACGAGATCACAGCGCCGTCATAGGCCTGTGGTCAGGATCATGAAACAGCGCGTTTTTTTGTGTCCCCAAGATCTTCACAATATGAGTCTGAAGATCATGTTCATTGGGAAGATGATGGTAAATCAAGGATGTGAGGAGTGCAACATTTTCAGACAAACCCATTTACTAGTACCATATATAGATATATTGTGTGTCATTAACATGTATGTATATATATATATACATATCAAATTATTCACACATGTATGACCATAGACTATAGACAATGTGTGTGTGTGTTGATAAGATATTCCCCTAGTATTAAACACCCCTCAGAAACCGTGTTTTTTGTTGGGTATCAAACCACATATTTGGGACCATAGGATGTTTTTTGAAAGATTGACTCGTGGGATGGAATTGGGATTACCCTCTGGTAATTTAACATAGCTATGGAAAATGACCATAGAAATAGTGAGTTTTCCCATGAAAAATGGTGGATCTTTCCATAGTTTGTTGTATGTTTACCAGAGGGTACATGCGTCACTGTAATGATGGGCATACTACGTAGGATAACTATCCCAAACCACCGTGACCCGAGGCATCTTGAAGTCGCCCACATGGCTTGTTCCGAACCTTGGCCTTACGTCGTTCCCTCCGGTGATTTTGTTACACATATATTACATACTGTATAAATTATATGTATATGATATGTGTATATATATATATTATGGATATAAGAGATAGATTGCCCATTTAGTTAGATGGTTTAACATGTGTTTTAATGTGTTTGTTGTTTACATTGTGTTTTTGTCCACTTCGCGAAGTGTTAAATTAACAAAGATTAAAGGGTATACGAAAGCGACGGTTAATGCTACGAAATCATGTTGATCCATGTCTTTGAGGGTACTCGAATGATACAACTTTGGGACCGATCAAGTTGGTTCCGCTCTGGCGGAATTTGGGATGAAAGGCGCCCATACTCTGCATGACATAATGCATTACCTCAATTGACTCCTCCAAACTCGGTCATTTGTATATACAATACATCATCAATATACATACATAGTCATACATAATATTATGCTTCTTATTTATGTGCTCTCTATATATAGTTCAACAACAAAATCTCACAATCATCTGACGTACAGCTCCAGTGGCGACCAACAGGACGATGGACTTCATCGATCAGAAAGCCATTCTGTTTCTTGACCCGGTGGCCTTGGTGGCCTTCAACGGGGTGCCAAAAAAAAGTTTTTTGAAAAAATGGGGGATGGTTTACCAAGAAATAAACAACAGAGATATTGATTGATATTGTGGTAATGTAATAATCCAAGAACGGGAATTAATCCAACTTTGGCTTCACAATTCAAGCAACACAAAAACCAACCATTTGATGGTGGTACTTTGTTGCATGTGATTATGGATATTTTGGGACATAGCCAACAATGGCTGGTATGTAATGGTAGAGTTCGGTTTGTAGAGAGAATTTGGGGGATTACACACAACTCTCAATTTTTTGGTGGTTTACGATACGGTAAGCCATGATATGTTGTAAGCCGAGTCGCTACGCAAGTCTGGTCCTCAAGGTTTGATGATTCCACAGGATCAAAAACTACCCTCTGAATTCAATTGGGATTATTGGGATTGGGGAATCATTGGGGATTATTGGGATTATTGAGGATTATTAGGATTATTGCGGATTATTGGGGATGTTCATATCTTCTAAAATGTGTGTTCTTTAAAGCACCCACACGCACAAAACGACCAGGAGAGCAAGCCCAGCATGGGAATATCCATGAGCGAAGAATGTCATTGTGGGGAATGCCCATGAATTTCCCATGAAACGCCCAACTCTTTTGGAGTCGAGGTTTGGAGGTAGGTTTCACATCCGGTGCCCATGATTGTTGATGCCCACCATGCCCACCATTGTTGAGCTGTTGAACAAAAACCATCCAGTTCAGGTGGCTATGGATCAATACCTATACATACCATTTTTAGGGGGATGAACATCCATTTACCAGCTATTTTGATGTTCACCAGGGGTACAAGGTTTTGACACACTGCCATGTCTCAGGTGAAATTCCGATTTTTTCATCGCTGTTGATGGGTGAACCTTCTGGATTTTGGATCATTTTTCTGGATGCGAATCAGAAGTTTCTGGATGAAATTTCAGACACCCAGCCATTGGATGGTTATATATCTGGTTAATAGTGATGGTTAATAGTGGTTAATAGGGTATAAACCAACAACAATGGGAATATGATGGTTATATACTGGTTGGTGGTTTGGAACATGTTTTTTTCATATATATTGGGAATGTCATTATCCCAACTGACGTGACGAACTCCATCATTTTTCAGAGGGGTAGGTATGCCACCAACCAGATTATTAACCATCATTAACCATATAATAACATATAATAACTATCATCATTAACCATTATTAACATTACATTAACCATCATTATCTATGATTCATAGATTCTATCTTCCCTGGCGATTCCACCGAGCCTATCTGGCAACGAAACCGGAAGAGTTTTCGGTCAGGTTTGATGAGACCGAAGAGTCCACGCACGAACAAATGCAGTGTCACCGAGACTTTCAGGAGAGCTAAATTGGCGGGATGATACTTTGGGAAAGTAATATACTATTTATACTAGTAGGAAAAATGGTAGTGTAGTGAAAAACTGGTAGTATACTATTATACTATATTATACTATCACTTATTATACTATAGGAAAATGCTCGTGGGATAAGTGGGATGATGATCCTATTAGGAATGGAAAATCCTACTTATGAAAAGATTTTATCATGGATGAATTATGGGATAATTTGGGAAATCCTCTTTCATGGCACCCTTTGTGGCTAATTTGTTTGCGACCCGTGACCTCTGACATTTCGCAGAAATCCCCTGAGCTGGCTAGAAAAACCCCCATGGATGATATCTTCAATGATTGGGGGGGGGTTGTCCATTACCATGATAAAAAATGCAAGGTTTGGGCAGTAATTTTCATGATTAATCATGATAATGGTAATGGGTAATTTTCATGATAATGGCAATGGGTAATAGTAATCATTAATTGTCCATTACCATAGTAATTAATGATTAATCCTCTATAAATGATGAATGAACTAAGCGTCTTCTTGGACGATGATTCCCTCCCTGATGGAAGGGATAGTTAACCATGTCTTTGTGCGGGGAATGGCAGGTGCCCAAGTTTTTGTTCAAGCACAAATCATGTCGAGATTGTCCAGGTATCAATACCCATGGTTATCCTATGCAAGCGCATATTACATACAGTACAGTAGTGCATACAACTGTACATATACATATTTATAATGTACATAATGCATTTGCATTTTTTTGCATATCATCATGTATCTATACGTGTATATATTAGTACATATATCATATAGGTGTGTATATATATACATATATATAATAGATGCGTGTATGTGTTATATACACACATACACACATACACACATACACACACATACGTATATTCCCTTTGTACCAACGAGCCCTCGATGTGACCGTGTTTTGTTGGCAGGAGCTGGTGACCAGTTTGTTTCTGGCGCATTTGGCCGAGGCAGCAAACCGACAGCCGGCGAAGTTGCTGCTTCACCCCAGTTGGTTTCAGTAAGTTTATGGGGAATTCAAGCCAGTGGGGGCATTCAACCAGAGCCTCCTTATCCTGAACTCAATAGAGTGAACTAACACAAGTTCCGCGATGTGTCAAAAACACCAGGCGTACCTGATTAGTGCACATCGCCCCAAAAACGAAAGGAACGCTGCGTTCTAAGTGAAAATTCAAGTGACCAGGTATCTGCGAGGTATCTAAGTACTATAATGTGCTAAACCCAATAATGAACAATCCCCAAAATCACCATAAATGGGTTGTATAAACCATCCCTAAATGGGAGGTTTATGACTGGTTTTACATGGTTTTACCACATTAAGTTCAATGAATCTGAATGCCCCGTATTGGAGGAATCTAAGTTTGCACACTTGATGACTTGGTGACAGGTAGGTCACCGGGTTTAGAACACAAATGGTGCATGGATAAGCCCAGTTGAAGGATTTTTTCAAAAACCGGGACCGGAGAATCCCAGCACTGCAGCTGGTAGCGGGTGGTCCCAAGATCGGATGCTGATAGCAAAATTTTGGCCAATGATGGAGGGATTTCTATGCCATTCTAAGGGAATTTCATGATGATAAACCATGATAAACTATGTTAAACCATGATAAGCCATGGGACTGTGTGGCTACATGTCTAGGATTAGGGGCTTGCAAGATTTCTTGTGGCCACTTGAACTTTGGTCCAGTGCGATCTGCCTTGTGACTCGTGACTTTTCGGTTGTTTTTGGCATGCGGCTGATACGGCGCCCTTGGAAGGGTTGTCGATTTTGAGATGTGCCATTTACGATCCCGTGGAAGGGTTGCAAATTTCAAAAATGAGGTTTTCCGAAATGGGGGTATAGGATTTGAAATTTTCGATTTTTTAACGTGTTGCACATGGAAGAGGCACAGGTTGCATATGTTGTCGTATGATCGTCAGGGGGGGGTGGGGGGGGATGTTAACGTTCGTGTCGAGCGCTTCCCTCACGGTACGGAAGAGGCACATGTTGCATTTGTTGTCGTATGATCGTCAGGGGGGGGTGGGGGGGGATGTTAACGTTCGTATCGAGCACTTCCTTTACGTTACAGAAGAGGTTGCCGTTGCTGACATCTTGCATTGTCTGACGCGCTTTTTGCGGATTTCCTGCGTGAACCTATGTTGGTCGTGGTTGGATTTCCTCTAGAACCATTATTGCTGGAACTCAACAACTTGATGGAACTTGGAAACACTTAAAAAAATGGCGACCTCAATCCATGCTCCACAAAAGAAACAACAGGTGTACCAAAAACGGTACAGTTATGCTTACAGCTGGACTTGGCGTCACAACGCTGCCTTGTTACAGACTGTAGCATCAGCACTGCCACAAGCACTCTGGCACCGCTAACCTCGAACAGTGGAAAAAAAAGAGGATTGAATACCGCCTTGATTGATGTGATTTGGATGACTTAAAATCATAAAATTCTAATGTTTTTTTTTCACCCTTGAAGAGAAAAATCGAGTCACCGCGCAGGCGAAATTCAAATTTTCACCCTTGAGTCACACGCCTGCCAATCGAAATGAATGTCCATGTTGTACACATTTTTTGACGACTCCTGCAAATACCAGCATTTTCTCTCTTACCCTCAAAAATGACAATTTCAAATTCGTCACCCTTACAAGGGCGCCGAGTCAACCGGTTGCCTTGTTTTTTGATCATCAGAATCATTGTAAATCCTGGATGACCCGTAGCCGCCGTAGCCTCTGGTAAAAAAACACCATGTTCATACAGAGTGATAGTTGTGAATGGTTGATAATGGTTGATAACGGTCCATGTTTATCCGAAATGGACATGAATCATCATTAATCCCGATAATTTTGTCAAATTTTATCCACAATGGACATTAATCCCTATGTAAATTAATAATTATTAGTATAACATCAATAAGTTATAACTATTATCCCTATAATATGATTAACATTGATATATATATATATATACCCTCCTGTAAATTAACATAGACCCTGGCAGATAGGGATTGGAAGATTAGTTTCAACTAAACAATGGCTATTTTCAGGGTCTATGTTAATTTACCAGAGGGTGTCAATTTACCAGAGGTACCTATAATATGGTTAACCTTATATATGATTCCATATGATTCCCTACAATAATCATAACTTATTAATCCCTATGATGAATATATAACATTGAGCGAAATAATCCTTATGATTATACCTATATTAATCACCATTAATCATGTTTTATTTCGCTCAATCCTCCAACTCGAAAGCCATGGGTTCGCCGTTCACATTCGCCGTTCGCGTTCGCCAGGTCTCCATCAGCGAGGAGCAGTTCGAAGCTTTCATGGAGGCCGCAAGGGCCGGTTTGATGGGAATTTCAATGGGGGGGTTCGTGGCATTTCATTGGGATTTCATGGGGATTTCATGGGATTCTATGGGGTTTCATGCGGATTTTATGGGGATCTCATGGCTGTTTTTTATCGGATTTAATGGAGATTTAATGTGCTATGCAACCAACATATCTGATTTGGGTTTGTTGAAAAGCCGCGATGATACTGATGAGGGTTTCAGGGGATCACACATTCCCATTGACTTCGGGGATCATTATTTAATTCAAATACGCGGTAAGCATCTAGTATTTGGAGGATGTTCACTACTTTCTGATAAACTAATATGACTATGGAAAATCAGTATGTTTATATCATGGGTAAATCACGTACAAATTATGAATGGCAACGTTCAATAGCTATTATGTTTAAGTACCAGAGGGTATGGTTTTCAACGCTGTTCAATTTGGCTTTTGTTGACAACAATGAAACATGTACTGACATTCACGAAGGGTTGACTATTGTGATTGACCATGTTTGAGGTGTAGA
The DNA here is from genome assembly GCA_947184155.2 of Cladocopium goreaui. Lineage (NCBI taxonomy): Eukaryota > Dinophyceae > Suessiales > Symbiodiniaceae > Cladocopium > Cladocopium goreaui. The sequence continues at coordinate 39,647 of CAMXCT020001281.1, read as the reverse complement.
TTTTGACATGGTGATGAATGGAACACACATTAGTCATTTAGGTTTTTCATTTGGACATGTTTCTGAATGATACATGTATAAAACAAATAATGAACATGTGGTTGAGAATACCCCGGACAATGGAGATACGGTACAATCGGTACAATGGAGACACGATACACACAGCCTGACAGATGTATGGTGCGTTTCAAGGTGTTTCACAGCATCGTCCTCCCTAAAATCCACCATGGAAACTCAAAAGATTGGTTTAGAAGCTACTTCCAGTACCTCGTATTGTCTCGGATATACTCTCAAAAAGTGATCTTTTTATAGTGATCATCAACATGGTATAAGCTGATTTTGAGATCTTAGATATTCTTACTAGGTAGATGATCAATGATTGTAACCTGATCTACGATATGAGAAAATTTCGATGATACTTCGACTGATTTTGTCCAAAACGGAAAACGGAGTTGAACGGAGTGTTTTTTGAGATGATCCAGATCATCAAGAACGAGATTCTTAGCTGGTTATAACCTGATTTTAGTTGATTTTCAATTGATTAAACAATTATAGTCATTAGAGTCATTATAGTCATTACACTTATTAGAGTCATTATATATAATCATTATCAATAGATTATAGGTGTTGATTCTTATCAATTGATAAGCTATTATCATAACATGTTTAGCAATTGATGTTAGTATTGTCAGTGATAATATCAATGGATGAAGGGAAAATCTGAACCGGAAACCATCGATGTTCCTATGAAATATTAGGATGATTCCATGTGTGTGTTCCTGTATTTGTTACCATTAAGACCAATCCATCCATTGATCCATATTTCATAATTCATTCCACATTTCAAGATGGATTGTAACTTCGACCAATCCATTGAGAATAGATACATAGATAATCATAGATACTTAGATAGTCATTTTCAATAGATAGTCATTATCAATAGATACTATTAGTATCATTGTCCTAAACATTCCAATCCATGTTCCAGGCAATTCCCATCACAGGAAATTTAACATGTGTCCACCATCATCCATTGGTCCATTGGTCCAGTGTCATTCAGGATCTACCCTCTGGTTATGTCAACAGTTTGCTATTGAAAATGACCATAGAAATAGTGGATTTTCCCAGCTATAACATGGTGGATTTTCTATAGTTTTTTTGTATGTTTACCAGAGGGTATGTCATCGTGAGAAAATCGGCGTTCCTCACATCTTCCCATTGATCCAGGTGGGTCTCTCCAGTGGTGCTGTCCACCGGGCGCTGGCTGAGCAGCTGCTCAGCGTGGATGACTTTCTGAGTTTCAAAGCCATGCGCCGTGACGGCACGGGACGGCACGGTAACCGGGGTTCAGAACCAGCTGCCGGGGGCTGGGAAAAGCATAAACATATAGGGAAAATGTGGATGAAGCAACGAAATAGGATGTTTCATGATTTTTCCGTTGATGAAGGATTGGAGGAGACAGAATTTAAAGGAAAATCTGAGGTTCATTCTGTTTTTATATGCATGACTTATATGTGTTAGAAAATTGACTATGTTTCAAACTGTTAAAACAATTGGTTTTTGCAACACGGGCATTTTTTGGATGAGTTGACCATGAAAAATCTCAAAACATGTTAAGAACATTTGGTTTGAAACGATGCTCAAAATCGGACTTTGAGCCTTCAGAAATGTGAAAAACGTTGGGGGGACTTGGACAATTTCCTACCAAAATCTGGCAAAACCCCTAAATCATCCCGAATGAAATCGTCCATTCTGACCGAAGAGTACTAGGGTGATATGACCTATGACCTATGACACATCCGGTTGTAGGGGAACTGACCAAAAACATATGATGTTGATAAAGTGGAAACAAAAAAAAGGATTGAGCGGTTGGAACATTGACCTGGTTCATTCGTTGCCACCGTGCCAGTGAGGCCCTTGATCACCTTTGTTGATAGGTTCATGATGCCTGGATGAATGGTTGACACATTGTTGCAGTGAAAAACATTCAGCACAGCATATCACATTAGGTTTGGTTCAGCATCATCATATTAGGTTTAATATCTGGTTACCCTCTGGTAAACATACAAAAAACTATGGAAAATCACCATGTTTAATGGGTAAATCAACTATAAATGACCATTTTCAATAGCTATGTTAAATTACCAGAGGGTATATAAAGTTGATTCATCAATTTTCTCATTGGTTTAGGGGATCACATCATCAACTTCATGGCTCTGGACTTGTCCGTGTGAGTTCTGTGAGCTGTGGCCTGCTTTTGATGTACCATAGGAATTATAAGTATCATAAGACACATGCGATGTAACTGTGGACACTCCATGTATGATATATAGACGTATATATAACAGGGGAATTTCATATGGTACTTGCCTTCTTGCCCACAAGCATGATTCCTGGGTCATGCCGACCCAGGATGTGCAAACACAACGCAGATCTCTGTCGCGAGGTGGCGTTGGGTGTATCCAGGAGAATCCCATATATGCCATATGGGTGTGTCTGCGAATTGTTCGCATTCCTGTAGAATGGCAATTTGATTTGGGAAAATCATGGAAAATCATGGAAAATCATGGAAAATCATGGAAAATCATGATTCTTCAGACAAAGCCCAGGGCCCCAGTGTCTGCAGTGTCTGCAGTTGCAAGGTTTCTTGAACTTTTGGGCCACAAAAACCGGCTCTGCGAACACTGGTTTCACCCCATTTCTCTCAGATTCTCCGCGAATTGGTCGAATGAACAAGTTGTAAAGTGGAAACCACTAGAATTGGGAGGTCCAAAAATATCAAGAAATATCCAAAAACCATGGTAAAACCATGTAAAACCCATGGGTTCCTGCAGGTTTCTCCCTAAAAACCCCTGGATTTCTGGCAGGTGGTCACCGTCGAGGAAGCTGTTGATCCCACCAGCCCGGCTCTATCTGGCCTGGTCTCCGATGTGGTGTCACTGGCTGTTGGACAGAAATTTCTTGGAAAATGTTGGGAGAATTCTTGGAAGCAATGATAAAAACTATGATGAAACTTAGATGGGAAGCTTAGATGATTAAACTTAGATCAACAAATGGATCATGAATTCTTGGAAACAATGGAACGACCTTAGATGGGAAAAGGACCTGTGTCAATGGGAAACAAAAGGAACTTAGATAGGAAAAAAGCCTGTGTCAATGGGAAACAAAAGGAACTTACTGTATATAGATGGGAAAAAGACGTATGTCATCCTATATCAATGGAAAACAAAAGGAACTTAGATGGCAAAAAGAACCTGTCAATGGTAAATAACTTTGATGGGACCAGTGTCAATGGGAAACAAATGAACTCAGACGGAAAAATCCAGTGTCAATGGCTTTCAGTGGATTGGTGAGAGCTGTTTTTCACACAGAACCTTGCCTAAGCCTGAAAGACGGGGAGTTCCTGATAATTTCTCCATCAATTCTGAAAATAGTGGGTTGGCAAGGGTTGGAAACTTGATTGTTTCTATGAACAAAAAAGGTGGTGGGCTGAGTCTAAGGTGGACGAATTTGGGGGATGATTCGGGATAGACATCACCGGGATTTTCGACCGCGGATGGAACCAGTTGTTGGAAGTCTGCGGGTGTTGGAGCTGGATTTCTAGATGGATAGGGATCGAAATTGACTAGGGCTATGTTCCGTATTCACCATCCAATTGTTCGAAGAAAGTGATGGACCATCCAATTTACTAGGTCAATCCTAGATGGGTACTTTAATCCTTTAGTCTTTTGATATCAATGGGATTATCTACTAACCAGCTATGAGTTTAATTTTTTGTAGGGTATCTAAGATTGGCACTGTTTAAGATGGACCGACTGTGGCTGTGTGTTGACGGGTTGATTTCCCAATTTTGGTGTCCATGTTGGGAGGTTCCTGTTCTTTGTTACTTGGGGTCATGTCTTCTTACGGGAGGTGGCTTTCTGTGTTGTTTTTTGGCTTCGAATCAGTCTGATTTTGTCGTGCCGCACGATTGTTGTGTATTTGAAATCCTCTCTGGTATCGCTAAAGAGTGGAATTGTTCATCCACAATTCCGTCTGTATGCATGTCTTGTTCTTGTTGTCTTGGTTGTGGTGCCTTTACTTATTCAAATGTGCCCACTTTTGGGTTGAATCCAATCTGATAAACCACTATTCCCACGGTCTCAAAGCTCATATATTTTCCAGAGTTAGAGCCGTTCTTGCAGCGGCAATTTTCAAGAATTCCGGAGCAACAACCGCCATCTTCTTGGCGTTTAAAATCGAATATCCCTATTCAAATATCATCAAATATCCACTTATTACATGTTACATCCTGTAGCATCAAATGATGGAAGTTCATCAGATTCCTGGGATCCATTTGATCTTTTCCCTCACTGTTCTCCCTAGGAATGATGGTTTCGGGGGATTCTGAGCTCAGCATTCCAGCTTGGTAAACTAACATGGCTATGGAAAATCAATGAACATCACCATGTCTCATAGGTATATTAGCAATTATTAGCATATATATATATAATTATATATATTAACTATAAATTGGCCATTTTCAATAGCAAACGAAGAAAATGACCAGAGGCTACCGAAGATTTTTCGATGCGCAACGGACGAAGGCGAAGCTCCTTGGAGTCGGGCTTGGACGAGTGGCAGCTCTACGATGTGCAACGCTGGGAGGGACCGGAGCCCGGGGCCGGGCAGTGGAGCGTTAGGATGTTGGCACTCGAAACAGATCTCTTGATGGGGAAGATGTGAGTTTCTCAACCTTGGCAGTTTGATGGGTTTTAGTCGATTTTATACTGTCGTGCAATGTCGTGTACTCCAATTTTGAGGGTATGTCATGGTATGGCCCTCATTATTGGACCCATGTGATGCCATTTTGATGGGAAACGTGAGGTTTCAAAGCGGTTTTGTTTCAGGTGGAGAAGGATTGTCGTTTGTAAGAAAAGGATTACAACAGATAAATGGGTCAATGTCAGTTCCAAATCTGAAAGGATTTTTGGAGTTGTCATTGAACTGTTGAACCCTTAAGATTTCACTTTCTTCAGACCTGGTCTACCAGGATCTGGCCGAAAGAGCTCTGAGGAAGCGGAGGAAGCGCGGCGGAAACGGGAAGAGGCGGAGTTACAACAGGTGGGGACAGCGACCATCAGGATCCATCAGCGCAGGATGCCAATGTCGTGGGGGTCAACGAAACTATTCGCTTCTGGCGTGCAGGATATTGCAGGATCCAAGATTTTTGGAGGATATTGGAGATCTCGGCTCCTGATTTCAAATCAACCATCTCAGGCATAGGCATGATGACTCTCCAATTCTACAACCTTTTCAATCAGAAGGAGTTTCTTTATTTGTGTCCAACAATGATCGGAGGAACCACGATTCTTCCAAGATATGTACTAAAATAATTACCGACCATCTATGATCCATTCCCCCTAATATTAAGCACCGCCAGGAAACCATGGTTTGTTTTGTTGCGGCTGTACACATATTTAGGACCATGGATGGAGGTGTCCATTATGAATGAGGGATGGGATTGATGTTCCCATTTGCAAAAAAGGTGGCATTGATGCTATGTCCATCTATGTCCCAATATTCCTTAAGTAAATTTACCACTCATCTGGAAGGGGACCCCCTTAAAGTCATGGGGGTTCTGTATAGTCATTCGCTGGTTTTTGGTGAAAATCACCCATCGGCCTTCAGGCGATCGCCTTGTCTCTGAGCATCGAAGAGGAGAGGTTGCGGCAACTGGCACAAGAGGAGCCGTGGAGTGTTTCTGTGGGGCAAAATGACATGGTTTTCACCGGCAAAACAATGGAAAAAGCTGGGGCTCAAGTCAATAAAGTCGTTGAATTAGTTACATCATTTCGGTGAGTTTATGTGATGAAGTGAAGTAAGCATGAAAGTGTGGGGGTGTCATCGAAATATCGGCTATGGTTGGCCCAACATGAGGGTTGAACCATAGATTGACGGTGTAAATATGAGAGGTTCATTCCCAGAGATTGAACATAGAATCCCAAAGGTTGTTCTATAGTGCTTCTTGCTAATTTGTTTGGGTGCTACTTCTGGCTCTCACAAGGAGGCCCCGGCAGCTCTACCCGAAAGCGCCGGCTTCATCTCAGCTCCCATCTGCCATTTGCTGCCAAAGCCCTTTCCCGAAGCTCGGAGTTACAGTACGCTGTTTTTCGCTTTCTGGATGATAATCCCAGAGACTACCAACCGGTCAACCGGTTGCTAAAAGTAATCTGGGTACAAGCGGGTTGTAGTACCAGTTTATCAACTGTATAAGATCATGAAAATAGGTAAGGGTTCATCCCATTTGAGTAAGCAAAAGAATGGCGGGGAAGCATTTGGTAGCTCCAGATTGTAGTTGGACCTCGAATTTTACATCATTCGGTTTGCAAGCTACCCCTCCCTTGCAACCCGTTTCTGCAGTGTCAGAAGCCGCATCCAAGGAGTCAGCTCCTGCCACAACCTTGGCTCCACCACGCTTGGTGCAGGTGGAACCCATGAAAATCGCCAAGAAACCCTGGGGTTTCACTTCTGCCCCATTGATGTTGCGACCTCACCATGCCCCACCAGCACCACCTCCACCACCGCCGGAGCCGGAGCCAGCGGCGCAAGCGGCGCCGGTGCCACGCTTGCCGGGGCGCGCGGGGTTCCTGTCGTCGCCGCTGTGCATCGTGCCACCAAAGCCACGGGTCTTGGTGCAACCGAGTGAGTCGGCACCACCGCCTCCACCGGAAGATAGTGACGGGGACTGCGATTCGCCCAAATCTCCGGGATCACCTTTGTCGCCAGGCGCCATGGGGTTTCACAAAACCCCAAATTTCTGCCGGAGCTGATGATCCCTACCCGATAACTTTCTGGATCTTCCTGCCATCGTCTTTAGAACCACTATTTGGGGCAGTCTCGAAAGATGAACCCCACAAGATTCCATGGGCAAGATCACTATTTTACCGATTGACATCGATTAAAATAATCTTCAGTGGCAAAATATCGGAGATTTCTCATGTGTTTTTCAAGAAATCCCATGTTTTCCATCTTTTTCCTGGTAAAATGTAAAATCCCGATTTCTCAAATATTCCACTATATGTCTCCAAAATTTGGGTCATGGAAAGTCATGGATCTATGTTAAAGGACAGACCGTGCCAGGCACCCTGGCTCCGTTGAACCACTACCGCAGCAACCTGCGTCTCTGGAAGCATCGCGCCTCGTTAGCCGTGGAGCCGGTCCCCGAAGCCGTGAAGGAAGCGAGGCGTTCGCGGATCATGTCGGATGAGAGGCCAGGGACTCACTGGGACCAGGGATTTTCATTGGGATTATCATGGATAAATTATAACGACCTCACTGTTCTCCCGAACCCTGGAATCATGGTTAGTATTGGAAATCATCCCCAAATGGCCTTATTTCAGATTAGTGAAATATTATAATTTACCCAGAAGGTTGTTCTTTACAGTATGGTAATACCATGATAACATGAATCATATGAATCATATGAATCATGTAAAACATTGTAAAACCATCATACCATCCATTTTGACCCATTGTTTGGGGTTGATTGACCCATTTTTGCCGTCAATGCCTCAAGAGTTGTCATGGCCATGGGATGGATCGGATGGACAATGAACATCCGGAAGAAGAAACATTGGTTTGGAAAGTCATCTAATTAAAAAAAAAATCTAATGAATCCAATAGGTTACAAAAATAAGATTTCGAATATCATTAGCTATCAAACATTGATATGATATTGACTTAGCTAGTCAACATGATCTAATGAGCAAACATCGGCCATTGGATTTGCAACACTGAGATGAGAGGCTTGGCACACTCACCTGCAATTGGTGGGTCGACCAAAACAGCCACGTTGAGCAACCAGAGAAAAGTTCAGGTGAAGCAACAAGAATGACAGATTTGCCCAAAAGACAGTCCAATAAAGTGTTGATGTGAATCAGCAAAACCGGGATACAAATTACCCTCTGGTAAACATACAAAAAGCTATGGAAAGATCCACCATTTTCTAGCTGGGTAAATTCACTATTTCTATGGCCATTTTCAATATCGAACTGTTAGTTTACCAGAGGGTAACTAGTAACCATTAACCATAGATTAACCATATATTAACCATTAACCATATCGAACTGTGAAAGTTTACCAGGCCGGGTAGCGTTTTGTCAAAGGGACTTTATCAACATGGAATGAAACTCTAAAAATCCAATCCGACAGAGTTTCTTGATTGTCGCCGCTGTCCCGCACGACGTGCGGGGTGGTAAGATGTTGTTATCCTTCCGCTGGGACAGTTGTGGTATGTTGTGGTTGATCAAAGATGGCTTTGCTGTGACTGTTTGGGGAGTATTTGGGACATTTTGGGACTTCCAATGGCTTTTGTGTTGAATATTTTGGAAAGGGTTGAGACTCAAGACCAGCAACAACTGTTGCGTTCCAACACTTTCAGACTTGTTTGATTTAACGGAAACATTCCACATGTTTCTTCATGCTTCCACGTTTTCATGTCTCTTGTGTGGATGGCCAAACCAATGATTTCCCCCATAGTTGCCATAGTTTTGAACCTTTTGAAGAAGCCAAGAGTCATAGTCATCACTTCTGGTGATACCCTCTGGTAAACTAACATAACGATGGAAAATCACCATTTTCAATGGGAAAATCCACTATAAATGGTCATTTTAAATAGCTATGTTAAATTACCAGAGGGTAATCCCATAGGCCCGCAGCATGTCAAGCCGGCAGGCTGAGAGCGGACTCCGCCACTTCGGACATCTCTCCAGAGGATCGCTTGAGGCGTCAAGAGCACTTGCGGCGACAGCGAGATTTGTTGCTGGGAAAGCGCATGAAGGACGGCCTGGGTTTGGCCAGGGCTGGTTGAAAAAAACTCCCTGAAGTTTTGATGGTTTTAGAATGGGATTCTAATGGGTTTCATCATGTTTCTTTACTGGTTTTTAGTGGGATTAGAATGGGTCCATGGCATGATCGACTCTGGCAAACTTAGCTGTTCCATTCATCAACTATAAATCCTGGTGAAATCGCCCATGTTCCCCATTTTCGCTGATTAACTGGACATGTTCCCCAATGATGGAAACTGTGTCGGTGAAATCACGGTGAAATCCACAGTTTCCATCATTTTCCCATCATCTTCCCATCATTTTTCATCATTTTCCCCATGGTTTGCTTGTGAAGTCTCCATGTTTTTCAGGTGAACGTTCTCGAAAAACCCCAGGAGCGAGAGGAGCAGCTCCAGGACTTCGCACGCCGCGGCGGATCGCGGGAGGACGCGGGGTTTGATGCCTGGGGTTTGATCCTGAACATGAAACCTTCAAAAACCACCATTTTGAAGAGGTACCCTCTGGTAATTTAACATAGCTATGGAAAATCGCCATTTTTAATGGGAAAACTCACTATAAATGGCCATTTTCAATAGCTATGTTAGTTTACCAGAGGGTAAATCAAAACATAAATCAACTGTAAATGGTAAATCTTAGGGTAAGTCAAGCATTGTTAATAGGTAAAGTCACCATAGGTAAATCATGGTAAATCAACTATAAATCATAACAAAATCCCTTCATGAAACCATGAAAATGGATGACATGGATGTGGATCCCCAAGTCATAGATAGTCGACAGTCACCATCGGAAAATAAACCTTCAAAAAAAACACACAATTTTTGAAGAGGTAAATCAACCCATGTTCCATGGGGAAATCTGAAACCATGAAAAAATGGATGGAAAATGGATGTGGATCCCCATCACCATAGGTTTCAATATGTGTCAATACTAAAATGGTCATCGACGACTGGATGATGACTGTCTAGTTTCATGGATTGGAAACCTCCAAATGTCACAGATTTCGAGAGTAAATCCCATGAATGTTGGGTTTCATCCGAAAGACACGTAAATCTCCTCAAAAGCTGGGTTAATGTTACATAGCTATGGAAAATGACCATTTATAGATCATTTATAGATCATTTGCCTATTGAACATGTGGATTTTCGATAGCAAAGTCTTAAATTACCAGAGGGTAATATAAACGGGGGATGGGATAGAGTCGGAAAGGTTGTCTCCAGTTTGTTAATTGTTTTCGAAGCCAAGATAATGGAGGAACATGAGCAAAGATAATGGAATGACCATGGGGTAAGGAAACAGGGGAGAGTTGTGGTATAAACAATGGTGAATCCATGACTAGTGCCAATATCGTTTTTTGTTGCAAATTATTAAGAAGCTATTCCAAACCGACTGCTTTCTTGACACCTAAAATGGTTTCTGGACTATTGTGTCGAGATGTGTCGAGCTTGATTGTGCAGTGTTGTTCTTAATTACCATTCATCTAATTCTCTAATATTAATATATATATAGTGGTTTGTCCTGAATGTGTATACATTCATTGCATTACATCACATCATATCACATTAAATCACATTAATTCACATTAAATCACATTAAATCACATTAAATCACATTAATTCACATTAAATCACATTAAATCACATTAAATCACATCATTAAATCACATTAAATCACATTCACTACATCACATCACATCACATCAATACCATCAGTTATATGATAATCTTGTATAATCATACCATTAAATATATATTATATATATACAATATCACCATTAAGTATACCATTATATCACCATATTCACCATTATATACACCATTAATTGACAAGTATATATCTACCATCATCATAGTTTATTATCACATTATTTACCATTAATTATATTATAACATCATGAGATAAATACCATTATCATACCATTATGCCATTTATATATAAATGCCACTTATACAGATATAGGTATAGATATATGTATGTTCCATTTGTTGACCATTACATATATATATTATAATATAACCATTGTATATATCATCCATTATCATCAGATTATCACCATATTATCACCATATTTACCATTCATTATATGGTAAATTAGTATTAGCCATTATATATATATATACACACCATTTACAAGTTTAATACTATTTTACCATTAATAGATAATGTAGACAATTAACCATTATCCCCTTATTCTTTAACCATTAGATTGTATATACCATTAGTTGACCATTATGTATATATATACACCATTCATATACCATCATTGACCATTATATTAACCATTAATAGATAATAATTAATGGGTATCTACCATTATATATATATATACATATACACCATTATAATACCATTAGATAATACCATTAACCAGTATTGACCATTATATCTGGGCAAATTATAACCACGTCACTGCGACCTCACTGGGAATGATGGTTAGTAGGGGTGACTATCCCCAAATGACCTTATTTCAGGTTAGTGAATTATTATATTTTACCCAGGTTATATGGTAATTAGAATAGTATACTGTATATATGTATATATATATATTATGTAATTCTCATAAATAGTTCTACCATATACCATTATATACCGTATACCATTCATATATACCATATAATACCATTATACCATATACCAAATAATTGACCGTTACATATACCATTAATTGACAAGTATATATCTACCATCATCATAGTCTATAACACCATTGACAAGTAAATGAACCATTCTTGACCAGTATATCTGGGTAAATTATATACCATATACCATATGGTAATTAGTATTGTTCATTATGTATCTACCAGTATATCTACCATTCATAATTCCATCAGATAATACCATTAATTAACCATTATATATACCAAATAACTGACCATTGTAAATATAGATAATTGACCAGTCCCATTAATTAATTAGATAACTACCATTAAATACCATGAGATAAATAGCATTATATATACCATATACCGTTCATATACCATTCATATCAGCCATTATATCTATATATATATATACACCATATAAAATTTTAACCATTAGAAATATCTACCATCATCATAGTATATATATATATATTCTCATAAATAATGATATACACCATTATAATATATATATATATACACCATGATCATAGTATATATACACCATCATCATTATATATTAATTCTCATAAACAATTCTACCATGTTCATAGAATTGGATGATGGGAAAATTTGCAGGAAAACCCTATATTTGATGGTAAAAACCCATGGGTTTCCGGTTAAGATTTTCCCTTAAACTAATCCATTGATATGGGTATGGGTCAAAATTAGGTACCCCAATAATTATGGATGGTTAATACTAAACCAGACATTCACATCTGTGGTCCCATTAATGGTCTTCCATTTTGACCCACATCCATATGTACCATTCAAATATATTCTCATAAATAATGATCATCAAATATATTTCCATGATCTTTAATTATTTAAACCCTATATTTGATGGTAAAAACCCTATATTTGATGGTAAAAACCCTATATTTGATGGTAAAAACCCTATATTTGATGGTAAAAACCCTTAAACCAATCCATTGATATGTACCATTCAAAGATCATAAAATCATCCAGGACCAGGCCGCCGCGGCTCGCCGCTTGGTGGCCGAGCTCAGTGGCGCCCCGCCGGCCACGGCGTCGCAGCTCACGCCTGAGGCGAAACCACGGGGAAAACATGGGGAAAACACGGAGAAATCATGGGAAAATGGTGGAAAAACATGGGAAAATGGTGGGAAAATCGTGGATTTCGATGGATAACTAGAGGAATTGTCGGAGATTTCACCCACTCAAAACTCGAGATCGGAGGAATTTTTGGGGCCCGAAGATCACAGATATGTCACATTAATGACATGCAATCGTCGTGTGAAGGAACTTCATGTTCTTTGGAACACCATGGATTTTCCATACCTACCCTCTGGTAAACTAGCAATATAGCTATGGAAAATCACAATGTTTAATAGTTATATCATGTTATATCAACTACGAATGGCCATGTTCAATAGCTATGTCACACATTTACCAGAGGCTATATTCCAGACATTTCCCAACGATTCTTCCATTCAATCGCCATGAAATCACCATGCTATTCCCAGCTCCAGGTTTCCCTCCCTGTCGCCAGAGGTTGCCACTCAGATGCGACAAGCCCTCACCCGGCAGTTGCTACAGAGTTTGGCATCGCCCCTTGGGCCGCGTTCCACTGTGTTCCTGGTTGGCCTCTGGGAAACACCCAGTTGCTACGGAAAATCACCCAGTTGTAACAGGTTTTCCATCATCGAACTCAATGGTCCGTTTTCCATCGCTATATTACTCTAATGGGGTCTTTAATGGTCATTAGCTCTAATATGATCTCACGTATCATAGGATTTTTGAAATTGATTCACATACCACATACCATCATATACCCCAACATCTTGGATTGTTGGGTGTTTTAACACATCATCAATGGGTTTTCTTTCAATTTACTAGGAAAGGTATGGAAAGGTATGACGTTGTTCCATATGGTTCGTTCTGAAAAAACGGGGATACCCCCAGTGTTCATCGTCATGGATGGCCATTGAAACATATTGAACAACCATAGTGACCACTGGGGATCCACATCCATTTTCAGGTTTCATGAAGGGATTTCCCAATGATTTATAGTTGATTTACCATGATTTACCTATATGGTGACTTTACCTATTAAAAATGCTTGATCTACCCTAAGATTTACCATTTACAGTTGATTTATGTTGATTTACCTCTGAAAAATGGGTGGTTTTCCCCATGGAAAATGGATTTCTATGGGTGGTTCATGACTCAAAAAATGGGTTGGTTTTTCTATGGTGATCCGCAGTGAGGTCCATGCACAGTGATGCCGCCACCCTGGAGGATCAGCTGAATCAGTTGGAACACATGCGATGGACATAGCGACACACCAGACATGCGCGCCACGACATCCGACGACATCCGACCCGCTCTTTTTTTGGGGGGGGTCCATCTTGGTTACGGATTGAAACTGCTGGGATTCAGATGGATTTAGATGGATTTTTATGGCCAAAACTGGTGGATTTTTTTGGGAGATTTCTCATCAATTCATGGCTGAAACTGGTGGTTTTTTGGAGATTTAGCCCAAGCTTATGGCCAGAAGCGGTGGATTTTGGTGGAAAGTCCCAGTCTATGGCCATTTAAAAAGGGGAAGCCTGGTACGCCGTGGATAGTTTGTTGCAGCCATGGTCAAAGCCCACGGCTCTTAATAGTTTGCCAAGAGCGAACGAGAAACAAAGACTTGGCGCGTTGGAACCACGGGTTGTTGGATGTGTTTGTTGATTTTCGAGTCTCTCTGGTTGCTTTGAGGTTTGCGTAGAAACTGTGAGACCTACCATTGCTTTGTACTGAATTGTAGCTTTTGTATGCTTTTGTTTGCTTTTGTTTGCTTTTGTGGTTTGTTTTTCCTCTCGGTGTGTCCAAAATTCCTGAGCTTGAAGATAGCTCTCAGAATTTCATAGAATTGTTGATCATGTTGGGAAGATTGACTGTTTTTTGTCTTTTACAATGCTAAGATAATCCCATAACTTATTTATAATATATTTTCGGATGTTTTTGGAACAAGTGATTGGGGTGCCACTGACACATCCAAATCTTCCTACCATGGCCTTCCAACAACCCCTGACCTCTGCGCGGCTCATACCTGGCCGTGAAAGGATGACAGTCAAGAGCCAGGTGTTCCAATGAGTTTCCCACTTGGATCCGTGTCTTATAATCTATCTATAACCCCTAAAATCATATAACCCTATATACATATCATATCATAATATATATATATACATTATATTATATATATTACTATATATATATATTATTATATAATTATATTATATATATATATTATATTATATTGTAGTATATTTTATTATATATACATATCATAATATGGAGATATTCCATATGTATAACTGGGGATTGTTCGCCCATTTACCAAGTGGGGCCCGCACCCCCAAAACGCACGCTAAAAGATCCAGTTGATTCTGTTGATATCTGTTAATTCTTTGGATGTTGGTTTGATTGAAAATAGGGTATCCCCAAAATTTGATGCTTCATCATCCATGTTCTCGTTAGAAACTTGGGTTTTTTTTGTGGATGGTTTAGATATCCCGGAATGATTAATGGCCATTGGGGGTATACCACACTTTCAGACACACCCACAGGGTACGATGGTTTTTCGAAGGCTTTCGAAGGCTGACCATGGCCGACTTTTGATTGTCGTTGAAGCTCTACCAGGGTATACAAGGAACGTGATAATTGCTCTAGGGGACATTTCAGGTATTGGGATATGTTCAAACCAATATATCACATGTATGTCAGAGTGGCTTTGGCCTTTGAGATTAAAAGATGAATGTATGAGGTATGGGTCGATGTTGAAACATTGAATATAGTTACTAATATCAACAAGCGCATGGGATATTAAAAAAAAAACTAAACGTGCGTTCTCTCTCAGAACTGGCTCTTATGTTTTGGGTTCAAATCCAAACACAGGTGCAACATCCATTTCGCAGAGCCTTGTGTGGGCCCATTGGTTTCGGTCGCTGGGAATTCAGCAGAAAAGGTCGAAGTCCGCATCAAGTCCAGATGATGAATGCTCCACTGCCCCAAGGGAAGATATCATTCCGACAATCTCTGCATCTTGTCGGAATGCCATTGCATGCATACATAGTGTATATAATGTTCATGAATGTTCTATATATACTGTAAGATATACAACTATATACACATATGTGATTTTGCAGGATGCAGTATTCTCTACTTACATGTATATACATGTATAGGGGGTTCTTAAAATAGGAGATCCCCCAAGTCACCATGGGTTTTTAATACCAAAATGGTCATCCATGACTTGGATGATTTGGGAGTACCATCATTTTAGAAATTTTAGGACACCATATATAAATGATTATATATATATATATGTGAGACTGTCCTTATATAATATAATATAATATATATAATACAAGACAATACAATACAATATAATATTGTGTAATATATATATATATGATATAATGTAATATGATGTAAGATAATATAGAAAAATAGATATACGTATATGTAATACAATATAACATATATATATATATATGTGTAACACATATGTTCATCTCAATGGCTATGTGGATGGCTACGCCTTGGATGGGCTCAGGTCTCCGAAAAAAAGTGATTCGACACAGTTGAACGAGGCGTCTCGGAAAACGGCGATGGGGGACGTTGAAATGTTGAGATTTCCCGGGAAAAATGGGACATGTAGGGAAAATATATGGATTAAACATGGAATATCCCAGGAAAGATGCAAAACTGGAAGGTTAAACATCAAGAAATTGGGATTTCATATCATTTCATGGGAAGAATCTTGGAAAAAAAGGGCTTCGTTTATACTGGGAATTCATGGGACATTTTGCTGGAGATTTACCCGACTACGTTAGGAATATCATGGAGATATCGGGATATCATGCAATATATATATATATAGATGTCACGACCAACATGGTAACCTCCGGTAATTTAACACTTCGCAAACTGGAAAATCACCATGTCAGCGGTTTCTATGATCGAACGAAATGGAGTCTAAATGGACCATTTTGAAAAAAGCCATGTAACAAGTTACAAGATTTACAAGAGGCTATTGTTCATTTTCAACCACACTTGGGATGATTGGTTGAGATGACAAACATACTGTACTTTTTGGCTGGCTTAAAAACCATCAAAAAAAGGATTTCCTATGAACATGTTGAGCAAAAACAAGAAAAAAACACCATGAGAAAAACCGCCTCGATCTTTGTGAAATCACCACGTTGCCAGGATCTGGTGCCGTGCCTGGTGCCTCCGAGTCCCGGCGAGGTGTCCATCGGTGCCATGTCTTTTTGTCATTCGAGCGCCTTGCGTGAGAGCCACATGTCCAAGGCCTTGTTTTTTGGAGGCGATCTGAAGAACATGAAGGACATGGAGGACATGGAACTCTGAGTTTGATCACCGCGGCAATTTCCATGTCAAAATGGACAGGTCAAGTTTTGTTGACATTCTGTGCAATTTCTTTGTTGGAAACACGAGCTAAAAACTGGTTAGCCAACGATTAATTGACTTAAACTGAGTTGTGTCGAAATGGTCTTGTGCAAGCTGGTACATGCTGGTTTTATATTTATTCTTGATATTTCTTGATTATTTTTCTCACCAACAAAAAAGCCCGTATGACATCGCCTTTTGCCGAGCACGCCATGAAGCCTGGCATGCCTTTGAGACGAGATTCCCGAGATTCATTCGTAGATGATTCACGCCATTTTCAGCAGGGACCTTCGTGTGCAGACAGTCTGGCGGCAGCCATCATTCTGCAGCAATTGAGTTTACGCTTACCTTAGGCCCTGGTTACAGCATTTACGATGACTTTGAGCCAATGAATTAGAGGATTTGGGTCCTTGATCGACCCATGATGGAACCATTCAATTGGAACTGTCTCTTCAAGACTCGTGGAGGTCTTGAGGTCATTGATGCATTCCTCACTGCTCCCATGACATCAGTCTTGAGCCGAGCGCATGCGCTGCCACGAGATGTGTCAAAAGTGTCAACTCAGCTGGCATTCTGAACATTGTGAAAGACAACGAAGCCAGCTGCAAACCCATTCCAGCTCAATATGAAAGCAGATTTGTGTCTTGCCTGCAAATGGGGACACAAAGACATATCACAGAGCGGACTTAAAGGGTATGGATTAGATGACTGATGCAAAGCGAGCAAGGGGCACAGTGTGCCCTTATCTCTGCAAAGCATGTTGCTATCATACAATTGTCGTTGAGTTGTTTTGTTAGATTTTGGCGAGGTTCCACTGTTAGAAAGCCACACAGGAAAGTAAGACGAGAACAAGAACAGGGTATTTGATGTGTACCCTCTCGTAATTTGTTACATAGCTGTTGAAAATGGCCATTTATAGCTGATTTTCCTGTCAAAATGGTGATTTTTCCATCGTTTTTTGTATGTTTACCAAAAGGTAACACCTGCAGCAGGGGACTTGGCTGCCACAATTGAGGTAAGTACTTGCCTGTCAAGGTGCCGGGCGGGCATGCAGCAAGCGTCATTCAGAATTGTTCTAAGTCCTTCAAATTCGATTTTTGCGTTGTTGTTGTTGTTGTTGTTGTTGTTGCCATGTTTTCAGTGTTTTCATGGGCTTGTCTGAAAAAACTCCGTACCGCCTTTTATCCATTTTTCTGAACCATCATCCCTATTAGAACTCCCTGGAGGGATATACCATGATATGCCCTATGTTCAGACGCACCCTGTCTGTGAGGCCGTTGGTTGGCCGAGCTCTCGATCGAGTCGGATCTGCGACCTGTTTGGGCTGTTTGGGCGAAGGCGACCATGAGGATCAGGACAGGAATGGCCATCGATTTTGAATGATATCTCTCTGACAGCACGACCCATGATGTTTTTACAGAGGACTCTCCAGTAGACACAAAAGTTCCGACATCCAAAAGCATGAAAAGCAGCCAAGCTATGTGTACACATACAATCCGTGCAGCTTTTCGAAAGCGTCATTTGTCCTGCGGTGGATTATGCATGAATCTTTCAGCAAAACCTTGACTACGATTCACACTTAAAGATTGACATTTCTCGGTGCAGTGTCTTAAGTGTTTACAAACATGAGCACTTTGAGTTCCAAAAGTCGGCGCTGGGGATGTTCCAAGTGTTCCAAATGCTACTTTGATTTGTTGATTTATTCAGCACAGTGGGGCTGTGTCCAGCATAGTTCCACAGCCTTATCAGTGACAAAGTCTGTGACATATAAGATGACCAGTGACGATTAGGTGATGATTAAGTGGCTTTTTTCAGCGTCGCGTGAGACGGCTCCATGTGCGTCTTGGGGTTGCCGCTAGTGACGCTGTTGTGACCACGTCCTCAAAGCTCCGCCGCAGTCACATCGCGCAACACGGGTGGAACACAGTTGCACATTCAACAATAATGAGGAACAAGGTTAACATGTTAACACACTGTGCAACAGTGGGACACTCAGCACGTGCGATGTTCTCTGCATGTTGTGATATGCAAAGTTTGCCGTTTCTTTGGAATGTGACTACCGTGAAATCCTGCAGGATTCCCCTGCCATTGCTAACATTCAGCAGTCCATCGCGCTGCGCTTTTTCAAACCTGTGCGGGTAGCAGCAGCGACAGTCGCAGCCACGCGGGTGGCACCAGTACGGCTGCCCATAGTGCACCATGGCACTGCTGTGGTATGTGCTCTTCGTGACATTTCTGCAGTGAAGGAGGCACCTTCGTGAGATTCCACCAAAAGACAGCCTCACCAAGCTGCCAAGTCATGGACCGCCAAGGAGAATGTCTGTGAAAACGCGCCTTTTCCAGTTGAAATCAGAGACAGTATCTTGAGTAAATCTCCAACAGCAATTGTTGAAGTTTCAGAAGATTCTTCCTTCATGTAGCGATGCACATGTTGGTATCAGAAAAGTTTGCTGGTCCTTTTCCTCGTTGGCGCCATTGCCACGGTGACATTCCGGCCTCGAAGATTGTTATTACCTCACTGTCTGCGAACGTGTCAAACAGACCTTGCTGCAAGTTGAGCATTTGACGTGGCCAGAGCCCAAAGAGTCTGCCACATATGACAGATCTAGGAAAGTCTTCAAATGCACATCGCTGAGGGGACAGCTGGCGAGCAACTGTTTTTTTCGTGACAGAAGTGTCAAAGCTTTGCTTGCTGTGAAATGCCAACCTTCAGATATGCTGATGTCTTTGAGCTTTCACCTTCCATGACCGCCATCCCCCTGTGACCTTCATGTGTTCTGACCGTTGGTTGACACAGTTGACACCGCGGGAGACTCCAGGATCGTAGCCTCCATCAGGTCCTTGGAAAAGGTGCCACATGGACTCATTGTTGGAATAAAAAGTATGTCCTTTCAGGCCTTTCAGGGATGCATTCACGACCTTTCTCGGCCAAAGCTGTGCCATCCCATCAAATATTCCAAGCTGTAGGCGCTCCTAGCGGTCCTAGTGTTCCTGAAGATTTGCATAGTGCCAGTAGAAGCAAGTCTACATGTTGAAAAAGTTGCAGTCAGCTTTTGAAAACTTGCATGAGAGGGCCTTGCTTCAAACGAACTGAGCATTTCAGGCATGGGTTTATTCCCTGATGGAAACTAACACAGACGCTACGACATAGCCAAGTGGATTCAGCCAAAACATCAAAGCAGATTTGCAAGGCGAAGCTCTCAGCATGTCGTCTCAGACAGATGTAAATACCTTTGTAAAGTAAGCCTACCCCAGTGTGGACCTACGAGGTCAGCAAAGCAAAGTTGGGAGTGCATGTCCAGATTGGCTAATGCTTCAGCCGCTTCAGCCATTTGTAGAAATCTTGTAGATGGATTCGAAGATTCAAGTGTTTCCCAATGCCTTGGTTCCAAAGATTTGTCCCATGAAGTAATGGATGTCTTTTGTGCCGATGCAGAACTGAGTTTCTCCGGTTCAACTTCTTGGAACTGACTGTGTGCCAAAGCCATTTAACAGGCTGTTGAAGATGAGTGACGGAAAGCCAATAGCACGGGGCTGCTTCTTCTTAGTCCAAATCCAGAATAGGTAGATGTCAAGCCATGAGCGGCCAGTCATGCCACGTAGGTTTGTGTCAGTTGGATTGTCTTGCACTGGACTGTGGTCTGACCATGGCGGCGGAAGGTGCTGTGCGCAAACATCACATGGTGATGTACATGATCTACAGATCGTCAACATGTTCAAAGGATTCGTCAAGAGGTCTCATCGCCCATAGTTGGTGGCCCTCTTTGTCCAGACTTGTTTTACCGTCAATTCTAAGAGGCGATTGAGATCAATGAAATCCGTCGTTTTTGCCAAGAACAGACCATAAGAGCAAGCCTTCGCTTTGTTTGGAAGGCTCACATTGCTCAGCATTTCGCAGCAAGTGATTTTGACGATCCGACAAATGATTGTGATGCAACTTACCTTGGTGATCGATTTTGAAAGAGATACCGGTACTCACGGACCCAATGCTTCCAATGTAAGCCCGAGCTCATCAAGTCTAGCGGTTTGTTCCATCAGATGAACTTTCAGAGCTTGAAAGACTAACTGATTTCCATGGGAATCAGAAACGGTGCTGGGACAGGTTTATATCAAAGATGAGCTGACACATGTGACACATGTTGGTACAACCAAAGTTGAGACTCCACAATTGACGCCAATAATTTTCCAAGCAAGCGATTCACCGATGTGTTCCAGCATGTTTCCTCCATCGAAATTGCAGAAGATTGCTGAAGTGCCGGAGCATGATGCGTGATCATTCCCAAGCTTCGTTCACGTCCTTGCGGCAAAAATGTGGTTGCCATTCCTGTTTGCGTAGAATCAAAGCAATCTCACGGGATGGCATTGGCTTAGCTTTGACATCCTGAAGTGCCGTTGTGCTGCATGATGGGGCAAGAGTTGAAGCCTTTGATGGTTTTGCTGACCTCAAGGTTTGCTTGACAGATTTCCCCCAGGACGAATATGCACTGAATGCGTTGGATGTGCAGTGCCAGTCCTTTGCCGATCTTGAATTGTCAAGACTCGGGAACTAGAGTGCCGCAGAAGTCCTGAGATGCTTTCTTGCATGCCAAGTGGCCCTTCACTCCTACATGTCTATCCTTTTTCGGTGTGAAAAGCAAAACTGCAACATGTTTGGAGAGGTTCCGTATTGCAAGTGTGACACTCTCAGAGCTTAGAAGTAGCAAGTAAAAGAAACTGATGAATTCGGATGATGCGGATGGTTTCAGCATGCAGGCCTGCTTTCAGCATCTGGCCTGGCAACAATAAGTTTGTGAAAGACTTGCAAATGTTGGACCTGGCTTTGCATGACTTGGCCCTGGCAGGTTCTCAATCCACATAGAACATAGAGGGTTAGCCATGCGTATTCGAGCAAGCACCATATGGCAGAGGTCTTCATTTTTGGGACTACATCCATTGCGCATTGCTCCAAGACACGACACAGCTTGGCCAATTATTCGCGCCAAATATCCGAATGAAAGCATGATTCAGTTTCGGCTGTTTCAAATTCGCAGGAATGAGTCTGAGTTAACATGTCCAGCATGTGTTGTCAGAACATTTGACTCGAACACATTCAATGTTCAGTCTTGCAAGGAACAACCAAGCTTCTTTTCTCATAGTTCATTGATTTCTCATGCTTCAAAGTTATCACAAGTTGCCATTTCTCCTGTCGATCGGTTGGCTCTGTTTGGAGACTACGGGTTGCTGACTCCAGTGTCTCTTTCTGGATGTCAACAATGAGAATGTGTCATCCCTACTTGCACTGAAGCATCCAAATTGCGTTTTGAGTCATGAGGAGAATGCTGTGACACACTGCACACATAAGCTTTTACAGAAAGGCGGGTACTTTCAGAGGTCGCAACCCAAGCTGCGCCAAGCGTGGTTTAGTCTTCTCGTGTCTTACGTAGCAGACGTAGCATTTTGCCGTCCAAAGGTTCTGTTTGCTGGAAACAGTTCAGCTTCCTAAGAGCTTGGCAAAAATGACCAAGGCAAAGACAAAGACGTAGACATGGATAAGTTTGTTTCCCTTGCACGCACGAAGACTCGTAGAAAGCAATGAGATGAGAGCCAACACTCCCAAGCCTCAGAATCATGTCAGAAAGATTTTTTGCAGATGCCTGCTTGTCTTGCAAGCATGTGTTTTCTTCTCGTCGCCAAGAGCAAGCAACCGAGGAGCCTGCACGTGTTTGAAAGGATTCACTGCAAGCATTTTCAAAGCTGGACCTGTTGGTAGGGCAGTCTTTTCTAGATTTGTCCAGTACCGTCCAATCACCAAATTGTCGGATAGCCTGGAAGCGGTTGACCCAAAAATAGCATGATAGATCTTGCTGTTGTGACAACATCATTATGCCATTGTAGCAGGCCCCACAGAGTCAAGTTCAACTTGCTGCAAAGTGCCGCACCTTGTTCTCGTGTGTCGGCAGCTTTCCGGAAAATGGGTTGGAACATGATAGCTGGAAGACAGATATCCGCAAAATTATGCAATCCTTTTGGGTGAAATAATCGACCAATCATGCGGCTCATGTGTTAGCTCATGTGTCAGGTCCTGTGTCAGCTCAGGTGAAAGAAGGTGCTCGTTGAGCCTGTCATGTCCGAATTGCTTCCAACCTTTGCATGGACCTGGATTGCTCTCTGTGAAGTCTAGCACTCCATTATTGACCGGATTTAAAACCCCCCCGGCGAAGAGGTCGAAAAGCCAGGAACACGACTCCACTCTGCAGTAACCCGAAACAATGGATTTGGGACGCAAAGAGCACCATCGATTGTAAGCTTGATGTGCAGGGCTTCAGGCTTGCTTGGCCGATCATGTTGAAGTGTGGTTCAATTGGTCCAAATCAAATCCGTGAAGCCAGTCTCAGTTTGGCTCAGAATTCGAGTCAGAGTTCGCAAACTGCATCTGGCCTAGTTTCTGTTTTGCCGGTCACTTCAAGTCGCCCAAGAAAGTTGAAGGACAGCCGTCGCCAAGTTTGCCTTAATATTTGACCGATTCACAAGGTGATGTGAAAACCTGACTTCTTTGAAGATCTCCTCGTTTTTTGTTTTCGGATGACATTCGCTTCTCTTGGGTCTTTGTTCAAGATCGTGACCAACGGTGATGGAGGCTGCCCAAGCTTGAGATGAAATTCCATGCCATGCAAGTAAAAGGGGCCTGAAGTCAGAAGCAAAGCAACCCGTCAAGTCTGAACGTATGCAAGTGCCTGACCAAAAGTAGAAATGACGCTTCCTGAAGCATCGCAGTCTTTGCAGCGTTCGCAGCCCTGTTTCTCATGTTGGACTTGTTGGTTGCCATGCGTT
Organism: Cladocopium goreaui; assembly: GCA_947184155.2. NCBI lineage: Eukaryota > Dinophyceae > Suessiales > Symbiodiniaceae > Cladocopium > Cladocopium goreaui. The sequence goes on along the minus strand of CAMXCT020001281.1, from coordinate 15,949 downwards.
TTGACATCCTCTGAAACTTCAGTAGCTGATTTTGCCTTAGAGTGTCTTGAGTCTGCCGAAAGAGAAAACTGCAAATCACCTGACAAGTCACGTCCCTGGGTGTCTTGACTGTCTTGACTCAGTGAGACGGTGAAGTCACGGTTGGATGCACCGTCGAAGTGGTTAAGTCGCTGAAATCCTCATGTCGTCGTGTGGCTGCCAGAGCTACGTCACCAGCTCGCCACGGCTTGAAGGAGTCTGACTTGAAGTCTTGAAGTGCGGAGTGAAAATGTCACAAATGAAACCAGAACAATCCAGGACATGTCACTTGATGTTGCATTCCAAGCTTGACCTTAGATCATTTCTCCCAGTGACTTCAGCCGCCCAAAGTCTGAAAAACATGGCCTGCAGATGTCTGCAGCAAGTCTACAACAGATCGAGCCAGCCTGAAGACTGCTTGAAGGGATCCGTTGCAGTTACAATGAGACAGAGAAGACAGATGTGAAAGAGATGACAATCATAAAAGGCAACATGACCAAATGGCTCCTGCAAATTTGGGGTCGAAAGCCGCATCAGCGACAGCAAGTCTCACGCAGATATCAAATGTCACCCGGCGTTGCATAGGATGCCAGCTTGCTCAAAGAAGTTCGGACATTGTCACACTTCAGAGCAGTCTGGTTCCAATTTCAGCCAACAAGACTCGAGCACAGCCAACACGCCGATTGATCCGATTGGTTTGATTGTCCAATGCAAAGATTCGTGTGACTTGCTTGACTCGGCGTTGATTCCGTCCCGCCCTGAGTGAATTGTCCGTTAGCTGGCGCCGTGTCAGCTTCGCCCACGGGAACAAAAAGTTCACTCGTGACTTTCCAAGAATCCCCGCATCAATTGCTAAGGTGAATTTCATATCAAACAAATCTACCTATGTTATTCCGTTGAAAGGTGATAAATGGCAACAATGGCAGCATCTCAGGGACTTCCTGGATTGCCAGCTTCGAGCGTGCTCACATGATGTTCGTCCATCACTTTCCATGCAGCCAAAAGCCTGTTTAGGCACCATCAGGACCATCCAAACCCAGCGCCGCTACTGTTGCCAAAGACGATCTTGCCCATCGGCCAGATGTTGCTGCCATTGGGATTTCTCCAATTTGAATGAACTCAAGTCTGATTTAGCCTTGAGCAATCCTGGTTGCAGGGTCACGTTTGCTGTTGCCAATCTCGCACATTGAAGTTACAAATTGACAGCATTGGTGAAGTTATTTCGGTTCTGGTTTTGCAGGTTTGAAACACCTACCCTCTCCGCGCATGAGCCAAGTGAAAAAAAAAAGAAACGCAAAATCTTTGCGATTTTGTAAAAGCCTCGCAATCCAACCTGCGAAAAATTCACTATATAGTCCCAATCCAATCTCAAGTTGAACCTCGGGTGCCATACGGCTGTTCATCCAGCTGAGACCCGGACTCTGATAGCGGCATCGTGATGTTCGCAAAGAGAGTGACGTGAGACAAGAGTGCATCGTCACAATACCAACATTTTGAGTTTCTACCGACATTCTGCACACCGCCCATCACAAGTGGGAATTTCCCAAACCGCTGACACTTAGCAAGGCACCAACCTAGCTGCATTGTGAAATGCGTGTCCAAAGTCTCTGACAGCAGTAGACTATGTGCCTGCTCCCGGATCCATGCTCCTGTCACAAACTCTCAAAAAGGCAAGACAAGATTGACTGTTCTTCAGAACGAGTTTGGTGAAGTCTTTCCCACTACTTCCCTTGACATAGCCATCATGGATGTTTCTTTTGCACCGTTGAGAAAGACCTTGAAGCCTTCCGAGATGCGTCTTTTGAGAGCCTTCCCAGGCTGTAGCCTTCCCAGGCTGTACGCATCCTGATCGATTGAAGGGTGTGGTAAGTCTAGCTGGCTGTTCAAGGCATTGTAAACTCCCAGTCCTCTGCGGAAATCTGTTGTGAGAGCTCGTGATGAACGAGATCCAGAAGCCAAAAGAAACTTGTCAGCATGTGCTTGATTCAACCAGCTCCTGGATCTCGACCCGCAGCTTGCAGATGTTTGCATGTCCTTGAGGTTCGGGTTGCAGAGAATGCTTCCTGTTGCAAGGATCCTTTGCATAAACGTTGCGGCTTTTTGCATAGCCAAGAGTCGGTGAACCTTGACATAGCCCTTTTGGACTCTACCCATTGCCAAAGATAAGACTATGCAGCGTGGGACGTCATCATGGCGTTCGGGGCCTCCGATTTTCTCCTTCAGCCAAGTTTCATGGATTGCAAGTGCTGCACTTTGGGCCACAGTGCGCACAATTCATTCTGAACTGTGTCAGCAAGGGCAGCAAGCGGAGTCAGGGTCAAGCGTAGCCAACTCGATTCTTTCGGCCAAAGCTTTCAACCAGAAGTTTGAGAGGAAACTGCCTTCTGAACGTCGAAGTCAAGGGCAGAGACTTCCCAGAGTCAAGCTGACACTGCCTTCACAGCGAAAGCGTTTGAGAGATTTACGCCGCTTCCGCTTCTGCCGCTTGGATCGCAGTTATAATCACATTTCAAATCTTCCAAAGCATGATCCAACATTTTTACCGCAAGAAGTAGGGCATGTATCATGACAGTAACTACAGCCTGAAGTGATTGGAGATGGAATTTCTATGAATTCAAAAAGTTATTGATTTAGCTATGATTTTTGTTGAGTCAGGGAAAGGGGGAGAGTGAGACGACAGGTCTGAATTTCGTTGTGCACCACGGTTTCAAGTTCGTGTGGACCCTTGATTTGTCAGATTCTTTGTGATTCGCTCAGGAGCAGCTCTACCAATGCGATCAGCATCAGCTCGTGGGGTGCTTAGTCGGGTAAGCGGCGCATGACAGGCTGATGAGTTTCGGATTTTTGCCTCAGAGCCTGACGATCAGCTGCAATAATGTCATGTTTGCATCAAAATACCACTGACATGTTTATGTTTGTTATCTTTTTTGCATGCACTGTTGTACTCTCTCTCTCTCTCTCTCCCTCCCTCTCTCTTGCCCTGTGATTTTTCTTGGTTGTTGCATCGCTCAGCCACTTGGCTTTCCAACCAGATTTCTGCTGCAGGAGGAAGGCTTCATGTCTGAAGTGGAAAAGCCAAGATTTGTGATGTCCCAGGACAAGTTTCTGAGTAGCACGGCTGCACTACGAGGAGTCTATTTTTGCAAGTGTGTCAATTTGTCGGTTCAACATCATGCTATGTTCTACGCAGCTCTCATGTCATTCTTTTTGATTTCCAACATTAGAGTCATTAGAGCGCTGCTTCGAAAAATGCTACGAGGCAGCTGTTCTGGTCAGCGTTCATCGGCGTGCCTTCTAACTCCACGCCCTTCGAGTCGCCAAAACGGCTTCCTTCAGCCGTTGCGCTTCATCTGGCCTTCATTGACTGGTTTGACTCTCATCAAAGTGGAGAAGCAGCAGAGGCAGCACATCATTCTGGTAGATCAAGGCCTCTGTGAAGGGAAGTGTCACGTCAGCAGACTTTTGATACATCCTATTTCTAGGATCACACTTGTAAGTGGGTATGTTTACTTTTTGTTACAGTGTTTGCGTTTTGTTTTCGTGCAATGTGCCTCCTTGAGTTCTGTGCCAGTGACTTTTGAATACAGACGGTCTAGTAGTCCATGTCTGAGAGGTAAGGTACGCTCGGACTTGGGTCGCTTCGCGACGAGTACCGCCGGCAACCAGTGAATAGGACAGAGAGGAAAGAAGCGGGCTCGTGGAGCCGCAGGAGTGAAGACGAGATGGGCAGCATTCCAACGATCTAACGGTCGTGTCGTAATGTATTGGAAATTGAAGCCATTTCAGGTCGATATTTTGATGGGATATTGAAAGCTGAAGACTTGTTTGGGCGGCACGTATTTTCATGGCTCAGGAAAAGGGAAATGCATAGATGGCAATACTATGCAGCTGTGGGCTTGAAGTGGATTGGGGAGCAGTGCCGGTGGAGCGGCGGGGGATTTTGCTAGCTGCTATCCGAGGCAGAAAGCGTGGAAGCATCAAGGGGGGCTGAGACTGAGGAGCGGGGACGGTAGAAGGAAATGAGATACGACGCAGAGTCACGGCTCGGGACTGTAGCCATGTTCAAGTTATTTGAAGTTTCTGTTTTTGGGTGCGTGGGGTTGGGGACGGTCGATGTGTTTAGCAGGTTTTTATTGCAGTGTGTTTTTGCAAGGGCTTCTTGAAATTTGCTTTGGTGCATTCGAGCGAAGGCTGTAGTGCATGAAAAGCTGGGAGCAACTGCCGCCAAAGCTGGGCCTAACACGGCCCAGCACGAACCCCCATCGAAGCCAAAAGATGTGGGAAATAGCGCCAAAAATGCAAGTTTTCAGCGTGCCGCATTGAGTCCGCAAAATTCACCCTGGTTGGGCCCCAGCTTCGGCCTGGGCTGCCCCCCAAAGAGGCCCAACTTGGGCCCAAGTTGCGCAATGTTGGACCAAGCTGCGGCATGTTGGGCCCAAGTCGGGCCGAAGTTGGGCCCAAGGTGGAGGCTTGTTGGCGGAAGCTGGCCCCAAGTGGAGCCCATGTTCCGGACATGTCGGGTCGAAACGGTGACATTGTGCCAACATGCAACATGTGCAAATTACCACATTGAGAACCCTTTTTGGCAACGGGTCGATCGAACAGTTGGTTCATACGAACCACTCAGCTGCCAAACTACCACGCCTCGGCACCTTCGGTGCGGACGGATTTCCGAAATTGTCGCGATCGAACTCAGAAGCCAAACGCATGACATTCTGAGATGCAAGTAAGGTCCATAGCTGTATTGCACCTTCGGTCGAGCACTTCACATACCTGCGCCGAATTGCATGCTTGACAGCCTATGGTCCTGGTCAACAACGTAGACAGTCAAAGGTTTCGGTGCGAGATTGCGTGTCAAGCAGGATGTGCAAGTGACACTAGGTGCCCCAATGCCAAGGATGAAGCAGCAATGCGATCAACGATGATCAACGCATACTGAACATGCTTTCTCTTGCAACAACAACTCTGAAAGCGACTTCGTTCGACACGAAACAACTCTCTAGATCCTCTGTGACTTGGCCTTGCAACGACAAGACCTGCCTCCAAGCGGGTCAGAGCCAGGGCCACTCAAGTCACCCCGGAGGAGCGACCTCCGTGTCCCTTACGCTCGAGGAGTGCGAGATCGATGCGACTTTGGTTCAGCTCGATGCCATACCAACTGAGAAATTTGTTGGGTCAGTTTGGCCTCAAAATTGTCGTTGTCAGGTGTCTCAAAGAAATGGCACGGTTTGAATTGTTTGAAGTTGCCAAGTTTGACCTGACGACTGCGCCACTGTTGATTTGAATTCATCGAAGTCTCAAAGTGCTTGGGTGGAGTTGCGCTCGAAGAAAAGCAGTCGTACGCTGAACTTTTTTCCATCAACTTGCAGCAATACTTGTTGCCAAACCGCAGTTCCTGGATTGAAATTCCTGAAGATGTGTGCTTCACCAGCTTCACAAAGATCAAAATCACTATCCCAACCGATTGTGCCTCTGGATAAGAGCGTTCTCACAGATGTTGGCATGTGTTCACAGGGTTTTGCAGTCCTTCGGCATGATCCAGAGTCTTGCCACTTAAGATTTGTGCAAAGTCTGGTGAAACCTTGCCAAGTCTCGCACAGCATGCGCTCACTATGCACTCACTCTACTTCCTTCTCCAAGATACTCAACAAGCAAAGGAGGCTTTCTTTGGAACCACCTCTGATCAGCACGGCGTTTAGCAGTGCAACATGCCGACGCAGCTTCATGTGCTGTGCGACAAAGCGCGATGTCAGAAATGACAATAAAGTGACAGACGTCAAGACATGTTGACTGATTGGAAACTGAGGCAAGATGTGCCCCTGTCAAAACTGAGCGTGAAAAGTGACCCTCGAGCTTCAATCGCTCTGACTGCGTGGCGCGGTTTTAATTTTCTCGGTCTCAGTCGCCCATGAACTCGGTGAACCCAGTGAACCGGCGCCAAGGGCTCTGTACCATAGGAGTAGACCGAGGAGGCGTGACCTTCACCGATCTGCGTTTGAACCGGAAAAAAGGACTTTTGCCAACGTAGGTGAAAGAGGTTGCTGATTTTGGGCCCCTCGCAATTTTAGAAGATAGTTCTCCAAGTCGTATTGGGACGACTGGTCAACTATTTCCAACTCAGGCAGTCGCACGCCAGAAGTGGATAGCATGTGGTAGCATCGAATTTTTGAGCAACAGCTTCAAATAAGAAGTGGATTTGCGCGTGTTTATTTTCAATTGCAGGCTGGCTGTTGGATTCGAGACATCTTGGGCCGACGAATATGCCTGAGGCACGGCCCGCCATTTGGGATGCAGTCTTGCGTTGTCGCTAGATCATGGCTACCTTGTCTTTTCGCCGTCTTTTTTCAAAAATATATTAAGGTTGTTGTTATAGGTTGTTGTTAGTTTCCTCTTCTTAATTTCCTTAATGTCAACATCGGATTAATAACCCCCCCCCCAAACATTAAAGGAGTCACAATAAAGTTAGGGCCAAACATTCAACTATCGTAAAAAATCACCTATGTATTCACGAATGAATTGCCTAATTGAAAACGAATACATAAAGGGAACTTTCCAAAAAAAAAATCACCTATGTATTCACGAATGAATTGCCTAATTGAAAACGAATACATAAAGGGAACTTTCCCAAAAAAAAATCACCTATGTATTCACGAATGAATTGCCTAATTGAAAACGAATACATAAAGGGAACTTTCCAAAAAAAAAATCACCTATGTATTCACGAATGAATTGCCTAATTGAAAACGAATACATAAAGGGAACTTTCCAAAAAAAAAAATCACCTATGTATGCACGAATGAATTGCCTAATTGAAAACGAATACATAAAGGGAACTTTCCAAAAAAAAAATCACCTATGTATTCACGAATGATTTGCCTAATTGAAAACGAATACATAAAGGGAACTTTCCAAAAAACAAAATCACCTATGTATTCACGAATGAATTGCCTAATTGAAAACGAATACATAAAGGGAACTTTCCAAAAAAAAAATCACCTATGTATTCACGAATGATTTCCTTAATTGAAAACGAATACATAAAGGGAACTTTCCAGAAAAAAAAAATCACCTATGTATTCCCAAATGAATTGCCTAATTGAAAACGATTACATAAAGGGAACTTTCCAGAAAAAAAATCACCTAATTATGTATTCCCAAATGAATTGCCTAATTGAAAACGATTACATAAATTAGGATGGACAAATATTTCAGAATACTTTATTTAGGGGTTGAGTATACTGACAAATTATTGTGATGTCAAGGGTGCACAAATATTTCAGAATACTTTATTTAGGGGAGTGCAAACATTCATTATTATTTTGATGTGTAGGGTGCACAAATATTTCAGAATACTTTATTTAGGGGTTGAGAATACTGACAAATTATTGTGATGTCAAGGGTGCACAAATATTTCAGAATACTTTATTTAGGGGAGTGCAAACATTCATTATTGTTTTGATGTTAAGGGTTGATTTTTTTGTATTATTCATTTTAGTATTCCCAAATGAATTGCCTAATTGAAAACGAATACAGAAGGGAACTTTCCAGAAAAAAAACCACCTATGTATTCCCAAATGAATTGCCTAATTGAAACCGATTACATAAAGGGAACTTTCCAGAAAAAAAAACCACCTATGTATTCCCAAATGAATTGCCTAATTGAAAACGATTACATAAAGGGAACTTTCCAGAAAAAAAATCACCTAATTATGTATTCCCAAATGAATTGCCTAATTGAAAACGATTACATAAATTAGGATGGACAAATATTTCAGAATACTTTATTTAGGGGTTGAGTATACTGACAAATTATTGTGATGTCAAGGGTGCACAAATATTTCAGAATACTTTATTTAGGGGAGTGCAAACATTCATTATTATTTTGATGTGTAGGGTGCACAAATATTTCAGAATACTTTATTTAGGGGTTGAGAATACTGACAAATTATTGTGATGTCAAGGGTGCACAAATATTTCAGAATACTTTATTTAGGGGAGTGCAAACATTCATTATTATTTTGATGTTAAGGGTTGATTTTTTTATTTTTCATTTTAGTATTCCCAAATGAATTGCCTAATTGAAAACGAATACATAAGGGAACTTTCCCAAAAAAAAACACGTATGTATTCCCAAATGAATTGCCTAATTGAAAACGATTACATAAAGGGAACTTTCCAAAAAAAGAAATCACCTAATTAATTATGTATTCCCAAATGAATTGCCTAATTGAAAACAATTACATAAAGGGAACTTTCCAAAAAAAACATCTAATTATGTATTCCCAAATGAATTGCCTAATTGAAAATGAATAATTACATAATTAAAGTGAACTTTCTTTCCACTTTAGTATTCCCACATGAATTGCAAAAAAATAGACCTCTGAAATCCAAATACTTTATTTAGGGGAGTGCAAACATTCATTATTATTTTGATGTTAAGGGTGGGAAAATATTTCAGAATACTTTATTTAGGGGTTGAGTATACTGACAAATTATTGTGATGTCAAAGGTGGAAACATATTTCAGAATACTTTATTTAGGGGTTGAGTATACTGACACATTATTGTGATGTTAATTGCCTAAATGAAAACAAAGAATTACATAAAGTGAACTTTCTTTCCACTTTAGCATTCACAAATGAATTGCCTAATTGAAAGCAAATACATAATTAATCAAGTGGACATCCCCTTCGCATTTTCAAATTTCCAAATAAATTGCAGTAGGTTACGTTACATTACAGTACATTACAAACCATTACATACCATTACATACCATTACATACCATTCCATACCAGTACATACCATTGCATACCATTACATACGATTACATACCATTACATACCATTGCATACCATTACATATCATTAATTACATGCCATTACATACCAATGCAATCCATTACATGCAAATAATTACAAACCAATACATACCATTACATACCAATACATACCATTTCATACCATTACATACCACTACATACCATTACATAGGTTGCCAACATACAGCCCCAAAGCTGGTCCATTAACGCCTGATAAGGCCTGTAGAATGCCAACCTACAGCCCCAAAGGCACCTAATTGCAGGTTCTTCTGGTGGTTGCTGGACCGGGTTGCTGGAGCGCCTTTGGGGCTGTATGTCGGCAACCTACAGGTCTTTTTGGGGATTGCTGGACCGCCTTTGGGGCTGTATGTTGGCAACCTACAGCCCCAAAGCCGGTCCAGTAACCCCACGGCAGACCTGTAGGTTGCCAACATACAGCCCCAAAGCCGGTTCAGCAATCACCAAAAAGACCTGTAGGTTGCCAACATACAGCCCTAAAGGCGGTCCAGCAAACCCATGGCAGACCTGTAGGTTACCAACCTACAGCCCCAAAGGCAGTCAAGAAACCCCGATAAGAACCTGTAGGTTGCCAACATACAGCGCCAAAGGCGGTCCAACAACCCGCAAAAAGACTTGTAGGTTGCCAACATACAGCCCCAAAGCCGGTCCAGCAATCCACGGCAGACCTGTAGGTTGCCAACATACAGGTTGCTTTGTGCTTATCCCTTCTTTATCCCTTCTTTATCCCATCTTTATCCCTTTGGCTTTGTGTTTATACCGTCTTTATCCGTTCATTATCCCATCTTTATCCCTTTGGCTTTGTATTTATCCTGTCTTTATCCCTTCTTTATCCCATCTCTATCCCTTTGCTTGTCTTTATCCTGTCTTTATCCCTTCTTTAGCCCAATCCATCCTCTATCCCCTTTGTTTACATTACATTACAGTACCAATTACCAATTAACATACCAGTACCATGCATTACATACCGTTTACATAACCCCATTGCATCCCATTACCATACCATTGCCTAATTGAAAACGATAGATAAAGTTAACTTTCTTGGAACTTTAGTATTCACAACTGATGCCTAATGAAAACAAATACCTCACAGTGAACTCGCTTGGAACTTTAGTAATTCAACAACGAATGCTAGTTTGAAAACGATACCATAAAGTGAACTTTCTTGGAAGGAGACAAAAACTTTAGTATTCACAAACGAATTGCCTAGTTGAAAACGAATACATAAAGTGAACTTTCTTGGAACTTTAGTATTCACAAATGAATTGCCTAATTGAAAACGAATATATAAAGTGAACTTTCTTGGAACTTTAGTATTCACAAATGAATTGCCTAATTGAAAACGAATACATACAGTGAACTTTCTTGGAACTTTAGTATCCACAAATGAATTGCCTAATTGAAAACGAATACATAAAGTGAACTTTCTTGGAACTTTAGTATTCATAAATGAATTGCCTAATTGAAAACGAATACATCAAGTGAACTTTCTTGGAACTTTAGTATTCACAAATGAATTGCCTAATTGAAAACGAATACATAAAGTGAACTTTCTTGGAACTTTAGTATTCACAAATGAATTGCCTAATTGAAAACAAATACATAAAGTGAACTTTCTTGGAACTTTAGTATTCACAAATGAATTGCCTAATTGAAAACGAATACATAAAGTGAACTTTCTTTCCTCTTTAGTGTTCCCACACGAATTGCAAAAAAATAGACCCCTGAAATCCAGATACTTTATTTAGGGGTGTGCAAACATTCATTATTATTTTGATGTCAGGGTACTTCAGGGCTACCCCCTTTGAGCGATTGTTTTTTTGCATTTTTTGAAAGGGTTTAGTAAGGAAATCGACCACTTGAACCATCCTGGATTTCTGAACTTCAGAACATGTCAGGCAAGATTTGAAGTTTATAGCTTCCAGCCCAAAAGCGATTCAAGGTTCCTGAAAGGGTTTTAGAAAGGGTTGCAAAAAAATGCAGGGACCGTATTTTAGAATACTTTATTTAGGGGGGCCCTCTAAATAAAGTATTTGGCCCAGGGGGTCATGAGTTGAATCATTTTTCTTAAGATGGATTCAAGTAGGAAAGGAATTGAGAAAAAAGAATTCAACCACCAAAATTTTAGACCCCTGAAATCCAAATACTTTATTTAGGGGTGTGCAAACATTCATTATTATTTTGATGTCAGGGGACTTCAGGGCTACCCCCTTTGAGCGATTGTTTTTTTGCATTTTTTT